>OV049924.1:283507748-283962474 GCA_920104205.1 Eupeodes latifasciatus
GATTAGGGGTTCTTTAAATGCTTGTTTGGCTTCTGAATCGGCGTATTCGTTGCCAACGATGCCAGGTACCCAGATTTCTTTTTTTTGCAATAAGTTTATCGCGGATGTTTGCAACAATACTTGAAGAGTTGTTGATGTTGTTAATAGCATTTATTGTTGAAAGGCTATCAGTGATAATAATTGTTTTTTTTTTTTATTTTTCACCGATTGAATAGCTTTGAGAATTGCAAACGCTTCTGCCGTAAAGATTGATGAGGTGAAGTGGATTAGACCTTTACTGATAACAGATCCTTCTTCGGTAGCGACAGCGAATGAGGTTCCATTATCTGTTTTCGATGCATCAGTAAAATAAAATTGCCATCCCAGACTTCCATAATTTTCTTTTAACTCTAAGAACATTGCATGATAGATACTGTTGTGGGTAGTATCTTTGTTAAATTCTTTGAGATGCGAAATGACAGTGTTACTTGGCAGATTCCATGGAGGGAAGTGGATTTTGGGCTTATAATTTACTGCGATTGGGATGTTCAGGGTTACAGCCGATTCCAATGATTTTTGAAGAGCTGAAGGATATTTTGGAGTTTTTTTTCCGATTTAACAAGTTCTTGATGTCATCGTGAATAGGCGTTGCGAACGGTGAAACAGCAATAGGTATGATTTTCCAGGTTAGGTATTCGATTCTATCAGTTAGTTCGGGAAGTCCAGTAAGGATGTTTCTGATTGGTGTTGTGCGGAAGAATGGTATGGTGTTGAGATGAGTTGCATAGTTGTTTTTGAGCATTTCCCATAAATTGGGAGCCCGTAATCAATTTTTGAAAGTACTATGGCTTTTATAACATTTGCAATAGTATTAACGTTACAGTTACTTTTTCTTGAAGCGAGATACTTAACTAGATTAACCCTGGTAGTGAGGCTCTTTTTAATATAACAACAATGATCCTTAAAGCTATATTTGGAGTCAAAAATAATACCTAGGATTTTTGAATATTTTACAATTTTGATAGAAATATTGCTTAAATTGACTCCTTCAATACATTTTGTACAATTATGTTTTTTACAAATATGCAAAAGTTCACATTTAGAGGAAGATATTTTAGAGCCAGACATATTACCCCATTCTGATAGATTTTCAATAATATTAGAAAAAATTGCTGATACATGTGCAAGATCTTTTAATTTAGTAAAAAGTATAAGGTCGTCCGCATACAGAACGTGCTTTATTTGTGAATATGAACGTACAATACTACTTATTTCGTTAAAACTTAAAAGCTATTATAAATAAGTTTACCGATAAAGGCGATCCTTGAGAGATGCCATTGCTTAATTTATGAATTAAAGAATATACATTGTTTGTTTTAATACGAAATTTACGGTTTGACAGAAAAGCTTTAACGTAGTTAAAAATCTTCGAACCAATTTTCCATTTTATGAGTTGACTTAGGATAACATGTGGGCCAATCCGGTCAAAGGCTTGTTCAAAATCAATGGAGAAAACTGAAACGTGATTTTTTTCTGAAAGGGCTGAGGATATAAATGTGTCAATGTGTAAGAGAGAGTTTAGGGTGCCTCTACCCTTTTTGAAGGCAAGTTGATTTTTATCAATAAGATTGTTTTTTCTATCCACCATGATAAACGCTTTAAAACAATTTTTTCAAGAATTTTTGAAGTGCAGGGAAGGGGAGAGATAGGACGGTATCCTTTTATAGAAGTGTGGTCTTTGTTTGTCTTTGGGATAGGGAGGATAGTAGCCACTTTCCATGTTTGAGGAATAATTCCGCTGTCAAGGAAGTTATTATATAAAGATGACAACCTAGTCTTAAAACAAAACGGGGAGCTTTTGAGCATTGTATAGGTTATTCTTTCAAAACCCTGAGTTTCACCTTTAACTGAATTCAAGACGCTTTCGAGCTCTAAGGTATTGATGGGGGATTCAATTAATTTTGCTGAATCTGAAGTGATATATTGTGGAGTGGGCAGATTAAAACATGAGAATCGTCTTGGAATTTTTCCCAACATTTAGCAAAACAAGCATTAATTTCTATTGGACACGTTAAATTTTTATAATCTGTTTTTATAAGTTTTATAGAGTGTGGAATAAAGTTGCCGGTAAGGCATTTAATGTCAGCCCACATTTTTTTGGGGTTTGAATGTTGATTTATTTCCCCAGTAAATTTATTGAAAGCGGTTAATTTCTCTATCCGTACCGCTCTTTTGAATTGGGCATTTGCCTTACGATATGAAATTGAATTGGAGTTATTTAGAGATTTTTTAAATGCTTTGAAGGCATCTTGTTTTGTTAGGCGAAGGTTTGCAAGATTTTGATTCCACCAGGGGACTGTTTTATAGTGGGGTTTATTTGTTGTCTGAGGGATAGACACATTTGCTGCAGAGCGAATTGCTTTAACGATGTAGGCGGCTTCCTTGTTGATGTTATTGTTAGTGGAAGTTTGCCTATAGATATTGTGGTGAGGATAGGAAAATGATCGCTACCAAATAAGTCATCAGAGACCTTCCAAGTTGATTTTTGAGTAAGGGGTGGGGAGATTAGAGTGAGATCGACATGGGTAAATGTACCATGGGTAGAAAAGTGAGTAGGTCTACCGTCATTTAATATTGCAAGTCCGGTGTTGGCAATAAAGTTTTCAACTAATCTGCCACGGGTGTTAATAGTTGGAGAACCCCACGAAGGAGACAGGAGTAGAGATATTGTTTATTAGACTTTCAAGATCGCAGCTGTTAAATGTTTGATCAGGTGGGATGTAAATAGACAAGATAGTTAATTTGAAACTTAACTCGATCTCCGCTGCGATGGCAGAAATATTGGAGTCAATGGGAATGAATCTGTGCGGAATCGATTTATGAATTAAAAGACAAGTACCTTGTTTTGCAGATGTGTTACATGATAAATTGTGGAAAAGGGATGAAAATTGTTTTGGGGGACATGGTTGGAAATTGTTTTTTATGTGAGTCTCTTGAAGAGAAATAATACTTGGGTTTAAATCTTTTATTAACAATTGGAGTGAATCATAGTCATTAAAATAACCATTCATGTTCTTCCTACCCATACAATTTAATGTACAGACAGAAGCCAGATCTCCACCTGGTGGAATGGTATTCCCGCGCCCCCATCGGCGAAGAGAGCCCCCCCCCCATCAAGGCGGGGGTTCCATCGCCGATAGAGGTGCGGGGTGTGAGTCGGTTGTGTTTAATACTATTAAGATGTGTCATTTTCGTCATCTATTTTCATAGAGAAATTTGTGTGAGATAATGGAGAAGAGTTTGTAAGAGAAGTAATTTGGTTAATGCTGTTTAAACTAGAAGAAGCTGTTGTTTGAGTATTTTCATTAAAATTAGTTTTACCGTTGTTTGATTTTGTTTGTGCTCTTTAGTAGTTGTTAAGAGTATGAATTTGTTCGTTATCAGAGTTTGTTTCGGAGTTTTTTTGAGGAGTTTCACTTTGAGTTGATTTATATTTATCGTCATTTGTTATTTTGATTGCATCAAAATTGTCTGTTTTTTTAGTAAATTGTGAGTTAAGATTTTGTGGTTTTAATATAGTTTGATCAATGGGAGGATTTTGCTTTTTTGCTTTTTCTGTATTTATAAAATTTTGTTCTGTGGGTGAGGTGGAGGTGTTCGACGTTGTAGTTTCAGGAGTGATATGTTTAAGGTGATCTGAGTAAAGATTAGAAGAGAAAGTGGAACTAATTGGGTTCCGCTCTTTGTGGGTGCGCCAGGCTTCAGCTAAGGTGCATTTGTTTTTGGTTTTTATTTCTAGTATTTCTTTGCTTTGAACATACTTTTGGCAGTCCTTAGCGGAGGCGGGATGAGGCCCGGAACAATTGGCACACAAAGTGCGAATACATTTATTATTATCGTGAGGTGGAAGATTGCATGTTACACATGATGCAGCACGCTTACACCATTTAATTGTATGGCCGAGTAACTGACATTGGCGACAACGCATCGGATTGGGAACATATTCGAAAACTTTTGTCTTATACCAGCCAATTTCAATTGTTTCGGGGATTTGAAACGAGTCGAACGTGAAGATCATGAGACCAGAAGGAATGTAGACCTGTTTTTCTTTCTCTTGCACAAGTTTTTTGAATTTGTACACGTTAGTTACATTTTGACTCTTAAGTTCAGATATAATTTCTGTTTTGGGCACATTAACCAAGCAAGACGCAAATACTATGCCCTTAGAGAGGTTAAGGTTTGCGTGAAGTTTAATATCAACCGGGCATATGTTGTCCAGAGCTTTCGATTGAATGAATTTGTCGGCTGTGGTTTGATCTTTAGCTAATATCAAAATTGAACCGTCTTTTAATTGAGAAATTTTCTCGTATTGAGTGCTGATTGAATCGATTGTTTTTTTTTTTAAATGAAAATACTAACTTTGGATAAGGGTTTGGAAACATCTTTTGCTGTTATGTGCACAAAACGTGGGTTTTTAAAGATGGATTTTGTTGGTAGGCTTGGGAATCCACTATCACTAAAAACACAACTTGAGGTTTTATTTTTTTTTTTTTTGGGGAGAAGGAGAGGGGTCAGGGGGATCGGATAGGGATTGTTCGTCAAGAATGCCGTATCTGCCATATCGGTTGCCCGATTGGCGATTAGTTTTCGGGGCCATCCCGAAAGAAGAAAAAACACTCGTTAATGAGAAAGCGGCTTTTATTTTTTTTTACCTACAAAGGTAAGAATTAAGAGAATGAACTGATAATAACGGAAAAATAAGAAAAACGCAAAATTCACACTACACCTCGATAGCTATAGGTTTTTGCCTTTGGAAGCAGTGTTGCCAGAAAATATTTACTGAAATCGGGAGATTTCCACATTAGAAATCGGTGTAAATCGGGGCAATTTGTTTAACCCTACAACTCATGACAAAGATAAGCTTTCTGTCAATTTTTCTGAATGTTCTTTTTTTAGAATGTGTTTTTCATTAACTATGAAAATAAATTCTGATTTCCTATTACAAAAAAGAAAAAACTTATCGTTTCATTTGTATCATGACTTATTTTATTTCATTTAAATTAATTATAATAAGTAATATTGCTTGGTTACATTAAAATTAAATATTTGTATTTCGGAGATACTGAATACGTTATTTAATAAGTAACAATTGATATTTTTTTTGTTTTATTATGCTTTTTAATTAAAATTCATATTCTTTGAACACAAAACGTAAAACTTAATAATAAATAATAAATATTTCCCTTGTTATATTAAATTTGCAGTCTTTTATGGGGCATTGGCTTACAAGAAACTTAGTAATTATTTAGTGCTTATAGCATCTAGCTAGCTTAGAAATGAAAAAAGTAATATGTACATTGTACATATGTAAGCTAACAAATACTCCAAGGATTCAAGTTTCTTATAAACCAACGGCTTAGGTACATAAGTATTTAATTTAATTTAATTAATTAATTTGTATTATTTTTAAATATATTTATTTTGCTTGAATTTTTTTAACAAATCATCAGACACTTTTAAGTTTAAACAATTGCAATCTTTGAACTTCAGGTAATCCTTAGAAAGTAATATTCCTTGTAAAGTATCAACATCTAGCCTATTTCTTATTTTCGTCTTATTCAAATTTATTTGCCAAAAAGTTCTCTCCACGTTAGCGGGTAAATTCGATAACGATAATACCGATGAAATAAATCGAGCCATCAATGTAAAAGCTAAAGTTTGATTGCACTTTTTGATTGAGCACACAATCTTCCAAAATATTTCTATTTTAGTATTTTCAATTCCCTCAGATAATAAATTTTCAAAATCAAGATTTCGTATTTCCCAATATTCCAAATCAATTCTCTGGATATCTTTGGAAGGAATAATATTATCAAACAAGTTAAAAAGATTACTTAATGAATCAATTTGCTTATTTACGGTCTTTTTAGGTTCGAATAAGGTCAAAGCTTTAAACAATTTATTATTAAAATCAAATCTTTTGAATATTTGTTCGCATAGTTCGACGTAGAAACTTATACAGTTATTTTTAAATCGTTCGACTTCACAACTTGCAATAAGATTTTTTCCCAATTGTAAATTAACGTCGCTGCCGAGATATAAATTATCATTACTTATTATATTGTATGGACATTTGAAATTAATATTTTCAATAGCCGTTGCCCTTAGATAAGCCGGCTTAATGAAACAATCTAAAATTGCCAGTACTAAAGTTTTAATTTCACTGTATAGCTTGTGAATCTGTGGCTCTTCGCTTTGAAAAAGTCGTCAATTTATTAACTTGGATTGACATCTGTCAAATATAATAAGAGTGGTGATTTTTAAAGAAGCTCCGCAAAAAAGTGAAAAAAAAGTAAAATTAACGTTTATTTAAACTCAATAACCTAACCAAATTAAAAAGAAAGTCATTCTTACTTAATACAAGTGAGTTTATATATTCATTAAGTCTTTTTTTGCATAAAATTTTAAGTTTCTTCGCCCATAACCTGAGTGTCAGTGCATATGAATAAGCGCAAAGTAGGTGAAATATCTCCGCAAACATTTAACTGCAATAAAAAACCGCAGATTACTGCAAAAATGACCGAATCAAAAATGAGTGAATCAGATTTTGCTAGGTTTTCTGAATTACTGGACACTAAATTGAAAGATGTGGCATCTAAAAGTGATATTGAAGCAATGATCATTGCAAACAAACAAATGTTGGAGCAAAATAAACTGCTCTCCAAAAAAGTGAATGCTCTTGAAGAAAAATGCGAGCTTTTAGAATGCCGAATGGACGAAATCCAGAAAAAAAACACCGAAAACAATCTGATGATGAGAGTAGAGGTCCAGATTGGAAGAGATGAGAAAGAACTTGTGAAATCCGTGTGCTCAACCATGATTCAACCACCACCATGCACAGATAACCTGCAAATCCAGGAACTAAGATCTAGGAACACAAGTACAAAAAATTTCGTTGTCAAACTTCAATCTAAGCAACAGGTCATCGCTGCCTTAAAATCGGCGAGAGAAATGCAGAATGCCGGTGTCATCGTCTTCAAGGATCTGCCAGTTACAATACGACAAAAAAGAAACCAATTGTTAAATATAAGAAAAAAACTTTTAGGAGTAAACAACAAAATAAAAATATCTGTACGAGATGACAACATGTTCATAAACGACAAAATTTTCCGCTGGAGCCAAACATTGGGACTTCTATACAACAACACTGCAGGTGGAATTTTAGAATTAAATCGTATTTACCAAACAGATTTGAGTGATCAGCTGGGAAATTTGAAGGAGGAAGCAGAACGTCAAACCATAAGAAATGTCAATAAATTTAGAAGAGCGACACCTACTGGTCAAACAGATAACAACAAAGTAGTCAATGCACAAACCTTTCAATCAGTTTCGAACTCAATTCAAGCATAGGGTATAGGCGCCGCCGTCTGCCAAAATAAAAATTTATATTATGAATTAAAAAAAATTTAAAATAATAAGTTATAATGTAGCAGGCCTTAGAAATAAGTCTTTATATGAAAATTTTTATGAATTATTAAATAATTATGATTTTGTGTTTTTGTATGAAACATTTGTGGTTGAAGAAGATTATAATTTATATACAAATCAATTTCAAAATTTTAACTGCCGATGGATTCCAGCAATAAGAGTAAATGTGAGAGGAAGACCAAGTGGGGGAGGTTATTTCGGATACAAGAAGACTTTGAAAAATGTATCTTGTGAATTAATACTGGAGGAAGAAGTAGTTTTCTTAAATATTACCATAAACAGCACAAAATTTATTATTATACCATCTTACGTAAACTGTAACCATTGGGAGAGAGATTTTGGAACATTAGTTGATTTCATGGAACGCAATAATGAAGATAATGTTATGATTATAGGCGATTTAAACGCAAGAATAGGAAATGAAACAGGAAATGAAAATATGTTTGCCGGAAAAGTACGTAAATCAAAAGATACAACTCTAAATCTTAGAGGAATCAAACTTTTAGAACTCTGCGACTCATTTGGACTTCATATCTTGAATGGCGTAAGTGATTCTGATAAAAATGGCGAATTTACATTTGTGGGGAAGCAGGGTTCTTCAGTTGTGGACTTCTGTCTAGCAAGAGGCGAATGGATGTCAATTATTCATGACCTTGAGGTTTTGAGTGTGCCTTTTTCCGATCACATGCCCATCACAGTAAGTTGCAACCCTTATGTCATACCGCGGGATACGTCAAGGAAACTTAATCTACCCCCTAAACTGATTTGGAAGGAAAATAGGGTAGCAGAATATCGCCAGAACTTAAATCAAAATCTTAATGAGGGAGAGAGGCTTGGTGTAGGGGATATTGAACACTTAATTAAAATTTCAAATCCGGTTTATAGACAATCACATACTGCAAGAGGGAAATCAAAGAAGGAGTGGTATGATACGGAGTGTGAAAAGGCTAGAAAGAAATCATTTGGGTGGCTAAGAATATTCCGAAAATTTAACTTTCCAGTTCTGAAAAAACATTACATTGAAGCAAACAATTTCTACAAGAAAATCTGCAAAGAAAAAAAAATAAGGTACTATGAAACTAAGGCCCTAAAATTGGTATGCTGCAGAGACGCAAAAGAATTTTGGAAGGAGATAAAAAAAATTAACGGTAAAAGTCTCCAAATCAGCAATAATCTTGCGATACCCTTACTGCGAGAACACTTCCAGAAGCTTTTAAATCCAGTTTTGGTTGCTCCAGCCTTTTTATATGCAAAACCGTCTATATCTGACGCTATTCTGGATGCGCCTTTTACGGATGAAGAGGCACGTCGGACAATGAACAAACTCAAAGATGGAAAAGCACCCGGATCTGATAGAATCACGGTAGAGTTTTTGAAATTTGGAACGGTAGGCCTTGGAAAAAAACTTACAGAGGCCTTCAATGAAATTTTAGAAACCGGAATTATACCACAGCAGTTTAAGGAGTCAATTTTGTTCCCTATTCATAAAAAAGGAGACATGTCAGATCCAAAAAATTACCGCGGAATATCCTTTCTCAATGCCGCATACAAAATATTTGTGTCAGTTTTGAATAATCGACTATGTGATTGGATGAATCTTAACTCTAAACTTAAGGAATTCCAGGCAGGTTTTCGAAGTGGTTATTCCACGAGTGATAACATCTTTATCTTAAGAAGCATTGCAGGAACCTTTCTAGAACAAAAAAAGAAGTTATACGTATTTTTCGTTGACTTTAAGGCAGCCTTCGACACAATTGATAGAAGAGCGTTGTTTTACAAACTATATAATGCCGGAATGACTTCAAAGTTTGGCAGAGTCTTGGAAAACCTTTATGAAGGAAATCATGCCACAGTATGGAACGGTGATGAAATGTCGGAATGGTTCGAAACCTCAATGGGAGTAAAGCAAGGATGCCCCTTAAGCCCAAATCTTTTTGCTTTGTTTATCGACGATCTTATTGACAGTTTACCTGGTGGGATAGAGTTTGCGGGAATGGCGATTAAAGCGCTCTTATTTGCTGATGATGTTGTGCTTTTTGCATATTCACCTGCAACACTGCAATTAATGATCAATCGGCTTAGCGAATACTCCAGGTTGTGGAATTTGACGGTCAATTTAAGCAAATCCAAAGTGATGGTCTTTAAAAGGGGGTCTGGCAGAATGTCCAGGAATGAGCAGTGGTACTTAAACAGTGAACCGATCGAAGTTGTGAGAGCCTACAAATATCTTGGTGTTATTATGACCAACAATCTGAACATGGAAAATCATTTAAAAGATAAACTTATAAAAGCTAAAAGTGCTATTAGCGCGACTTGGAAGAAATGCTTCGGAAACAACTTAATTTCACACAGTGTTAAATACAAGGTTTTTATCGCAGTTGCGGAATCGGTGATGATGTATGCAGCGCAAACTTGGGGTTTTGAAAAATATGAAACGGTTGAGAAGTTGTTGAGATTTTATATAAAAAGATGTTTCCAGCTACCGATCAACACACCGAACTACATGATAAACATTGAAACTGGATTGTCACCCCTGTTTATCAAAACACTTAAGTTACATGTTGACTATATATTGAAAGTGCTTAATATGCCAAGTGGAAGACTGCCAAAAGTAATAGCATTGTATACGATCCAGAAGAAGGGACTTTGGTATGAGAAACTAATGGAGCTTGCAGACTATTGTGATTTTAACCTGAATTTAAGCCATCAGATAAATGACAAAAAAGTAGTGAAAGATGCCCTCTATGACTTAGTATCTAAAGTTGATGAAAAATATAGGGTTGACTGTATCAACATGGCGAAGTCTTCAGTTCATAGATCAATCTACAGCATACTGAACCATAACCTGTGTGAAAAAAATTATTTTCGGGCTGAAAACAGTCAAAAACTTATATCAGCAATATTCAAAATGAGAGGAGAATTGTTAAGACTTAACTTCATACCACATCGCGACGACTTGCCAGTTTTTTGCACTATGTGTAACCTGGCAGTAAGAGAAGATATCATTCATTTCATTGGAATATGTCCTATCCTGAAAGAGGTACGAAGAAATTTTCTTGGCAGTGACATGAAAACAGAAACGGAGGTGCTAGCGATGCTGAACTGCGAAGAAGAGGTCACCCGCCTCTATAGGTATTACATAAAGGCAATCTCTTATAGAAAACAAATTTTGAACGAGGAGTTTTAAGAAACAAAAATCATAAACACAAAGATATATATATATATATATGTATTTATAATGTTAAAAAAAAAAAAAAATATTTTCACTTTTGAATTCTTTTTTATTAACTATTTCCATTTTAATATGTAAATTAATGAATGTCAATCGGGCAGACGGCAAAGCCATGCTTTAACGATTTTTGTAATATATATAAGTAAATTGTACTCTATGTAAATTGTGCACTTGGAAAAAGATAATAAAATCAAATCTATCTAATCTATCTATCTATCTATCTTTATTAACTTGAGGAAGAGCAAAGCTTAAGAATTTTAGATACAATTCATTTAAAGGATCTTTTAGATACATTAAAATTACTTTATCACTTTCGAGATTATCTATATTCGCTTCAAAGGTGAAGTATATCTTAATTCTAATATTCTGGAAACAACGCATTCCAATGATAACCAACGAGTCTGCGACGGATGTAGAAGTTTATATGGCTTGTATTCCAATAATTTTAGAATATCTTGATATTTTGCCACCCTTTTTGGACTATTTTGAATATAGTTATAAATATCCCGACACATTGTTTCAACAATTGGAAGAAGTTTTAAGCAGGCGTAAGATGCACAGAGGGCAAATGAATGGCAAACACATTTAAAAACAACTAGATTTGGGCAGTCACCCTTTAGCAAAGAAGCAACCGAATTTTTACTGCGAGTCGTATTATTTGCTCCATCCGCCGCAAACCCAATTAATTGTTTTTTATAATCAATATTCTTTTCAATAAAGTTGGTTATAATTGTCGAATGCAATGTTTTTGCATCCGCAGCAATAACTAACGAGAGATCAAAACAAAAATCATAGATTTGCTTAAGATTTTTGTTGCTGATAAGTCAGTTGATAATTAATAAATTAATTAAAAAGTACTCAAATTTTTAGTACAATTATAAATTATGTAAATTTCAGATTGAAAATACATTAAAATACCTTTTTATATAAAACATCGAAAATCGGGGAAAAGTGTTGTAATTAGATCAAAAATCGGTGTATCATAAATAGGTCTAAAAATCGTGAGAATTACGATAAATCGGTGTTTCTGGCAACACTTGGTCAGCCGATGACTGATGATTTTTAAGTTTTTTAAATTATAAATATTGTGGCAGACGACAGATTCCCCCTATTGTGTTCCCACCAAAAATACTCCATTTACCAAGATCGGAATCTTTCGTACGTTTCACTCTCCAAAACCCGTTTGTTTACATTGTTGTATTTGTTATTTTGACAATTAGTCCATGAATAGATGTGAGAACAAACAAAAAAAAAAACGATGCCGTGGGCTAGCGGCACTTTGCAAAGCAAAAACAAAATGGGTAGGTTAATAATTTTTTTTCAGGTTTTTCTTTTTACTTTTTTTCGATGAAGAAGTCAGTTTTAAGCCTAGTACGCTGCTGATGCGAAACGAAAATTCCCATACAAAAATGACATGACGAAATCATAAACGAAAAATTTCGCTGTGCTTTTCGTTTTTCAGTACGCTGCTGAACGACGAAATGTGTCATTTTAGTGGATAGCTGTACTAGATTTCGTAGTACAACTCTCCACTCTTTTCGTTCTCAATTTAATTGCCCGGTATATTAATTGCCTGCGAAATTTTGACGTTTTATTTATTTATTGAAAAATTTTTCGAATATTTTCGTTTATGATTTCGTCATGTCATTTTTGTATGGGAATTTTCGTTTCGCATCAGCAGCGTACTAGGCTTAAAATTGAACTTCAACTTCCAGACAGAACTCTCCACAAATATTTTTCCGCTGTGATTTTCGTTTTCATTTCGCTCTGCACTTGGAGACCGCCGAAAAAATTCGTTTCACTTCAGCTGCGTACTAGGCTTTAAACTTTAATTTTGCAGTCATTTTGTTGATAGCGAACCAATGTATGTACATTCTTCAAAAAAGCATGTTCACCATCAGTTTATTATAATTAATTCACTAATTTACAAAAATCACTACGAAATTCTTAAAATTTCATAATTAACCTCGGATTTTTGTATCAAAGATGCGTTCGAAGAACCATCAAGCTAAGGGTGCGAGCGCAATTTTTGTATTGAATTCTAATAAATTTTCGTTAATGAACGGCCCAAATATTTTTTTTGCAAGTAATTAAAATCTGTATCAATTTAATTAATCCAGTATTTATAGTTTGTTTTTAATGATTTAAGCTTGCAACTGTTTTTCAATTCCATTTTGATTAATAAATATTATATTTAAAAAAATAGTTATAATCGAAAAATACCTTATCCATAACATTCTTTGTTGATGGAAACATACATGTATTTGCTATCAAAAAAAACTATGCATCAAAGGAACACCAATGTTTTAAAAAACTAATCAGAACGATTATAGCGAACCTGTTGAATAAATGCAGAGCAAATAAAAAACAAATTTTGACATATATCACAAAATGAAAACGTCTTAAAATCGTTCTGAATTCATGCACAACTCATTCAATAGATCAAGTAATCGACATGAATGTTGATTGTTGACGTACAGAATTTTTTTTAGTGAATTCCCACAGTTTAACGCAAAATATAATTTTCATTCATTCCTTAAAAATGTTTAGTTACCAAAGTTCAAGTTTACTTATTATTGTTTGAAGGGTATGTTTAATAAAAGTGCTGCTAATAATGAAAAAAATTAATGAGTTTTACGAATGTACATATTTTTGTTTTTCTTATGTCCGATTTCATAAACAAACACTAAAAGCACTTTTATCTAAAAGCGTTTTAAATTTTATCAGGCCTTTAAATTTTTTCAGTTTCACCAAGCTTGAAATGGGAAATTTCAGGGATATTTTTGTTAAAATAGAGTTCTCTTCACAACCCTGTAGAAATAAAACCCCTTTTTTCTTTCTATTAAGCGAATTGTGTGAGAAAAAATGAGAAAGCATTATATGTTGAAATAAATGACAAGAATCGCAAAATACAACAATGTAAACTTCTTCAAAATCAAAAATCGTGTGTCGTTCAAAATGATGACCAATCTAATACTCTAATTAAAAATTGAAATCATAAAAATAATATTATAAATGCAATTTTGAATTTGATTACCTATTCATTCTGTATCTCCAAGTATTGAGAACACAAATTTTACAAAACAAAACATCAGCTGTCAATCTGTGATATTAATTTTTAAATGACACTTTTAAAATTTAATTAGCCAAAAATGGGTATTTAGTTTTAAAAGGTATTTAAAGCTTGTTTACTTTAAAAACGCTTGGTGAAACCAAAATATCCCATTTTACAGTTTAAAATCCTGTTAAATGTATAAAAGCTGTTTATGAAATTGGGCATTAATATAATAAATACTTCCATAGATTACATTTTATAAATGCAGAACATAGAAGAAAATATACATAAACAATAGTTTTCAGATATAAAGCAGAGGTTAGTATAGACAAATATTTTTGAGAAAGCCAATAATATTTTAGGTATATTCATTTAAACAAATTTCCGCTTCAGCTAACCTTCATCAACTTTTTAGAAAAAAAATTAGCATTAATAGAAGAATTTAGTTGGTATTGTGTGTATTCAGTGACATGGTCGACATTGCACCACCCATTTTTCAAATGGTCATAGTTCCCTCAATGTAATTATTTTTGTTAGATTTTTTAACATCATTTATATGGATTTGTTAGACAAATTCGTGCATAGTTATTTTTTGCATTGTATGTTTATTCTTAAATCTAAAATTGATTATTCAGAAAAACTGAAATGGTGCATAGTGTACCATGATAGGTACTAAATGAACCAGTCTTATGTCCACAATGCACCATGTAGGTACTCAATGCACCACCAACTAATATTTAGAAATAAAGCAAGCATTTCAAGTGATACTGAATTTTATTCAAATGGGAATTCATTGTATCTTTAAGAATAAAAACAAAAATAGTTCATTTAACACTTATAAAATATATACAAATTTAATAATAACAAAAAATGTAAAAAATTTAAATATTTCTCTTCAAGAGATTTAAAAAAAAAAAACAGCCAAGAAATTCATTAATATCCGTTAAACGGATAATAGATTAACATATGTTTAGTTTCAAAACATATAAAATTTGTACAGTGATTGTTGTCTTTGCGTTGGTCCTGATACAGAAGGATCTTTAAGAATATATTTTATCTCCCCCTCATTGACTAGTGCAAAATCTGGGACTTGTGGCATACAAAAACGCTCATTAGCCTTTGATTTTAGTCTCAAAAATGAAATGAAAGCATATGACTTTTGTAATTTTTTCGTGGAAATATCGGGTGATTTTTTAAGAGCTTGAGAACTTTTTTTTAAAAAAAAAACGCATACAATTTGCAAAATCTCATCGATTCTTTATTTGAAACGTTAGATTGGTCCATGACATTTACTTTTTGAAGATAATTTCATTTAAATGTTGACCGCGGCTGCGTCTTAGGTGGTCCATTCGGAAAGTCCAATTTTGGGTAACTTTTTCGAGCATTTCGGCCGGAATAGCCCGAATTTCTTCGGAAATGTTGTCTTCCAAAGCTGGAATAGTTGCTGGCTTATTTGTGTAGACTTTAGACTTGACGTAGCCCCACAAAAAATAGTCTAAAGGCGTCAAGGCATGATCTTGGTGGCCAACTTACCGGTCCATTCCTTGAGATGAATTGTTCTCCGAAGTTTTCCCTCAAAATGGCCATAGAATCGCGAGCTGTGTGGCATGTAGCGCCATCTTGTTGAAACCACATGTCAACCAAGTTCAGTTCTTCCATTTTTGGCAACAAAAAGTTTGTTAGCATTGAACGATAGCGATCGCCATTCACCGTAACGTTGCGTCCAACAGCATCTTTGAAAAAATACGGTCCAATGATTCCACCAGCGTACAAACCACACCAAACAGTGCATTTTTCGGGATGCATGGGCAGTTCTTGAACGGCTTCTGGTTGATCTTCACTCCAAATGCGGCAATTTTGCTTATTTACGTAGCCATTCAACCAGAAATGAGCCTCATCGCTGTAGACCATAAATCGGACGTAAAGCGCGAAACACATTTCGAACCGAACACTGATTTTGGTAATAAAATTCAATGATTTGCAAGCGTTGCTCGTTAGTAAGTCTATTCATGATGAAATGTCAAAGCATACTGAGCATCTTTCTCTTTGACACCATGTCTGAAATCCCGCGTGATCTGTCAAATACTAATGCATGAAAATCCTAACCTCAAAAAAATCACCCGATACAATCACTGGAGGTAAAGCCTGGCCACTGGCACTTACAATACAGGAAGTTGTCACTAGCACACCTCTCTCTCCACTTGTAACTTTCTACAAATTTTTTGAGTTCTTAGGTGAAAGTACTTTTTGTGGTTTCTGGACGGTGTTCGTCGCAGTTTCATCTAAATTATAGATTCTTGTTCCGTCCGAGAATTTTGTTTGTCTCTGCTTAACAATAAATAAATTGTCGAAAAACGTGTCCACACATATTTTATTAAAAGAAGTAGCCCTTGCTAGGCTACACGCTTCGGGTTTTCTTAGAGATAGATATGGGCGCCTCGTGCAGAAGCCCCGAAGCCAATCTATGCCTGCCATCGAAATTTTTTTCCAGTTCTCGGGAATATTTTCTATCTGATTAATATTGGCAAAGTGAAAAGCCAGCTTTTGGCAATCTTTGGCAGTGATGCCATAAAAAATACTTGCACAGTAGTCAATGTATTCTTTTAGTGATGTTTCCTGCTCCTCAGTAAAAATCATTAAATGTTGGTAATTTGGAGTCAAACGGATCTCGGAAAGAGGATCAGAATTCTTCTATTTCAAAAAATATCTTCATAATGTGTGGTACGAAAGCTTGCATTTCTTTGCAGCCTTTCGAATCGACATTCCGGCATCGATATTAAAGAGAGCTTGTTTCATCTCATCCCTTGTGTGGAATCCCTTCTTCCTATTCGAAACTGGCTTCCGTGGCATCTAAAACAAAAATAGAAAAAGCTGAGTAAATTTTTAAACAAGTGGGTGCAAAATGCACCATGGTGCATTTAGGACCATGTTGTTGTGGTGCATAGTGCACTACCCCCTCACTTTATTTTGAAGTCAAAATAAATCGCTAACTACCCAATTATATTTGAATCTATTTTATTTTACCAATGAATAAAACAACACAAATTATTTTTATCGATGTTTAGTAAAAAAAAATGGACCACAACTTAAATGAGAAAAAAAATACAGCTTACCTCAATTTTTTGATTTGCACTATAAATTACAAAAAAGGCTTGTACACGTCCGCACGTACCAACAACTAGCACCAGAATGAGATCCACTGACATTTTGGCGAAAGGCGCGTAAGATAATGTGAAGTTTACACTGATGTTGATGTTACTGTCGGTATGTTAGATTTCGCCGTGGTGCATGGAGTACCACTGGTGCAATGTCGACCATGTCACCCTATTGCCTATTTCCATTCCTTAAAGATGCTTTACACAAAGCAGCTTATTTTTAAAACATGGTTCCCTCAAATTTGTATTCTAAAATCTAACTACAAACAAAATCAGTCTCAGACTCATAGAGGAAATATATTATCTAGAGTCCCGACTTAATGGGTTTGCTCTCTTTCGGCCTACAAACTAAATTGAGAGAATTTTGCCCATTAGCATAAGCATGTGTTAGTTGTCCCGTGCATTTCTTATGGGAAAATCCAGATTCTATGTAGTTGTTATGGGCTTTTGGTGAAGTTTGCACAATTAGGGGGAAAACAATGTGAGGTGAACTCAGCCGTTCAAAAAAGAGATCCGTTGAATTCAAAAATTAAAAAATTAATGCAATATTTTAAGAAAAATGAATTTTGCAACTTCTTTTTAGTGAAAACTGTACTAAAAATAATATTTGACTGCTTTTGGCAAACAAATTCTTTGATTTTTATGAAAAGTTTCGCTTAAAACAGAAAAAACCGTGCAGAAAGTATAAACGCACCCTAGAACTGCAATGCGAGCGTAGCCCAATTTGAGTTGTTCCCAGTTTTGACAGATCAACAGCGAGGTGAGTATTTTGACAACAAAAATGAAATCAAAACAAAAACAAATACTGAATATTTTTTCTTTCAAAAATATAATTTATTCAAATTTTTATTTTGAGAAGCACCAAAGGTTGCTTCTAACCAGAAGATTTAAGTAACTCGAAATCTAGATCGGTCAAATCGAATGCATCTATTAAATCAGCCACACCAATGAAATCCGGATCGAAAAAGTTGGAATCGGTAGGTCCCAGTCGGGTTGGGCATACGATACGAGGAGTATCGTGGTCGTCGCGCGTAAGTTCACGTTCATCAAGAGCATCATCCAATTCTCGAACAAGTTTCATCATCGTCGTCATCATCAAGCGATAAAATTGACAAAGCTTGAAGCGCCAAAGAGAACACCAAGTCACCCAGCAAATCTGTTTTATCTAGCAGCGAAAAGAGTGATGCACAGAGGCCGGGAGCGGTATCTTGCAATCAATCCATTCCACCTGCCAGACGTAAATGACGAAGTTCAAGGAAACTAAATTAGGAAGTTCAAGGAACGTAACTCACGACGTTAAAGGCACTCTAGTGTGTCCAGTGATGGGTGTAGCCTAGTTGATAACCGCGAATACGGTGCTATTAACATGAGCCACGAAGACCTGAGTGATATTAGCTTCATCTATTGAAGATGAAGCTACGAACGGTTCTCTATTAAATACAAATTAACCCGAACGGCAACTAGAGAAAGAGGAAGAGGAACGTAAGGAGTAAAAAACTGAAGAAACTACATAGCAGTCACGAAGAAGAAGATGATGATGACAAAGACGACGAGGATGGAGATGAATTTGTTGAACAATCTTCCAAACCATCCAAAAACTCTGGAACTGATAACACCAAGAGAAAGCATAAGTTGTTCCGGTTGAGGTGAGAGATTGTATTTTTTAAATTTATCTCATGTATAACATTTATCATCTTTAGGATCTTCAAAGTCTAGTGGTTATGGTTCGGATACATCGTCATCCTCATCTCGTCACAGTCAAGAGGAAGCGCACAGCTGATAAAATAGCTAATAAAGTGAGCATATTTTAAGAGTTCTAGCTAAAGACATATCTAAATAATGTTCTTTCAGTGGAAACTGTTACAAGGCGATAAACAATTTTGATCCAAAACAAAAAACAAGCTACGGTTAGAGCATCAGCATTAACATCACCTACGATTTGAAACTCATCAGATAAACCAGGAGGCAAAGACATAAAGAAGAAGAGAATCGAAGAGTTACTTAAGCAGCTAAAAGCAGTCGAAGACGTCACTGCCAAAACAAGATCCAAATTTACCGGAAAGTCTTAAGTAGGTATAGCACACTACAATTATTACAACTCATACTTAAACATCAAAAACAATATATTAATTTTCCAAAAATATTTCGTTTTATAATCAACAATAGTGACACAGTGTTACCGGGAAAACCCCAAGCTGTTCAACTGTGGATTTTTGCTATGTTCGTCCAAATCGTATTGCTGCTGTTAATGCTTAATTGCAGCTTAACTTCGGGCTTAGAAGTAAGTAAGTTTACTTTTACGTATTTCTTGTTGTTAATTTCTCATGTTTTCTTTTGTTGATAGTGTCGGAGTGCCTGATGTGGCTTCAATGAAGCATACATTTGGATACGGATAGGCGAAAGATTGAAGTGTATGCAAGTCCTTCCTCATGATGTGAACAATAGTTAATTTAATCTACAGTCAGTTTTTTAAGACAGTACCTGCCACCGAGGATTGGCCAATTGATCTGTTTCACTATGTTCTTTTTTTCAGAAATTCACAGTTGAATATCCTCCTTTTACTTTTTTGGCGAACTCTGTGATATAGTTGGTGAGGATGTGTTTATAAGTAATAAAATAAGAACTATCTTAATTTTTGCTTTTTCTAATTTAAATTGTAGGTCTCTGGAATTCAATTGAAATACCTTTCTTCATTCATGATTTATTGCTTACGATGCCGTCAACATCTTCAATTCAAACCCGAATCCAGAATTACTCTATCAATTTAGGATCTTTAGATATTATTTTGTTTGTAATTCGAAAGCAATTATATACATACATAAAAGGCTTTTCGATGCTATCAATTTCATGAAATAGTTTTGTTTTCCAAAAAAAATGTCTGATGATTATCAAAATCTATAATATCTTCCTTCAATATTTTCTTCCTTTACAATTTCTTACTATTTCCTATAACGAATTTGTGGTCTTAAGATTATAACATCAAGTTCTTGTAATATATTGAAAAAAATACAAAAATAAATAATAAAAAATTAAATAAAATAAAATCGGAGTTGGGATTCGTAATCAGCATCAAAAATTAAACGAAGTATTTAAAACCACAAAAGAATTACAATCTAGTTTTTTTCAAAACTTCAAGTAAAGTCAAGTCTTTCATAACTAATAAGAAATTACGAAAACTAAGTGAAATAGCAAAATGATTTGAACTGGAGCTAAAAGCAAAGATATGTACTTTGCAAAATCATCTTGCAATTTAAAGTTAAGAGATACGTCATGCTTTACCGGTTTTAAAAACCTGATGTAATAGAAAATTTTGAAGGTGAGGTTCGAAGTCAGGATATCTTAATCCTCTCAAAAAAGAACGAGTTTCTGACTAATGCTATTGACCACATGAAATCACAAAGAAATACATACCAACGTGATGAACCAAAACATAGGAATAGGATTAAAAATACTAAGTTTTTAATTTTGTTAAATTAAACATATGTCTGAATAAAAAAATAAAATCTACTTAAAACAGTTAATTTGTTTTTTTTATTATTATTTGCTAAAAACGAAACAAAAGATAAAAAAGGTATAATCCACTATAATAATTGACCTGATCAAATTTGGGAAAACCAGAATGAAGTATTTTTCTTTGAAAAAAGTACATTTAATATCTTTTTTATTTACTCAAAAACTAAGAAGTTACATTTTAACATCCAGTTATTGTTTTTTAAGTGAAAATACATTATAAGCGTTGAATTTAAAACAAAATTATACTAAATTACATACAATTTTGAAAAAAAAATACAAATTTATTTAAAAACTAGCTGTGCCGCGAACCTTGATTATTAACGGATGAGATTTAAAACATTTCGTCGACTATAATCATCTTCACTTTAGGATTTGTTGCAATACCGATTCGTTTTGTTGCTGAAAAAAAAACACATCAATTAGGTAGTGCTTTGAAAGTTTGTGGTTTATGTGAAGCTTACTTTGAAGCAGTCTTGCCATCATAAGCCTTCTGGTCAATGGACTCACAATTAAATTGTAGCAAGTTGATTGGTTTATAATTATAAAACTCACGCTGGTTATTCGATCCGTTGATTAAAAAATTGTGGCAAGTCGTTTGACATTCTTTTGCGAGGCAAATTCCAAAATCCCAAGGACCATGTCATAAATGCACAATTTCCGGTTCTATTATTTTTGGAAATTTTCGGCGGGTTTCGGGAAATTCTTAGAACATCATTTGGACTGTTCCTATGTCGATGGTCTTCTATGTGATTCCAGTTAGTTCTTTTGGTGATTCAATAAGCATTGTGTATTAAGGAATTCGGCTTCTATTTTTTCTGTCTATATAAGAAAATTCTAGAATAGTACATACGAAAATGATTAGATTTTCATTATTCAAAAGACTTACCAATGATTTTTGATTCCCGTCATTTAGGAGAAGGAGGTGTTCTCCCAGCAGGTTGCTTCAATGTCGACATTCATTTCATCATCTACGTGGTTTGCGTCGGCCTAAGTGGCCGCAGTAGCTGCTGACTCGGTCAGCAGTGTCCCTGCTGTTCTTTAGTGAGATATTTGGCGTTACAAGCATCAATTTAGATCTAGAAGGTGAAGATTAATCAAGTTAATCACGATATGATTGTTTCGATTTGTACTTACACAACTGAACCTCATGTGAAGTTGCACTCTATGAAACCAGAAGATGTTGCTTTAGTTGCAGCTGCAAGAGTCGTTTTTTTTGGTCGGCTTGTACTATACTTCTTGGCAGCTGATGAATGGGCAAAGAACGTTGGAAATCCTAAAGAACCATAAAATTTAAAATATCCGTGTTAAGATTACTCATAAGTAAATGAATGAACTTACCTGATTTGCCTGCATACTCTGCCGTTGCTATTGCCGCTGTTAAGTCATTCCAAAACTGGGCGGTCGACTATTGAATGTCAAAGCTTTCCCTTGCACCATTCAATTGAATTTCACAAAGTCGATGACATAGCTGTAGCTGAGGATGTTCGCTAATTCGGAATTGAATTCGTGATTCTGGTGGTGTTGTCGCATTCCATGAATCTTACTATTGGCAGAGATGTTGACACTTCTATCGTCAACGCCTGCGCCCACCATAGCCGCTGAGACAGATCTCAACGATCATGATACAGCAGCAATTGAGTGTAGAAATATATACTTTCACTTCAACAGGCTTCGAATAACTATATAACTACAAATAAAGGCGAAAGTCTGCGGTTAAAAATATTGATATTAAGAGAAATATAATATAAAATTCACCTGGGGACTAGCGCCCTTGTTTTGAGCAAACCTTCCAAATTTCTTGAGAGAAATTGCTTTCTGTATCATGGTTTGTAATCGGCAGCACCCGAAATGAAAACACTAAGGAGATGCTAAGAAAGTCGATTTTTATTCTTATGTACCTACATCTTCTTGAGTTGGTAGTAAAGTATATTATTGGAGCAATCCATAGCTGAAACAAGCCAACATAAATATTCTTTTGTTTACGAGATTCTTTTTTTTTAAAGTACCTACTAAAGTACCTACTTGAGCTCCGAGTAGAGTAAGTCTCATTGTTTTCTTCTGGTTCCTGGTCTATCGTTTTTTCAATTAAATGCACTTGTAGCTCTTAATCGTTAAGGTTTTTGATCTGAAAAGAAATAAATTCTGTTAAATGTTTAGACAAAACAAAATAATTTACAAAAACTTACTTGTAGAATCTCAAATTAAATGTTTTGTTTTTGAAATCGAAATTGTGGAACTGTCATTTTTGACAAGAATTCAATCTGACATTTTGCCTTTTTTCCACCACTCACATGTATTCACCGATACGGAATTTGAGAGAGTTCACCTCGAATAAAATTTTAGGGTGTTTCAGGTAGGACGGGTACCGGTCGGGACTCTAGATAATATATTTCCTCTATGCTCAGACTGATCACCGTCTTGTGTAGTCGTTTTTTGTTTAGTCAATTGCTATATTCTCAATTATGAATTCTGTTTGCTCTAAATGTTTAAACCATATAACCAGTGATAAGTACATTTCATGTGGTCTGTGTGGTCTACCATCTCACAGTGAATGTACTGATCTGTCCATTGACTATATTCAATTAATATTTGATGCAGAAAACATACTCTATAAATGTGAAAATTGTAAAACAATTAATCTCGATGTTTGCTTACAAAAAATTAATGATCATTTCACTCTTTTGCAAGAGAATATTGAAATGCTTAATAATCATGTTAATATGTTAGTCGGCAAATGTAAAGACTCAAATGAAAGTGTGAATATTAGCCGTGGCATTCGCGACACAACTCGTTTGCAACGAAAACCTAAGGTCAAAGAACCTCCCAAGTCCAAGTTTGCAAAAAAAGAAACAATTAAAAATGCAGTTTCGTCGTCCGTTTTGTCTCGTCTTTCGTTATCTAGTAGCAAGGGCTCCCCGTCCCCATCTCCAGTTAGTCATCGGCTTGGGCTTGACTCAACTAAGGTGATTTCAAACAATTCTCGCCCATCATCATCATACCTTAATTCAATAAGCAATAATAATGAAACAGTCAGTAAGAAAAAGAAAAAAAATATTTCTGATAGTGTTATTGTTGCTTCAAATACTAATAATATGAGCGATGTTGTTCCTGTAAATACTTTAATTCTTGATGATTCTATTGTGGGCGACACTGTGTGTGACACTATGGCTGATAAAGTCGCTGCCGCCTCCAATGCAAATTTGATGGGTAAAGTCAATAGTAATGTTGTCGTTTCTAATATTGTTGTGAATGAGAGTGCTGCGGGTGTGAAGGCTGTTGTTGTTGCTACAGCAGTCTCTGATGAGACTGTCAATAATGATATTCTTGTCGAAGGTGATGGTGCTGAAAATAATGCTATCGTTGAGAATTTTTCTGGTGGTGCCATTGCTGGTGATGATGTTTCACCTTGTGGTACCTGGTCTAAAAAAATAAGTTCTCAATCTCCTCATATAGCTGAGCTCCCTGTTACTCATAAGAATGGAGACACCAAAACAATCGTCGGTACTAAGCTAAAATGCAATGACCTTAAAATAGTGAGGAATTTAAAATGGTTTCATATCGGTAGTTTTCACTCCTCTACCTCAACTGAAGAGATTGTAAACTTTGTATCCACCAATCTTGGTATAGATCCGGCTGAAATTGTATGCTTCAAACTAGTCAAACTTCAAGAATCTGATCGTAAACTGAGATTCGTCAACTTTAAAATTGGTGTCTCTGCGGATTGTTCAAAGAAAATCTATGTTGATACTTTTTGGCCTAGTGGGGTTAAGATTCGTCCCTTCGTGCTCATTCCAAAAAACCCGTAAGGCTTGAGGGATCGCAGATGCCCTCAATTTTGTATCTACAGTCAATTGATCATAACATCCAGCTGAATACGTGCAATAAATCTTCATTAAAGATATATTACCATAATGCTAGTGGCATTCGCACGAAAGTATCTGATCTGTTCAACAACTCCAGTCATCTTGATTATGATGTTATTATTATTGTCGAAACCTGGCTACACCCTGACATATCTTCGTATGAACTCTTTGATTCTAGTCTATTTGTGGTCTACAGACGCGATAGATGTAACTCTGCCTCGGAACGTGGAGGAGGAATTTTGATAGCTGTTAGTACTCAACTAAACTGTAAAGAAGTTGCCTTGCCTCATCTGAATGTAGAGCAATTATGTATATCTATTAATTTATTTCTAACACATAATGTAATTTTATTCTTTATTGTCAGATATATTGCACCTAAAAGTACGTTTGAAGTATATGAAAAACATTTTTTGAATATCGAATTTGTTAATAATACTTGCTCTGAATTTGATAATGTTTGTTGCTTTGGTGATTTTAATCTGTCAAATATTGTATGGAATTGGTCGGTTAGTGATAATATGTTGATTGCTTGTAATATGATAAAAGATTTTGAATTTTATTTTATTGATTCCCTTTATTCACTTAATCTAAGTCAAATTAATAGATTATCTAATTCATTAAATAATATCTTAGACTTAGTTTTCTTATGTAATGACTATTTCAATTCCAAAGTCTCAATTGTTCCCTTTTCACTTTTAAATGAATCTATTCACCATAAAGAGTTATTTGTTGAAATTGAATTTTATACTTTCTCTAATAAGGAATCTGACCAATTTTCCAAATTTTTCAATTTTCAAAAGGCGAACTTCATTGAAATTAACAATTTTATTAATACTTTCAACTGGTCTAATGTATTTTTAAATCTTAACCTTGAGCAAATGTACAGACGTTTTACCTCAATCATTTTTGATAGTTTTTCTATATTTATACCAATGTCTGGGAAATCGAATAAACTACCAAAGCTTCCGTGGTATAATAAGCATCTAACCAATCTCAGAAATATCAAACGTAAAGCTTTTAATAAATATAAACAATCAAATAATGATTCAGACTATGCTTACTTTAAAAAATTGCGAAAAGACTTTTTTACTCTTAATAAGTTCCTTTATAAGGGTTATATAATGAATATTGAAAATAACATCAGGTCTAACAGTAATTCGTTCTGGTCGTTTGTTAATACGAAGAGAAAATCTACTGGTTATCCTAAAAACATGTCGTTTGGGAATATTGAAGCTTCGAATACTCACTCGATACTTGACTTATTCGCTGATTTCTTTCAATCTGTTTATTCAATTCCTAGTAACAATAATATAACAAGTATGTTCAATATACCAAGTAAGGTTGATATTGGTGCATTACAGTTAAGTAGTAACGAGTTACTGCTGAAACTTCAATCATTAAAGCCTAAACCAACCCCAGGAGCTGACGGTATACCAGCTATATTTCTCAAAAATTGCTCATCATCGCTTTGTTTTCCTTTGCTTTGTTTATTCAATAAATCCCTTTCTGAAGGTAAGTTTCTTAATGAATGGAAAATTTCTTATCTTGTGCCTATACATAAATCTGGTTCTAAGAATCTGATAGAAAATTATAGAGGTATTTCCAAACTATCAGCAATTCCTAAGTTATTTGAAAGCATCGTTAAGGACAAATTAGAATTCTTAACTAAGGAATCTATATCTGAACTGCAGCATGGCTTTGTGTCTGGGCGCTCAACCACAACAAACATGGCTTTATTTTCATCTTACATCATAAAATCAATTGAGAAAAAGAGTCAAGTTGATGTTATTTACACAGACTTTAGCAAGGCTTTTGACTCTGTGAACCACTCCATCCTTTTACGTAAGCTAGAATTATTTGGATTCCATTCTACATTTCTTAACTGGATTTCATCATACCTCAGTGGTAGGTCTCAAATGATTGTCATTAATAATGTTTTTTCGCGATTTGTTAAATGTACCTCGGGCGTGCCTCAGGGTAGCCATTTGGGTCCCCTTCTTTTCAATATTTTTATAAATGATATTACATCTGTTATAAAATATTCGCAGTGCCTTCTATATGCAGATGATCTTAAACTATTTTTAGAAGTTACTTGTGTAGAGGATTGCTATCTTATTCAATCTGATATTACTTGCATTTCAGAATGGTGCAATTCAAATTTCTTAAAATTGAACATTAAAAAATGTAGCGCTATATCCTTTTTTAAGTCTAATACTCATATAAGCTTTGATTATTTAATCGAATCTAAGCCGCTCTCACGTGTAGACAAAATTAAGGACTTAGGCATTATGCTTGACTCAACTTTTTCCTTAAAATCGCATGTTGACTATGTAGTTGCAAGAGCAAATTCACTTGTTGGATTTATCAAGCGTAATTGTGGTGATTTCAGTGATCCTTTTGCATTGTTATCCCTTTATACGGCACTTGTAAGATCTTTACTTGAATATGCTGATGTTATCTGGAATCCTATTTTTAAAACTCTATCTCTTCGTGTTGAAAAAATCCAGAGACGTTTTACGAAATTTATATTTTATAAAATGAAATGGAGATTTATTCCAGACTACAAAGCAAGATGTTTATTCCTTGGAATTAAATCCTTAGAATCAAGACGAACTATTCATTGTATAATGCTTGTAAGGGATATTTTAAGTTATCATATAAGATGCCCTTCCTTACTTTCCTTAATTCCAATTTATGCACCGTTAAGATCCTTACGTCATAAGGATTTGCTTTTTGTACAATATCACAGAACAAGTTATGGTAGTAACGAACCAGTGTGTAGATCAATAAGGCATTTCAATGAAGTTTGCCAGCTTTTTGAACTTAGCAGCTCAAGAGATTTGTTTAAAGCTAATTTAGTACTGATTTTTACTTTTTAATTATATTACCTTATATAGTTATATACATATGTAAATACATGTAAATATTTAAGTTATTTTTCATAATCTGTTAGCTATAAACGCTTGTAGATGTAAATAAATAAATAAAAAAAAAAAAAAAAATAAAATAAAAAAAATTCTAACTCTAACATAGTCTCTCAAAAAGAAATTTTCAGGAATATTTCTGCAACAAACAAAACTAAAATTTGGTCTTGCAACTATCGAACTGCTTAAATGATGAAAATACTACTCTAATTGAGGAATCTAAACTAGCTAAAGTTGGCAATGGAACTTCACAAGTATGCTTCTCGTACCATTGTCTGTACAAAAAAAATACGGAGGCACCCGTCTATTGCTGCCACCTGAACTTCTAACGTCGCGTCGCCAAAAAAAATGCTCTAAGCAAACTACAGCTGAAAAAATTGTCTATTTTGTTGTTTTACAAAGTATTGAGTTACACTTTTGTCCATTTCCAATTATACCTAACCAGTTGCAGCACATGTTGCGTTCGCAAATAATTTAAGTAAACAAAATACAGCACTTAAATCTTTAAATATGTATTTGGCCAATTTTATTTTATTTAATATACATTAACAACATTTATTTGGATTGAAATTAAAAAGCTATACAAATCTTCCAATTTAAGACCATGTCAGCACTTAAGATTCTGTTGGTTAGGATTGTTTAGTTTTTGAACGAGGTCATGAAACATTCAAAATGAAGCATTTAGATGGGACTGATTACTATAATGAAGCGTTTTAATGGGCAGTAAGACTAAATGTGAGAATGTGTTTGGTTTTTGCATCATTTAACGCACACTTTCTCACATTTAGTGTTTAGTTAGCTTGTAGGCAAAGCGAAATGAGATTCCGATCTTGTAAATGGAGTATTTTTGGTTCCCACCCTTGCTACTTGTCGCAGTTGACTCATAGGTGGCGCTGGTTGCGGTTGAGAGTAAGAAGAAATAATAGATGGTTGATTTGAAACTGGAGCTAACTTCACACCACTATCGCAAGCAAAAAATTTAGACAATCTTTCACCAAATAGTTGATTGATAAGTCTGCTATTACACGATGCCTCACGACTCACGACTCACATGAGTGCGAAAAAGAAAGCAGTTGTGAGAAAATGAGATGCAAAAAAAAAAAAAAATTCCGGTGAGTCTCGGGCAAATTTTTAGTAGACTCACTTTGACGTTTCTTTTTTCGCATATTCGTTTTATGCTGTTCTTTTTCATTCGATTTTCTTGTTGCTGGGAAAAACAACATCGAATTTGTTTAAAAACCAGAAAAGTGTGTAACTTCAACAGCTTTAATAAATTTTCCGAATCCATTCCCAAAATCCTATTTATTTTGTTTTATAAATTTTACTCAACTTCAAAAACTATCGGAAAATTAAAGCCAACGAGAAGGAGCATTCAAAACAAAACAAACAATAATTGTCAAATTTGAGACATGGGGCAAGTGTTGTTTCTCTACGTGTCGACTTTAATTGTCTACATTTTAACGAAGACAATCGGTCGACAATGTCGATAATGTAGACAATGTGTCGACAATGTAGACAATCACTTAAATGTGTTTTTAAATAGGAATTTATTCAATGGACACGGTATAGTGTTTCGTCAAATTCTGGCACCACACACATTTTAACAGGAAACCACCCACTCAGGAAAATTTGGGCAACCCTAAATGACTGATTCACCCACTCACTGGCAGATATCCTGATTTCATAAATGTAAAAATAGTGTATAAATACGGTATAAATTTAAAAAAAAATGGTATGGTATGGTATTTTTTGTAAAAAATTGATCCCATAGTTAAAATTTAATAGCAACAAAAAATAAAAAAAAAAGAACAATTACTAAACGGACAATAAATTTTTAACTGTCTTCAGAAATGAAAAGTAAACTTTGTGGTGTTGCCAAACTTTTACATTTATGAATTCGGCCATTATCAAATTTATGGACCACTTTCTGATACTTTCAAAACATATAATTTCTTACAACGGTACGTCTTGTGGTGAAAACTTTCATAGAATTATGATTTATGACTTAGAATTATATGAGGCTATTCCGATTGCTGCAGAATATTCAAATTTGGTAGAGCTGTAAATATTAAAGTGAATAGAAAGGTACAAACTGAAATGTTGTTGCGTTGCATCCTCCCACTTTCTTAAAATCGTTATCAATTAAATCACCAGTAAGTTGGAAGAAATGAATTTAACCATCTGACCTTACTTTTAGGAAAACGCAAACAACTGAATAACTTCTATATTTGACTCCTCGCAGCTATAAAAAATAGATAAAATTAATAAAGAAATATATCAAATTTTATACTTACGTAACTGCATCTGTTAAATCTACAAAAGAAAGATAAACCACTTTGAAAACAGAAATGTAGGTGATTTTAAAAAGCTTAAGTTGGAAGAAGAAAATAAAACCGGGAATTATTTCCCTATTCCAACTAATGCTTTTTAAAACCACTTCAAGCTATTTCTGTTAGCTAAATGGATTTCTTGAACTTAACAGATTCGTCTTCCTACAGAGATGACAATTTCCATTAAAATTTAATATTAGGAAACTTTCGAACTTATTCCCTTTTTAATTTAAAAAGAGTTCTTGGGACTTCTGTAGGATTATGAAATAAGAACGGTAGAATGGTAGGTATAAGTGCATTTGTCTACAAAAGAAAAATCTAATATTTAAGGTCTTCCGGGCGGGCGTGGTATCCGCCAACTTTATTGGAATCGTTATGAATTGTGAAGCACTTCGGTGTCCTGTAGAAAAATCAAATTTTGTAGAGTGATATGATATGAAGTTCATATACATATGTAGTATAAAGGTACGAAATGAAAACTGGACATTTTCCATTCAGGGCGAGTGGTACCTACTAAGGTACTTTGATGTTGGATGACGACCTTTTTAAAACCTGACCAGTAAACCAGTGAAGTAAGAAGGTTTGGTTTTTGGTTATCATTTCAAATATCTAACATAATTCAAAAGTTTTTCGATATCTTTATAAACAAAGAACTAGGTAGGTACGCGTTTAGATTTGGAACAAATGATTTTTTACGACTATCTTGTTGTTAAACACATCTTTTTCTTTTTATATTTTTTTTAACTTTTTTGTTTTTGGTTTGATAGGAAGGCACATTTTAGTAGGATAAATTATGAATTATGATGGTTTTTGCGAATTGTCTACATTGTCGACAAATTAATGTCGACAATTGTGAATTGTCTACATTGAATTGTCTACATGTAGACAATCATGTAGTCTACATTTATAGTCTACATGGCACAACACTAGGCACGAGTCAACGTGTAATAGCGCTTGCCTCACCGAATACAAATTTATAAGGAAAGTCAAAAGTGAGTCGTGAGTCAACGTGTAATAGGGGACTTAAGCAATATTCACATGAGCATGACCAACGAATGAACGAATATTCGTCGATTTTGACATTTCTTTCACATGAGAGTTTTTAATTCGTCGCGAATGAAGTTTGACATTCACCACCGAAACCAAAACAAGAACGATTTTTTTAGGTTAAGTACGCGCGATTTTTTTATTCGTTGCGAGTGGACAGTTCGTATCAACTATAATTTTTTTCGCGACGAATAAATTTGTTTTCAATTTCAATTCAATTTCTTTATTGTAAACAATACACTAAGACAATGTCTTTTATAGTATTTGTACTTTGGTTGAACAATTAAAGTGCTGTTTGATTCTATATACTGTAATATTCGGCTTGGTCCGATAATTACAACTTATTCACACTTCGTAAATAAAAACACAAATTTTCTTTATTTAAATCGATATAAACTTATTTATTGAACACTCAATTATTACGTTTCAAACACAGTCTTTACTTTTCAAACACAGTCCTTACTTTACAGCAATTCACAATCCATAATGAACCGCTTCGCTTCCAAGCGCCTATTTATATACCTCCAATCGGTTCGAGAATCTACGAGGTTGTTCTCGATGCTTAACGAAGTTCTCCACTTTATCACTAGATGCTTACCCCTTTCGAGGTTCTTGTATGCGCTGAATGAGTTCCCCTCTAAGCCACTAGATGTTTCTCGATGCTTAAGAAGCGAGTTCTCCTATTAGCCACTAGAGGTTTCTCGATGCTTAAAGAAGCGAGTTCTCCTATTACTACCACTAGATGTTGCCCCTTATTATTGAAAGAGATAAAGAGTGTATACACATTACATTGCCCCCTCCTTAGGATTGATCGTCCCGAACAAATCCATCGTTCTCATCACCACTGTAGCGATGTAGCCGGTCGCGATGTACAACTTTAGGTTTTCCTCTGACTCCCTTTTGTATCCGGTACACGACATCGTTGATTTTTGTAATGACTGTATATGGACCTTCCCAGTCCCGTTGAAGTTTCGGTGACAATCCTTTTTGTCGATGGGGATTGTAAAGCCACACCCGATCCCCTGCTTGGAACTCTGTTGTTGTCGCTCGTATATCGTAGCGTGTCTTCATTCGGTCACTGAACATCTTTATTTTCAACCTGGTATTGTCGTGGATCTGAAGGAGTCTTTCTCTAAGGTCATCAATGTAGTCATCCTCGGCTTGCGGTTCCGATGTGGGGCATCCAAATTTTATTTCACTCGGCAGTCTGATGTTCCTTCCCATCAAAATCTCAGACGGTGTATGGCCAGTTGAGCTATGTCTTGCACTTCGATACGCCATCAAAAACAGTGGAATGTGTCGATCCCAATCTCGCTGGTTGTCGTCCACAACTTTGCAAAGATGTTCCTTCAGGGTTCGGTTGAATCGTTCGACCATGCCATCAGATTGTGGGTGAAGTGGTGTTGTTCTTGTCTTCTTGATGTCAAGAAGCCCACAAACTTCCTGAAATATGTTTGATTCAAAATTCCTTTCCTGGTCGGAATGCAGTTCTAATGGAACGCCGAATCTGCTCACCCAGTTGAAGACAATTTGGTCTGCGACTGTTTTGGCTTCTTGGTTTGGAATGGCGTATGCTTCAGGCCACTTGCTGAAGTAATCCATGACGACCAGAATATAACGATTTCCATTATTTGTTTCCGGAAATGGACCCGCCACGTCTACTGCAATCCTTTCGAAGGGTGCTCCGACATTATGCTGCTGCATTTGGCTGTGGTTCTTTTTGTTCGGGCCTTTGGTGGCAGCACAGGTATCACATTTTCGGCACCACTTCTCGACATCTTCCCTTGCATGTAGCCAGTAAAATCGTTGTCGAACCTTTTCTAGCGTCTTGTTCACTCCTAGATGACCTCCCGAAACTCCACCATGCATCTCTCGCAGAACATCCATAACCTTCGATCTCGGTAAGACTAGCTGCATTACATAAGACTTTCCATCTGCTGATTCCCATTTACGTCGAAGGACACCCTCTTGGACATGAAACGAGTCCCACTGTGCCCAATAGGCCTTCAGAGTCGGACTTCTATCGGAGATATCAGCCCATTCTGGTTTTTCCTGGTGTTCCTTCCAAGCGAGGATGGGTTCGATATCTGAGTCTTCTTGTTGAGCCTTCCTCAACTCGTCGTTGCTCCAGCCATAAATGGGATCGGCTCTGGTTCGTTGGACAGTAACAACTCCTTTTTCTTCTTGTCGTCTGCAATGCTTACAGTCTTCCTTATATGGTCTGCTCTTGTTGTCAGGTTTCGTTTGATAAACCTGGATGCCGTTCCTGGGGCCATCGATACCAGAAACCAGCTTCTGTCCCTTAAAGTTGGTTCTTATTCGTTTTCCCGGGTGGAAAACAACTTCGGAAGCAACGTTGTTGTTGTTACTTTGACCATTTGAATAACTTCCGTTTCCACAGTGTTGCCATGCGGTTCCTCTTCGCGGTAATCTGCACTGTCGCTGTAGATGCCCAGTCTTATTGCAGTTCCAGCATCGTGCTCGTCCGCCTTGCTGACTCCTTTCCACAGTAGTCTTCTGACAAGAGCATTCTTGGACTTCTAATTTTCTTACGCGATGCACGTTTTGGGAAGCTTGTTCTGCAGCTTCCATCATCAGAGCGAAAGCCAATGCTTCGGGTAGTGTTCGCTTTCCGGCAGTACGGATGGCCCTTTGGAGATTTATATCGCCCACAGCTCTCACAAAGGCTTCAACAGCAAGTTGATTTATTATCTCGTTACCAGCTGTTGGATATGCCAGGTGAACCAATCGCTCGATATCTGCCTGAAGCTGCTGCAGAGTTTCACCTCTTTTCTGTGTCCTATTGTTAAGCTGAACTCGGAAGAGTTCTGCCATGTGGCTATTCCCAAACCGCTGATCGATTGCGTTTACCAGAACTGTGAAGTCACCACTCTTTTCTGCTGGGATGGTTTGTAGAAGTTCAGCAGCAGATCCTCTTAAAGCAAGCGTAAGAGCAATGCATTTTTCCTGATCGTCCCAGCCGTTTGTTAACGCTGCTGCTTCAAACTGTTTCTTGTAGATTTCCCACGGAATCTGACCATCAAAGCTTGAAGGATTCACTTCTCTCTTCCTTGAACACTCACCAGAAGGTTCTCGAGATTTCATATTTCGCACTTTTTCTAGTTCTTTTGTGAGGGTTTCGATTTGTTTTTTCATTTTCTCGAAACGTGCATTTTGCTGTTCGACGCGCTCCTCGAGAGTATTGATTTTCTCTTCGAAGTCCGCAAACCTGTCTTCTAAAAGATTTCTCTGTTCGTCGAACCGCTCTTGAATATTCTGCTGTTCTTGCTTTTGGTCGTTTCTTTGGGCTTCTAGTTGTTTGAAAACATTCTGTTGTTCTTGCTTTTGATCGCTTCTTTGAGCTTCTAGTTGTTTTAGGACATCATTTTTATTTTCTTCAAATTTGGCTAAAAGAACTGACACCATGTTAGATAAGGCAACATTTGCATTTACCTCTTCCACTTTTGCTTCTAATTCGAAAGCAAACGTATCTGGGTCTTCATTTTTCTGCTCCAGATATTCCTGCAGCCGTTTAACGAGTTCGGTTTTAACGCCTGTCACACTTAAGCCACGTTTGCTTAGTTCGGCCTTTAGCTCAGGGACAGTTAAGTCTTTTAAAATTTTACTCATTTTTATTTTTTTATTTTATTTTTAACTTCACTACTTTACACAAAATAGTTCAATCACTGTTTTTATTCTCAATAAGTTTTAATCCCACTTCTGACACCAATGTAATATTCGGCTTGGTCCGATAATTAAAACTTATTCACACTTCGTAAATAAAAACACAAATTTTCTTTATTTAAATCGATATAAACTTATTTATTGAACACTCAATTATTACGTTTCAAACACAGTCTTTACTTTTCAAACACAGTCCTTACTTTACAGCAATTCACAATCCATAATGAACCGCTTCGCTTCCAAGCGCCTATTTATATACCTCCAATCGGTTCGAGAATCTACGAGGTTGTTCTCGATGCTTAACGAAGTTCTCCACTTTATCACTAGATGCTTACCCCTTTCGAGGTTCTTGTATGCGCTGAATGAGTTCCCCTCTAAGCCACTAGATGTTTCTCGATGCTTAAGAAGCGAGTTCTCCTATTAGCCACTAGAGGTTTCTCGATGCTTAAAGAAGCGAGTTCTCCTATTACTACCACTAGATGTTGCCCCTTATTATTGAAAGAGATAAAGAGTGTATACACATTACAATACAATAAGATAATACTTAGGCTGCTAAAAATATTTTTTTTTTTTTTTTTTTTTAATAATACATATAAGACTTTTCCTCTCTTCTTCTTTCCTATTTCCCCCTTAACATCCTAGTTGTTCGAAAAATGTTTAAAAACCTCGGTCTTGAAACTTACTGCATCCGTTATCTTCTTAATGCTAACCGGCAAAGAATTAAAAAGGCGAATGCTGTGAACGAAGAACAACCGTGAGGAATTTAGATATCTAAAAGTTGGAGTAACTAGATTATTTGTTCTTGACGATGTACATAACTCAATTTTTTCATAAAGGTACTCAGGTGTTCTTGTGCGAATAATTCTGTGGAGAAAGATACAAATACGGAAATTTACGTATTCGACCATAGTGCACTTAAGAATTTTTTTGCTGAAAGCAGAGATATGGTCATATCGGCGAATACCATAAACGTAGCGAGTCATGTCATTAAGCGCCACACGTAGTTTGTATTCAGATAAAGAATCCAGTTTCGGATACACGACTTCAGAAAAGGAAATTATTGGTACGAGTAGAGTTCTCATAAGACGAAGTTTTGTTTCTTGAGGAGTAAAAGAATTAGATACCCATAGTTTTCTTAAAGTTCCGTAAATACGTGCAATGACATAATTTATATGGTCTCTGCAAGAGAGATCCCTAGAGATTTTGAATCCAAGACTGGTCACAGAATCTACAAAACTAACATGGGCACTATTCAAAGTAATCGAAGGTAGATCTCTATGGTTGTATGTCTTCTTAGAAATTAGTAGGGCTTGACTTTTATTGGGATTGAGCACTAGACCATTTTCCTTAGCCCAGTTAGAAATTCTCTCAAGATCTTCATTAACGCGAAAGACATGATCCTCTATTAAACCAATTCTACGTGAGAGATAAATTTGTATATCATCTGCATATAGATGAAAAGAGACGTGCTCACAAACCGAAGGCAAATCGTTGATAAAGGCACAAAACAAAATTGTCCCCAGAATAGAGCCTTGTGGCACGCCCATCTTCAAGTACGTATGTGCTGAAAAATTGTTTCCAACACATACACGCTGAGTTCTGTTACACAAATAACTACCAATGAGACGAACAGCTGAATTCGAAAAATCAAAGTAGTGCTCAAGTTTTTGACAAAGAACTCTATGATCAACTTTGTCAAAAGCCTTCGAGAAGTCCAATAGGCAAAGTACTGAGATATTGTCTTTATCGTATTCGAGTCTTATATCCATTGCTGTAGAGCAGGAATGGTTAGCTCTAAATCCAGATTGGTATGGAGACAGCAATCTTTTGGACGTAAAATGGTCAATAATTTGTTTAGTAAGGATTTTTTCGAGAATTTTGGACATGCAAGGTAAAATGCTTACTGGCCGGTAGTCGGCGAGTTCGGAAGGTGTGGGCTTTTTCGGAACAGGAGTTATCCTGGCTGCTTTCCACGCAATAGGAAACGTAGAAGTGACAATACAGTGATTAAAAACATGAGTGAGAGCGTTAATCAAGCAGGGTAGGACAAGTTTCAAAAATCTTAGCGGAATACCGTCTTCGCCTATAGCTTCGGACCTCAAGGATTTAAAAGTGCGTATAATTTCATCTTCAGTTACCGTCTCAAAGCAAAAATCGTTAACTCCATCATAAAGTAAGCCAGCCTTGGGCTCAAAGCTAGTAGCTAATTGATTTGTTTGAGTAAACTGATTGTTGAGGTCATTAGGATCAAGTTCACACTTAGAAATTGGCTTTTTACCAATACCAATGTCACGAAGATTTTTCCAGAGCTGTTTAGAAGAAAGATTTGTATTGAGTTTCGAGGCGAAAAAGTTACGTTTGGCGCAACGGGTAATGAGAGTTGCTTGATTACGAAAGTAGCAGTATTGTCGCCAAGTTGTAGGATTTGGAGAAAGCCGCCACTTGAGGTAGTATTTTCTGCGACTTTTAATCGCATTCCTTACTTCAAAGTTGTACCATGGACATTTCTCGTTTTGAATTCTTACCGTTTTTAGAGGAACATGCGTTTCGAACAATCTCTTCACATGGTTGTAAATGAAGTTTAGTTTGTTATCTACATGCACTAAAATGTAACAATCACTCCAGGCCACGCTGCTGGCATCAATATAAAAAGCTTCTACATCGAGGGCTTTAAAATTTCTAAAAGTAAATGTGGAAGGAACTTGGGAATGAGAGAAATCAATACCATAAGTACAAAAAACTAAGTCGTGGTCTGATATTCCATCAAAACATAATTGATCATTGAGAATAATGTTTGTTGGTTCAGATACAATAATGAGGTCAAGTAGGCTTGGGGAACAATTTGGAGCGTATCTAGTTGGGTATTTATTGATAACATTAAGACCTGAACCAGCAATAGCGTCAAGAAGTTGAAATGAAGTAGAGTCCCTTTTAAGTAGATCAACATTGAAGTCACCACAGACAATTATGTGTTCATATGATATAATGAAAGATTCTAGTGCTGTGAAGAAAGGAGTGAATGAACAGGTTCTTTTAGGGTTGTAGACACATGCTAGCAAACATTTTGTATTCGAATCAGAGATTTCTACTATAATGAATTCTATGCCATTATTATCTGACCTGGATAATATTTTACATTTTAGACTCGATCTACAATAAATTGCAACACCACCGCCCGTTGTAGAAGTGACCCTATCATTCCGTATTAGGGTGTAGTTACTTAAATTACGAATGTGGTCAGGAATTTCAGGATCAAACCAGGTCTCACTCACACAAATAACATCTACTTTTGTACCATCGAAAACAGTTTTTATGTAGTCAAATTTTTGATCATTCAAACTTCTAGCATTAAAGTGGCATACCTTAAAACCAGACCTCGCTTTAGATAAATAATTCAACACTAGTTGTGCGGATTTGAACTCAGCATTGCCATATACAGCATCATAAAACTGTGACATTAAATTTTAAAATAACATTTAGAGTAAACAGAAAGCACCAAACAAGAGAACAGTAGCAGCAAATAACAACCGAAGTAGGGAAATTCCCGGAAATAAACAATAAATAAATGGAAAACTGAATAAGAAGAAAAGAAGAAAAGTTTACACAATAGATAAAAAATAAGTAATTATATAATACAATAATGAAAATATGTAGTAAATATGCAATTAAAGAAAAAAATACAAGTGTAAATATAAATAACAAGTGGGAGCACTGGTAGGCTCTCTTTATAAAGTGCATGTTTTTATTTGTTTTGATCGTTGTTCATAATAATATTAGCTGCGCTATGATTCAAGGTCAGAGATGTTGTTGCTTAGTCGTGCTGAGGCGATTTCATTTAGTTCAGGTAAACTTCTGATGCAGATCGCTCCCTCGTTTTTGCTAATCAAAATATTTACTAGTCCACGCATCGTGAAGGCAGCATAAATAAGACGTTTTCTTTTCATGTCAATTGCGGTGCGTAGAATCTCTCGGTTCTCAGTCGTTAAGCTTTCGTGTATGAAAATTGGTGTGTCTGAGTTTAGATTCGGGTCGATATCATTAAGACTTAAGTTCCGGGAAGACAATTTTCAAAAATCAGAAAGTGCTTTTATGGTTTTAATTTTGTCGGTTGCACTAAGGAATTTAATTATTATGACGGAGTTGGTTTTTACTTTTGATCTGAATATTGCAGAAATATGCGGAGGTTGGTAATTAATGCAATGACAAATTAAGTTGAAAGTGTTTTTAAGTTGTTCATTCGGAGTGTACGGTATGCCTATTAGGATAGCATCAGCTGCAATGTTATTGATCGCGATTGTTTGGAGTTGTAGTTTTAAGCTGCCTATTTCTGTATGTATGTGCTCAGTTTCGTTGTCATCTATTGAAGCAAGTTGGAGACGGTCAACATTTGATGCGGTGTTGTTTACTTTCTCTCGAATCTCAACTATTTCTGTGCAGTTATTCTCGAGTTGTTTTACCCGCTCTTCCAAGTTTATAAGATCGCGAGATAATTTGTCAATTTTGTTGGACATATTTGTTTCAATGTTATCCATTCGACTGGTTAAATTTAATTCAAGAGTGGATAATCTACCCAGTATGGACTCACCTTGTTCTTTTAATTTTAAAAGAAGTTCAGTTTGAGAAGGCAAGTTTGGCTGATCAAGAAGAGAGTCAGTGACGACATTCACATCATTTACTGGGATGACAACAGCAGGAGCAGAAGCAGCAGAAACGGCGGAGGTGACGGTGATTGAATTTGCAGAGGGAGAAGAGCAAATAGTGACCTCACCAGGAGGTTTATTGGTGGTATTGGTGGACTTTTGTGCGGGAGAATTTTTACTGTCACTTTTGTTTACATGAGATGGTGAGTTTTTCATTATGTGAGAATTAGTTGGATTACTCTTAATTAAAGGGCTAAAGAGTTGTGGTTTTTTTGAGCGGGTTTTATTAAATTGATCCATTGTCAATGGTCTAGTCTGAATATATTTAATTTTGTTTTTTGTAATTTTTGTAATTAGTTATGAAAAACACTTTTTATTCAAATATTTATTTGAGTCAACAAAAAACACTGTTTTCAGATATATCTCGCACGTATTTTAAAACTCAAAAAGCACAGTTGGGGTTATTAAAATCTTAGCTTTTCTTAAATTTATTAATATATGATATTGAAAAGTAAAAGTATGCATCATAAATCAAATAGAAACTATATTGCTATCGTTTTGTTAAGAATTTGTGTGGAAATATGTCTTCAAACGTATATAAACTCACATTTTGTAATTCATTCGTCGTTCGTTGGTCGCGCTCATATGAATGATGCTTAAGTGTGTTATTACACCCAGACTTTTTAGGAAAGACTCAAATAAGTGCGAAAGAGAAAGTAGGTGAAATAGAAATACTTTAAAAAGTCTCTACCCGCAGAGTTCTGGATTCGGGATTCTTGGATTGTTTTTGACATTTCTCTTTCATTGTGAAGGAATCACACTAGCGACCACTTCATTATATTGGGTGATTTTTTTGAGGTTAGGATTTTCATGCATTAGTATTTGACAGATCACGCGGGATTTCATACATTTAATTCCGGTCATTGACTTAAATCCACACTACGCTTTACAATAGCCGACCTATATTTCAAATGCACTCGCATTACTTTTCTATTTTTAATAATGCACTCGCATTTCATTCATGGTCAAGAATATCACCCTCATGCACTAGAATATTAAGTAATAATTTCAATGCCACTGACGATGACGGGACGCGAGGGCTATGCACATTGGATAATCGACTATTAATTTGATGACATAGCAAGTATGCTGCCTGGTTCCGTTGTCCATAAATTTCCCACAGAATTCAGAATACAAAATATGTCTATGTTTATATAAAATATTTCTATGTTTAAGTTATAATATGTATTTGATATAGGCTTAAGATGTTACAGTCTTATTTAAAAACGCTGTATAGAGCCTACATAAAGTTATGTAATCTCTATAATGCCTCTAAACGCAAAAATGCTATTTATAAAACTTATACAAGGTTGCATAGTCCCATAATAAGCTAAACGCGTTTTGAGGTTGAATAGAGCCTACATAAGGAAATTATTGTTATTATTATTTCGTAAATGTCATTTTGATTTCTCTCCTCTCTTTTTGAAATTAAAATAAAAACAATAATGCCTCTCCAGTTTAGCTCGTGCGTGAGTCGTGAGCCGAAGAAACGAAGAATTTTAAAACAAATATAGATTTTCGAAAGAGAATATCATACAAATAATTGGAATTATTTTGTTAAATTTTAGTTGTTATGACAACAAGCTGATTTTATAGACATTTTAGTACTTTTTTTGATATAAGCATTATATAACTAAAATTTATAGCAGAATTTTTTATAAATAGGAATTTTCGCAACGTTACATAGAGCCTACATAAATCCTTATGCACTGTATAACTATTCATCTGTTTAGCGAATTCTATTAAATAAGACTGTTAGTGTATAAGTAAATTATTTTTGTATAAATAGCTTAAGTTTGATTGAAATAAACTCACTTTCAGTTTGGAAGTGAAAAGACTAGTTCGGCTCTTCAGCCTTGTTTTTTTACTTTAAACTCTGGAAGCAGATCGGCTCTTTAGCCATCAACCTTTTTCGGCTTGGGGAAGCCTTCCAATATCCCCCATAGATTAGTAGGTGAGGTAGGGACCACTTTACATCATGCCTTTCTTTGTTTCTTGGCGTTGCTTTATTATTCTTTCTATTGTTACCGTTTTCAATGAAAAGCAGGTTAAAAGTTTCTTCATTCATCCTTTTATAATTTAAAAACGATGGTTTATCATTTGATTTTAGTTCTTTTGTCAAGAAAATGAAGGATTCTCTCCAGATTTCAATCCAATTCCTATTCTTACATTATTCATAATTATTATCCGTATTCATGATGTCAATAATCATTGCTGTAGTAAAAAGTGCAGTTTTTTTAAATTATTTTCACACTTTGACTTTATGGATGAGAACAACAAATGAAAGAGAAGTGTCAAAAACACGCAACCGAAAACAATCCGAGTGTAACAATGCGGGATTGACGGGATGAGTGTTCAAAAGAAAATATGCGAAACACGCATCATACAAAAAGTCTGGGTGTAATAACACACTAAGTGTCAATTCTGTTGAAGTTTTGACAACTAGTTCTTGCGAGAATTTGTAAACAAAAGCGTGGTTGTTGATTTGCATCTTGTCGCCTTTCACAATTATTTTCGCGTTCGGGTTAATTTCTAGAAGTTTATTTCTATATTGAACAAGTGTTTGTCTCTTCTTTCTGTAGATATTAGACTGCTCTCGGAAGACGCGTATCCCTGAATTTTTAAGCTGGTGCGCTGAAGCTATAATTTTGTCCACGATTTCGGCAGAAAGAAGTTCGAGAATGACAGTTCCGCGTTGTGCTATGTTGTTGCGGATTTCGCGGGAACGTTTAATGTGCAAATTATCGCCTTCCTGTAGCTTAAGAAGCCCCTTGCAAGTCTGTAAAGCTAAATGAGTTGCATTGGTTTCTGCATTTATAGGAAGGTGTACTACAATTGAACTTTCATTTGCCTTTCGTGAGATGATTTCTAGCTGGTTTTCTAGCAGATCGCATCTTTCCGTCATCAAATTCAAATTGTGGTTAAGTTGTTCATTAACTGCTTTTAGAGAATTAATTTCAATGTGAAGCCTCGATAAATCGTCTCTTGTAGCGAGATTCTATAGCTTTTCCGCAAGGATGCTATTTAAAATGTTTTTTAATTCGTCGGTAGTTAATTTTTCTACTTCCGTTGTTTTATCGTTATCAAGGTGAAAATATTTTTTGCAGTCGTTGATAGGCTCAGGAGAAGTTTCGGGTATTTTTCTCTTTTTATAATTATTTTCCATATTATAATATTATGATTTAACACTTTTTGTTTAAATTTAACTTTTAATTAAAAAAAAAGAAAAGAAAATATACGGGAGCGACTAAAGCACTAAACTTTCACTTTTGACAGTGGAAATGTCAATCCAATCCTTCAATATGAAGCCCAGTCAGTTTTCCAATAACTTCGAAAAGTCAATGGACTCGGGTTTTCATCCACATTGATATTGAACTGGATATATCTATGATCAGAGAACGAGTGTTCTCTGGATACTTTCCAGTCCAAGATCATATGGTGTATAGTATCTGAGACAAGAGTTATGTCTAGGACTTCTTGTCGAGTTTTAGTAATGAAAGTTGGTTCATTTCCAACATTACTTACTAAGAGGTTAGTACCAAGAATATAATCAAAAAGAGACTCACCTCTGTCGTTGATATTCGTACTTCCCCATACCGTGTGATGAGCGTTAACATCGCTCCCAATAATTAGGCGGATCCTTTGCCTTTCCTCTTCAGCGACGATTCTCTCCAGGGTTTTTCCAGGGAGAGGGCGAAGGTAGTCATGGCCAAGATACGCCGACACTAGCCAGAAACTTCCTTTGGTTATTTCCAGCCTAGCTACGGTGGTATCTTTGTCACTGAAATGATGGAGTAAAAATACATTAATGCTACGTTTCACTAGTATGCAAGATCTAGGTTCACCTTTATCTTTAACCATTTAACTAAACTCAACTCATTTGTATTTAGGTTAGGTTAGGGAGAGATTGTCTCCTCTTCTTCTTCGTCCATGCAACTCCTACAAAAATCATTTGCAGGGGCTCCAAGTCGAATAGCATGCCTTCCTATTAAGCAGTGCCCAGTCAGGACACCTATAACGTAGCTAATGTGCAATCTACTCAGAGAGATTAATTGTTTTGAGCGCCTGGCGCTAAGATTAGGCCAAATTAGTTTAGTCGCTACACAGGTGGTGGTGTTATTCCACCTGAAGTTTGTTTTCTCTATGGTATCTTGCTTTAGCATGAGTTTACATGTAGCTAAGGGGATACCTATGCTAGCATTGTGAGCCAGCAAAGGTAAAGTTGTTCCGCTTTTTGCAAGTTCGTCAGCTTTGTAATTTCCTGGAATGTCTCTATGGCCCGGCACCCAGAAAAGGTGAATGTTGAACTGTGTAGCCATCTCCGTAAGAGATGATCGACAATTTAGGGCTGTTAGTGAATTTGTGGAGACAGAGTCTAGGGACTTTAACGCAGCTTGGCTATCCGAGAAGATGCGTATATCATTAGTTGATATAACGTTTTCTCTAAGCCAGGATAGGACTTCTTTTATAGCCAGGATTTCAGCTTGGAACACGCTACAATGATCGGGTAGACGAAAGGAGAGACTTAAGTTTAGTCTATCTGAGTATACGCCTCCACCAACCCCATCCTCCGTTTTTGATCCGTCTGTATAAAAGTTTATAGGACCATCGTTCAAAAATGATGTATTCTCCCAAGAAGACCTGGGAGGTATAGTCACTTTGAAGCTATAGTTATTAAACTGAGGATGGGGTATGGTGTAGTCAATATTACTGTTTATAGTTCTGAACGAGTTCAGAATAGTGGTGTGGCCAATTCCATTATTGATCCACAGAGAGGAGGCTTGAAGCCGTATGGCAGTATTAGCGGCCGTTTGCTTGCTGAAAATGACCAGCGGTATTAGATGGAACAGAACATCTAGTGAGGCGGAGGGGGTAGAGCGAAGTGCTCCTCCCATACACAGGCAGGCTGTTCATTGGACTTTGCTGAGTTTATCGCGATTTGTCGCTGTATCTAGCGCCGTCCACCATACCGCTACTCCATAAGTAAGGATCGGCCTTATGACCGAGATATATAGCCAGTGTGTAATGCGGGGCTGTAGGCCCCATGTATTACCAATGGCCTTTTTACAGAAGAACAGGGCTACTGTGGCCTTGTTTATTTTCTCTTGAACATTAGGTTTCAGTGTTACCGCTGGGATTTTTGAAAAGGTCGCAAAAAAAAGGGTCAAATGAAAAAAAAAGTCGCATTTAGATTTTTTTTTAATTCACACCTGAATCAAACGGAATCTGTATAAATTGCAAAAAAAAAATGAGTTGTTTTTTAGTTTTTTATTAGGCTTACCGTCTAAAGAAAAATAAATTCTTATACTAGTATTCAATTCGATTTATATCACACACGTTCCTTTTTTTAATAAATACGTTAAAGTGTATATGTATACCTATAACATTAAATAACATTAACAGTCAATTCAGTCGATTTAAGTTATATTAACTCAAGTTTTAAAGTTAAACTGAAAAATAAATAAATTCATATTCTATTCAGTTCTTTTGAAATACAAAAATTAAGGTACATTTTAGGAATTTATATTATTTATAAATATTTGACTTTTACATTTACATTATTTTTAAAATAGGAGTCATTATTTTTTTGTGATTAATTTACGGTAGCTTTTTATAAGTTCCTCTGAAGGTTTCCATTCATCAAGAGTTTACTTTTCTAAAATATTTACTGCAGAGAACATTGCATTACATGTTTCCACACACAGGCGGTTCGTTAATCTATTTTTTAGAATTGTTAACTTAGAAAAAAACCCTTTCAGCACACACACTGCTGTGTGGAAGTGTGAAAATATTTTTTACAAAGGAGTATAAGTTGGAATAAACATATTCTCCGAGAGGGTTTTTAATTGCCCCGATCTTATGCCAAAACTCCTCCAAATTTGGCAGTTCCAAAAAACTTTCATAATTCTTTTCATGAATTTTGAATTCTAAAAGCTTGTATTCTTCAATTACTTTTTCAGGTTGAATTATAAGGTGTTGATAATCTGATACTAGATCATTATAATTAAACTCTTCGCCTAGTTTGATTACTTGAGGATCCAAGTGCCTCAAAACCGAAAACTTCCTATCATTAGTATCAAAAATAAATAAAAATAAATTGGGTGGCGCAACAGTCCGTTGAGAACTAGGGCCTAGTGACTTACAACTCTCAACCATTTCTGTGTGCGAGTACTGTTGTCAGGGATGGAAGGGACCTACAAGTTTTAAGCCGAATCCGAACGGCAAATTTGAGAAAGCACTTTTCATGACAAGAATTACTCTTGGAGGAATTGTCAATTCCTCGCAAGAGGCAGTACCCGTGAAAAAAACTTTAGATGGCATAGGCAGGGATCGAACCCAAGACCTCTGGCATGACAGTCCAACGCACTAACCATCATGCCACGGGTACTACATTAGTATCAAACCTTGAAATAATTTGCCTGCAAATTAGTTGGTAATAAATAAGAATTTTACTTCTTATATTTTCAATGTCCGAACTGGAAATACTTTCTTGTTTTATACATACATATATGTTTCCGCTTCATTCCCTATGTAAATTTCACTTACAATTTTTATATTTTTTGGGTCTATAAAATTAATCTCTTCAATTTTAGTGCGTAGTATACATTCTTTTGTTAAAAAATGTTTGCACATCATAATCAAAATGCCTTTAAATGAAATAGTTAAGTGAATTTGAATTTTGGAAATGAATTTTTATGCTAGAATAGCAAGATTTCGATTCTGAGCGAACGTGATCGAGTCGACCCAAACAATTTCAACTTGATACCATTTTATAGATTGAAATTATGTGTGACAGTGTTAGTTATGTTCTTATTTCAATGGAAGTTTGGAAATTTTGTATGAATTAAGAAAATAACTTATTTTTTCAATGTATTTTTCTAGAGATGGGGTCAAAAAAGTCGCATAATTTTTTAAAAAGGGTCAAAGTAGACAATTTTTTAAAAAGTCGTATCATGGTCGCATGAGGCACAAAAAAGGGTCAAAATGCGACTAATGTCGCATAGCGGTAACACTGTTAGGTTTCCAACTTAATTTCTTATCTAAAATGAGACCCAAGTATTTTACTTGTTCAGAGAATTTAAGTGGTACACCGTTTATGAGGGGAGGGTCAATGTGTGGGACTTTGTATTTCCTTGTGAAGAGGACAAGGTCGGTTTTTTGTGGGTTAACGCCTAGTCCACACCGATTTGCCCATCTGGTGAGCTTATTTAAAGCGTTTTGTAAGAGTTCTTTTAGTATATTGGGATGTTTACCCGTTACTGCAATAGCAACATCGTCCGCATAGGCAAACACTCTGTATCCCTCTCTTTCTAGAGTAATTAGTAATTCATTTATTACCAAGCTCCAGAGGAGAGGGGATAGGACACCACCTTGTGGCGTACCTCTGCTGACACCCCTTTGTGTAGTAAAATCGCCCAGTTTTGAATTGATAATCCTGCTTATCAGCATCTGATTAATCAATTCACTGATCGACTTATCTACCTTCAGAGATGTCAATACACGTGCAATTGCAGATGTGTCGACATTGTTAAATGCACCTTCTATATCTAAGAAGGCAACTAAGGTGTACTCTTTATGATGGAGGGAATATTCGATTGTACGTGCTATACTGTGTAGAGCCGTTTCAACTGATTTCCCTTTGTTGTAGGCGTGTTGAGCCTTTGAAAGGAGGGACTTATCAATACTTGCCCTTAAGTGGATATCGATCAAACGTTCAAAAGTTTTGAGAGGGAATGATGATAAGCTGATAGGTATTAGGTCTTTAGGGTTAACGTGGCTGGATTTTCCAGCTTTTGGAATAAAAACGACTTTAACCTGTCTCCAAGACATCGGGATGTATGCCAATTTAAGGCATCCCTTGAGGATGTTTTCTAGGATGGGTATTAGAAAACTTGCATTTACTTGCAGTTCAGCTGGAATTATACCATCCGGACCCGCAGATTTATATGGCTTAAAGCTGTTAATAGCCCATTTGAGTTTTTCCCTAGTGACTAGGCCTTGTGGGGGATATAATGTATTGTCACAACTATTTGGTACAATGTTATTAATAATATTAGAGCTACCAGGAAAGTGAACGTCTAGTAGCAAGTTGAGCGATTCTTCGCTTGAATTGGTCCAGAGGCCAGAGGCGTTTTTCAAGCAGCTTGGCATGATTGGATTTTTGGAGAGGATTTTGCGCAACCTGGATGCTTCAGAGCAATCTTCCACGTTGCTGCAGAAGTTTCTCCAGGACGATCGTTTGGTTTTCCTCAGTTCTTTTTTATATATCTTCAGTGATTCTTTATATGAATCCCAGTCAGACATGTCTCTAGAAGCTTTCGCTCTGTTAAAGAGTTTTCTGCATTCTTTTCGAAGTGGATCCAGCCCTGAGTTCCACCAGTGTGGTTTCTTTTTACCTCTTACTTGTATAAGAGGACATGCAGTATCTAGAGCTTTGTTTAGGGCTAATGTTAGATTGTTGACTTTGTTGTCAAGATCTTCAGTGTTAGAGGGGGTGTTAAAGAGTTCTGGTTTTACTAAACTATTTAACGTTCTCTTGTATTTTGGCCAATTTGTTCTTTTTAGGTTTCGGAAGATCGGTTGGCAAGGTGGATCATTTAAAAAGTTAAATTGGATGTATCTATGATCAGAAAAGGAGTGATCTTTAGATACTTTCCAGTTCAAAATATTATTATAAATGAAGTCGGAGACAAGAGTTATATCTAAGACTTCTTGTCGATTTTTAGTAATAAAGGTTGGCTCTTTTCCAACGTTACTTATGAGTAGGTTAGTGCTTAGAATATAGTCGAAAAGAGACTCACCCCTGTCGTTTATATCTGTGCTACCCCACACTGTATGGTGGGCGTTAGCGTTACTTCCGATGATGAGGCCGATGTTGAGCCTTTGCGCTTCAGCTATTAATCTCTCCAGAGTGTCACCCGGGAGAGGGCCGAGATACGCCGACGCCAGCCAGAATGTTCCTCTGGTTGTTTCCAGACTTGCGGCGGTGATATCTCGATCGCTGAAATTAGGTAGTAAATATACATTTAGGCTAGTGCCTCAGCCCCATCTTTTTTGTAGACTCTCAGCGGTATTTCATCGAACCCGAACCTAATCACACCTTTTGACTGCGCCAGAGGAGAAAGGGACTCTGCATTGATGATTACAATTGCACCCTTGTAGGGTCCCTTTGGATCCTCCAATTTCGCAACCTTCCAGTTGTTAGTAGGAAGGGTTGGATTGGAGAGCCGGATTACCTTCAGAACGTGGTCAGCTTCCTTGAATATGGCCGGAACCGTGATGCGAGCTCTTGGTCTGCAAGGAATCTCCTCCTTTGCGACAACCTCCAGCTTAGCACCAGGCCAGACCTCCCCAAGTCGACTAACCGCTAGCGTCAGCAGATCGCACGACCTCCGATCATCACAGACCATCAACTTGATGTGTCCCTGATGCCAACCGCCATCTTTTGTAATGGGCGGTGGTCCCGGATTGTCAGACATAATCTCGACAAAACTGAAGGCCAGCTGTCCTTTGGCCAATGTCCAGTTTTCGGCAGAGATCGTGCCATCTACGTCACTTCTGTCGATAATCGCGACTACCATTTTATCCTTCAGAACGTCACTGACGGACATTTTTGCCTTGCGAGGGTCAAGAGAAGTGCTGATGTTTAGCACTTTAGGGCGTTTGGGTAGTGAAACACTACCTTCCATAGACCTTTGTCGCTTCGACGTTGAGTCTTGGCTGGTCTTTATGTTAGCTTTGGCCAGGAAGCTCTTGGCTCATTTTATTTTGGCGTCGTGCTGAGAGTTTCCTCCAGCTCCTAGTTGTTCACCAAACGTCTGGAGAATCCTCTTAGCACTACGCAAGTCCTTGTAGAAGGCCCTGGATGGTCTGAGCTTGCGTCCATATCCCCCAGGACCTTCTTTAGGATTCTTGTCTTTGGTGGTAGAAGGACACCTGGCACCATAGCCCTACTACCTCCGACTCGCGGTGTTGAAGATTTGAGAGGTTTACTCTCTGTGGTAGTAGAGGAGCCGTTCTTCACAACTGCCTCACTACAGGAAGAAGGTAATATTACCTGATTATCCGATATTCCACTGGCGACAACAGGGCTGTGAGTGTCCATAGCCATGTCAGCACCAGTGGAAGAGGGATGAGCAGCAGACAACTTTGCCGTCGTACTGCTGGCCGGTTCGGTCTTTGACTTTTGTTTTGTTTGTTTTGTTTTTAAATTGTTCATTTGAATCCCACGAGTAGCGGATAAGGGGTGGTCCATCTGTACAGAGATCCGTGTATACAGATAAGGCTGATTAATCCGGAGGTCGCCAGGTATCCGGATACTCCGTTAACGACTGAGCTATTTTTAGAAATTGGGCCCTCAGCGTGGCCGATCATCGGCACGGGTCGTATAACACCTTAGATCCAGCCCAATTGGGAAGTTGAAGGGAAGGATATGTTTTGGAATAGGAGAGACGAACAGCAATTAAGTCATAAGCGTCCCAGGAAGGAAACTAGGTATTAACAGATAGTGTTCACTATACAGTCTGGGGATAGGGAGACATCGGCCAGCATAATAGCACAAAGCCGACGGAGGAGGGGATAGGGATTTGGAAGGGTAGGAGCGAGCGACCTTTGGTATCAGGACTCTTCTGGAGAAATAATTCCCGAGAATCATTGACCTTACTCAGCTTCTACAACTCGACAAGTTCGACGCTCAGGTAGAAGTCATTTGTATTTACTCTTATGTATATTTATTTGGAGAAGAAATTGTATATAAGATATAAATAAGGTTTTATTTTTATTGGAGTGCCTTTTCAATGACATTCACCCCTATCACAGAGTCCCTCGTAGCGAGTGCCCGAAAATTTTGTTACGCTACGAATACGAATACATTTAGTCCGGTATTACACAGGGCATGTATTTAATGCGCATTAATCGGCTATTTTTGAAGAGTCATTCGGTGATGCGCGCATTATTACACGAAGACTTTTCGGATTTTTAAGTCTGTGCATTCTTTTGACAGGATATCTTTTATTTCTACTTTCGTTGCTCGCTCGGTGTACCCAACTCACGGTTGCCACATTGGTCATTTGTGACCAAATTTAATTTTTAATTCCATTTGGTCATATTTTTCGGAAACGAAAAAAGATGTTCAACAATTTGAGTAACGAAAACGTTCTTTTAACATACTCACATACATATTCATTTAAGCAACTTTGTGTAAATAATAACTTTACTAAAAATATAAACTCTTGATCTGAATTGGACTTAGGGAACAGAGAGAATTATCTACGCATTACACAAGCCGTAAAAATTCTCAAAATCGAACCTTATACTACTTTTAATAAAATTATTGTAAGAACTTATATATTTTTTTATATTTCGTCATCCTTATTTCGGTTTATCTAATTTAATTAAGTTTGTTAGGGATTTTGTGAGTTTATTTGTACGTTATTAAAACATAAATCTCGTCTGCATAATATGGAAAATATGTTAAACAAAATGTTGGTAATTTTTACCTACAAGTGGTCATGTTTATTTTCAAATTTGGACACAAACTTTTTTCCAGCAGTGGTAACCATGGGTATACCTATCGTCCACTTGAATTCACTTTCGTGTCCCATATTGAGGTATTAGCTCTACTAAACACAAACACGAAGTGAAGCAAATGCGAAAAAATACGAAGAAAAGCAAAGACAAACGTCAAAAACATCCAAGGAATACCTTGTACGTGCATGACGAGACAGATTTATTTCTATTTCATTTTTTATTTATTCCTTTCTCTTTCGCACTTCATTGATGCAAGGAAGAACATGCGCTGTGTAATACCGGACTTACATCATAAGCCCCTAACGAAATCAAAAAAGCATTGCCACACAGAAATACTAATTTCGGAGTGTCAAAATCAGTTGATTTGCGTCAAAATAAGAAAAATAAATAAAAGCTCGTTTTTCATCTTTCGATTTAGTTTTATTTGTTTTTGTCTTTAAAATGGATAATATTGCCGTTGCAATCTTTGCAATAAATGAAGAAAATACACGAAGACGACGAACACTAAAAATGCAACGCAAAATTTTAAGGGATGCTTTTAACCCCTTGGATCTTGATGACAAAGTATTGGTAACATAATTTTAAACATTCCACAGCTTAGTGTGTTATTACACCCAGACTTTTTGTATGCTGCGTGTTTCGCATATTTTCTTTTGAACACTCATCACGTCAATCTCGCATTATTACACTAGGATTGTTTTCGGTTGCGTGTTTTTGACAGTTCTCTTTCATTTTTTGTTCTCATCCACAAAGTCAAAGTGTGAAAATAATTAAAGAAAACTGCACTTTTTACTACAGCAATGATTATTGAAATTATGAATTGGATTGAAATCTGGAGAGAATCCTTTATTTTCTTGACAAAACAACTAAAATCAAATGATAAACCATCGTTTTTAAATTATAAAAGGATGAATGAACAAACGTTTAACCTGCTTTTCATTGAAAACGACATACAAAAAATACAATTTTGAGGGCCAGAAAATTTGGCTATCACTTTGTTTCAACGGGTGAAACATTCCAAAGCTTAAACTACCAAGCTAGACTCTTTCAATCATTCCTTCATTTAATTTCATTATAAGGTCTTTGCTCCACTTCAATTTGTCCGGCGGAATATTTCTTGTTTACTCGGTAACAATAGAAAGAATAATAAAGCAACGCCAAGAAACAAAGAAAGGCAAGAAAGAGAAACGTCAAAAACAATCCAAGAATCCCGAACCCAGAACTCTGCGGGTAGAGACTTTTTAAAGTATTTCTATTTCACCTACTTTCTCTTTCGCACTTACTTGAGTCTTTCCAAAAAAGTCTGAGTGTAATAACACACTTACAAAGAAAATTGATTTGTAGATTTTAAAAAAAACTTTCGGGTGAATAAGGCAGCGTTTATATATGTATATATTGGAGATCCTGGATCAAGAACTCGACCCTTGCATGTTTTCGAGTTCAATCAAACCAATCAGCAGATTGGCAGCCGTTTTGAGAATCATCGCGGAAGGAGGATACCAATACGGTGTTGGCAAAGATTTTGAGATCGGAATGACCCAGTAAACCTTTTCCACAAATCTTAAAATTGTGCTAAATATTTTGGAAAGAAAATTGTCATAAAGCCTTTGCAACTGAATTTCATTTGTAATAACTTTCAAAAAAAAATAAAAAATATACATATGTATGCAGGTAATCACTTTCACATTAAAACAATAGTAAAACTTACATGATTCTTTTTATGTATTTTATTAACTTCCCATAGGAAGTTATTGTAATGAGTCCGATTTGACGAATTGAAAATTTTGACATTTCTCGACGTTTCAAGGTCCCTAGAGTCGAAATAAAAGATTTTTAGAAAGATGTCTGTAAGGAATTAAATTTTATATTATATATTGTAACGTGATACAAAACAAGTATATTTTTGGAAAAAAATCCAACTAACAATTTTTTTATAAATCAAAAAAACTGAAAAAAAATGTATCACCTCGAAAATTTTACGACTAAGATATGATTTAATCTCCAAAACAATTTTGTGTAACGAAGAATAATGTTTTTGACATCTGATAAAATGTTGAGAAAAATCGAATTGACAGTTTTTTTTACAAAAAATAAATTTATAAAAGTTGGTAAAAATTGATTTTTGACTCAAATATCTTTTCAAAACTTTGAGATATTGGCTTTAAATTACTTTAATCTTTCAAAAAATATTGTTGTTAATATTCAGTAAATTTTTGAAAAAAGCGAATTGACAGTTTTTGTACAAAAAATTAAAAACCTAAAAAAAAATTATCAAAAGTTGGTAAGAATTGTTTTTCGACGTAAATATCTTTTCAAAAATTTGAGACATTGGCTTCAAACTAATTTTATCTTATAAGAAATATTGTTTTAAACATTCGGCAAAATTTTGAGAAAAATCGAACTGACAGTTTTTTTTACAAAAAATAAAAACCTAAAAAAAAAAACTTGGTGAAATCTTACTTTGGACTCAAATATCTTTTCAAAAATTAAAAATATTGGCTTCAAACTTATTTTATTGCATAATATTGTTTTCGATATTTAGTAATTTTTTTATAAAAATCCAACAGTCCGTTTTTTCATAAAAAATAAAATTACAAAAAAAAGTACGCAAATTTGGTAAAAATTGATACTTATAGACAAACTTTTAAGCAAGACAAATCGACAGACGGGGGAAGTTATCAGTGTGGGTCGCATCCCAGCCTCTTTTTTTTATTTAATTTATCTTCGCACGTTAAATATTTTTTTTTTCGTTTTCAATTGAACTCCGATCAAAATAATTGTTCGTAGAAAAAACTGCCAAACTTCCTATTCATTCGGGGCTAGTGATACCACTTTTCACGAACTCCGAATTTCGTAGCAATTTTTTTTTTTAGTACGACGGGAGCAATGATACTTTTTTTCGGGGTTCGTACTACGAATCTATTACGACGGGCCTGTGATAAGGCTGATTTTATCTCTGAAATATAACATCGTTTAAATGCAAAACGTGGTGGGGCGCATTGAAAAGGTCCAGTTTCGATGATTTTGACGCTTAAATTATGCTGAATTTCACCGATGACATCGATTATGTTGTCTGTGAGGGCCGTGGTTTTTTTTTTTTTTTTTGTTTGTGGATTATTTGCATAGACCTTCGACTTAAGCCCTAAAACAAAAAACTTAAATGGGTCAAATCACACAATCTTGGTGGCCAATTCACGACGCCTCTGTGCGACCAGTCCATGAAACCGTTTGTGCAGAATTTCGATTGAGTCTTGAGATGTGTAGCACGTTGCGCCATCCTGTGGGAAACATGATGTCTTCGGTGTCCATACCATCCAAATCAGGCTAAAGAGAATGGGCAAACGAAATGAAAACATTTTGTATGCTCAACTTAAAAAAATCAGAAATCCTAAAAGATTAGATAAAATGGAAAAATTTTATGCAGTTTTCATTTTATATAATTTTTAAGGATTGAATGGAAAGTTTTTAATATGGGGCGCATCCAAGCGTCTTTAATTGTCTGATAATTTTAATAATAATATTGCGAAGTTTTTCTCGTAATCGGAAAAAAAAGAGTTGCGATTTAAAAAATATTTACATTTCCAGCAACATTCAGCCAAAACAAATGCAACGATATCTAAGAAATACACAATATTTTTCTATAATTATTACAAGTATTCTTTTTATCTTTTTATTAACTGATAGTCTTGTCACAGTTACCATGGGGTGGATACAGTAATCCATTTTACAAGTATAAAAATGTATTTGCACTACAATAGTTGCGATTTAAAAAATATTTAAATTTCTAACAACATTTTCTAAAATCATTATAATTATTCCTTTTATCTTAAGGTTCTATTATTTAATGAAATTCCAGCCGAACTGCAAGAAAATGCAAGTTTTCTAATACCCATCCTAGAAAACATCTTCAAGGGATGCCTTAAATTGGCATACATCCCGATGTCTTGGAGACAAGTGTGGCGTACCTCTGCTGACACCCCTTTGTGCAGTAAAATCGCCCAGTTTTGAATTGATAATCCTGCTTATCAGCACCTGATTAATCAATTCGCTGATCGACTTATCTACCTTCAGAGATGTCAATACACGTGCAATTGCAGATGTGTCGACATTGTTAAATGCACCTTCTATATCTAAGAAGGCAACTAAGGTGTACTCTTTATGATGGAGGGAATATTCGATTGTACGTACTATACTGTGTAGAGCCGTTTCAACTGATTTCCCTTTGTTGTAGGCGTGTTGAGCTTTGAAAGGAGGGACTTATCAATACTTGCCCTTAAGTGATGGAATGATGATAAGCTGATAGGTCTTAGGTCTTTAGGGTTAACGTGGCTGGATCTTCCAGCTTTTGGAATAAAAACAACTTGGTGTCCTATCCCCTCTCCTCTGGAACTTAGTAATAAATGAATTACTAATTACTCTAGAAAGAGAGGGATACAGAGTGTTTGCTTATGCGGACGATGTTGGTATTGCAGTAACGGGTAAACATCCCAATATACTAAAAGAACTCTTACAAAACGCTTTAAATAAGCTCACCAGATGAGCAAATCAGTGTGGACTAGGCGTTAACCCACAAAAAACCGACCTTGTCCTCTTCACAAGGAAATACAAAGTCCCACTCATTGACCCTCCCCTCATAAACGGTATACCACTTAAATTCTCTGAAAAAGCAAAATACTTGGGTCTTATTTTGGATAAGAAATTAAGTTGGAAACCTAATATTCAAGAGAGAATAAACAAGGCCACAGTAGCCCTGTTCTTCTGTAAAAAGGCCATTGGTAATAAATGGGGCCTACAGCCCCGCATTACACACTGGCTATACATCTCGGTCATAAGACCGATCCTTACTTATGGAGTAGCGGTATTGTGGACGCTAGATACAGCGACAAATCGCGATAAACTCAGGAAAGGCCAACGAACAGCCTGCCTGTGTATGGGAGGAGCACTTCGCTCCACCCCCTCCGCCTCACTAGATGTTCTGTTCCATCTAATACCGCTGGACATTTTCAGCAAGCAAACGGCCGCTAATACTGCCATACGGCTTCAAGCCTCCTCTCTGTGGATCAATAATGGAATTGGCAACACCACTATTTTGAACTCGTTCAGAACTATAAACAGTAATATTGACTACACCATACCCCATCCTCAGTTTAATAACTATAACTTCAAAGTGACTATACCTCCCAGGTCTTCTTGGGAGAATACATCATTTTTGAACGATGGTCCTATAAACTTTTATACAGACGGATCAAAAACGGAGGATGGGGTTGGTGGAGGCGTATACTCAGATAGACTAAACTTAAGTCTCTCCTTTCGTCTACCCCATCATTGTAGCGTGTTCCAAGCTGAAATCCTGGCTATAAAAGAAGTCCTATCCTGGCTTAGAGAAAACGTTATATCAACTAATGATATACGCATCTTCTCGGATAGCCAAGCTGCGTTAAAGTTCCTAGACTCTGTATCCACAAATTCACTAACAGCCCTAAATTGTCGATCATCTCTTACGGAGATGGCTACACTGTTCAACATTCACCTTTTCTGGGTGCCGGGCCATAGAGACATTCCAGGAAATTGCAAAGCTGACGAACTTGCAAAAAGCGGAACAACTTTACCTTTGCTGGCTCACAATGCTAGCATAGGTATCCCCTTAGCTACATGTAAACTCATGCTAAAGCAAGATACCATAGAGAAAACAAACTTCAGGTGGAATAACACCACCGCCTGTGTAGCGACTAAATTAATAAGGCCTAATCTTAGCGCCAGGCGCTCAAAGCAATTAATCTCTCTGAGTAGATTGCACATTAGCTATGTTATAGGTGTCCTGACTGGGCACTGCTTAATAGGAAAGCATGCTATTCGACTTGGAGCCCCTGCAAATGATTTTTGTAGGAGTTGCATGGACGAAGAAGAAGAGGAGACAATCTCTCATCTTCTGTGCACATGCCCTGCCTTATCACAAAGACGTAGAATCCACCTTGGAGACTACTACTTTAACGATACCAGCGATCTAAAAAATTCAGACATTACTTGTCTCCTACGCTTCATTCGAAGCTCCAATTGGTTCAACGAGTTAAGCTGATTAACTGATCCATGTGGTATCACAACGGACCATACTTTGGTCTAAGTGTGTTGGACGTCCCAACCAACAGCCACTTTAACCTAACCTATTATTTAATGAAAAAATTATAAAATAAGAATGACATATGTTAGTTACAAAAATTATGTAATTTTATTTAGAATTGCTTATGTTGTAAATAAAATGTATATGTTTTTATTTTCAAAAGGCATTATGATAATTAATAAAAAAAAAATGATTCAAACATAAAACAAAGAATACATAGATTACTTTGAATTTGAGGTCTGACTACTTAATTCTATGGACGGTTCTGCACAGCACTGTCATTTTTATAACACATTATTAGTATTCATTGGAAAATGACAGTGTCAGTTAGATTAAATATTAATCTTAAAACTTAGAAAACTGCTTCGTATCTGAGCCCTATTTTACATTCTATTAAGAAATAATGTTAAAATAATTGTCAAGTTGTCAACTTGTAGCAAAAAATATTTCGTTGTGTTTAACGAAAAATTATGTAATCTTTCAATATTTTATGTACCGAAATTGACAAGGAAATGCTACAAGGATTTAGAAATTTTATTGAATAGGACCCAAGTAGTAGACGCAGTTATTTTTACTTTTTTAAACATTTTTTTTTTTTACTTTTTGAATATTGAAACCCTCATTTAGTATTGCTGTCACTGTCACTGTCACTGTTTTTTTTTTTTTATAACTTTTTTCAAACTTAGTTCTTCAATCCATGAAAAGATTTTGAATGACTTCATTATATAAACAATGTAAGAATATAAAAATGTATGATTACATGAGAAGGTTCTGGATGTTTTCGTTACACACAATATGTAAGAATCTTAAGATTTATAACTTTCGTCGGATTGAAGTTAATTTGGAGATTATCGTGATCATGTTTTACATAGCACTATATTCAATATTTTAAATTTTTCGGTCAACAGATTTATCAATATTTAAACAGCATTATGAATATCATGCCAAGTAGAGATATTATAAAAGATGCAGCTTTATTTATAGGTAGTAGACGCACCAGCAAGACGACACTTAAACATATCGTATCGATTGGGAATATCAGCAACAATGTTTTCAAATTCACCTTCAACTAGCTGACCATCATAGTATGTGACTAGGTCTTCGAAAGGATACTCATAGCCCTGAAGACATTCACATTTATAGCCTCCAGGAGTATAGCCTCGACCAAGAATTGGAACACACTGCAAACATATATTTATTTTAAATAAATGTTTTACATCAAATAAGTTACTTACATAAGATGATTGTCGGTCACATTTGTCTGTATTTTTAAAAGCGTTTGGTTCGTAATACCAATCAGGACATTGATTAATATCCAATTGAAGCATGTCCATAGATACTGCAACTACACCCCTGAAAACAAAATTAATATTAATCAATTAGTGATTTGCAATATATGTAGTTATAAATGAAAAGTAATAAAGTGAGTATTTTTAGATAGGTGTGAAAAGGAACTACAATATAAAAATAAAGTTACTGGAAGCTAGCCAGTTTCTTTCAAGAAATAATATACATAAAAAGAACATTTATGTAATTAATCAAGTGTAATAAACTAGGAACAGAAATCATAACCACGATTTTTCATACCAATATTGTATGAGGTATAAATAAATAAAATAATTGAACAAAACTATATTACTCGTACTTATATTCAAGGCTTTGAAGCCAAAGTGTACTTATACATTTATTGTATTCTCTTTTACAGTGTAGGGTACAGAGTGTTATTTATAAAAGGTATCTTTAACATTCATGACTTAAAAGTTATTTGGAACTTGTTTAAGTCAATCTGCTACTCATTGATATGAAAAAATTATGTGGAATATTTAATAATGTTTTGCTTAAAATACTATAAATACGATTTTAATATAAATTTTTTAAATCAATAAAAACGAACACTACACTCAGAAAACACACTTTTTTAAATCGCAAACAAATCTTGCTTATTCAACGAGTGCAAGTTGCAACGAACGGGGGTGACCAATTTATACATAGAATTCACTTAATAGTAGTGGTTATCTACCTGTTATGGGACACAAACTTAATCCTGTTGGAGAGGGAAAGTTGATTTATGGCCATATTTAAGGTCAAAATGCCGCACTGAAATGCACGCTATTTTGTTTTAGATTTATTAATTTTCAAAAGGCTAAGCCTAAGTATAAACCCTGAGTTTAACTACAAAATCACTTGAGTAGCTTATGATCTGTGAAACGAAAATGGAAAGAAAAATACTCAATATAAGACCCATAGAAAGGATCAGACTTCAGGATCAAAGATGGACAAAGATAACGACGAAGGAAAGACCAATAAGATGACCGAACAAGAGATGGAGTGACGATCTCTAAATAATCGAAAATTGGTATAGTGATGCAAAAAATTGAGATATATGGCTTATAACAGCAACTAGTAAAAATCATATTCAATTTCCATTTTAAAATTCTAAATTTAAGTTACTAATCTAAAAAATAAAATTTTAATAAAAAATTTCAAAAAAATTAATGTTGATATATGTACATACAATGGGTGATTATACAAAAGTTGGGTAACTTTTGAGGATATTTTGTTTACGATAGTTTTTAAATCAAACTTCTATAAATTCGGGTGTATATGATAGCTAATCTAATTAATATATTGTTCCCAATCGGGCCAGTCACTTTTTTGAGTACATTGTAAGATATTTTAAATTTCAGAATTTGACTGCCAGAGGACTGACGAGTATACACAGTTTTGAAAGTATTATAATGAAATTTAATACAAATTAGTAAAAATCTCTTAGGATTTAATAATGATCACTTAAAATCACTTAGTAACAATTAAAAATAATTATTAATATGTAATACTAGGAGAAAATACTACATCAGTTTTCAAAACAGACTTTTGACATTTAACGTAACGTTATTCACTTATCTTTTACTACTTTCACATAGTTTTACTGAATATTTCAAAGTAATCAAAAAACAAAATCTAACAATATTCATCTTAAATGTACTAATGATCAAGAAATGAAGAACAATAACAATTTACCTGACACAGAACTGACGCCACACTACTGACGAAAAAGACGAAATTTGAGATTATAATCTGGACTAATGTTTTTTTTTTTGTAATTTCAAATATCAACAAACTACATTTTAACAAATCAAAGTCTAATACGAATAAATAAAAATAAACTTTAGATTAACAAAAAAATAACGACTCACCATAAAACTGACGTGTTGACTGGCTAAGCACGTGTATAGACAACAAACATAACCCAAACTCTGGTACAGTTATGGTGGCCGTCAAATTGTGCGATCCGCAATTAACTTTATTACCAACATTAAGATTCAAAGTGGGATTTGACGTTGAGTCGGCGATATTTCGCACGAATTTTAAATTTAAATAACACACAAGAAACTGACGAATAAAACTGAACACAAAATTTCTTATTTTTTTAAATAAAGTGGAGAACACTGCATTATGAAAGTTGTAGTATATATTAAACTATATACATCGCAGATTGTATTAATTTAATAAGTTTTCTCAAATCAATGATAATGTTTAATAGACAGTCACTTAATGGTTGGTTTTCAGGGTTGTGACATGCCAGAGGACTGACGTTTTAAGAACTAATTGTGTTTTTTTAATAACTTGTATTCAAAATGAAGAACTGAAATTGGGTGACTAAATAAAGGTCTTTCCATTGTTTTAAAATAAATTGCAATCTCAATAAAATATAATCAGACTTTGTATATATTGGTTGATGACATCGAGTTACCCAACTTTTGTATAATCACCCATATGTAGGTGAATTAAATAAATGAGATTTAAAATTCTAGAAGATTTTTTTTTTTATATTGAGACATTTTAAAGTTGTTCTACTCTAAGCCTACTTTATTGATGAAAGGTTTTTGATGCATTATTACTAGCCCTCCAGGTTGTGCCATCAAGTTTACTTCCCGACCACGTACGAATATTTTAGTTCCGAGCACTAACAAGACTCGGATACGGACGGATTTACCTATGACGAACCAAGCAAACGAAATAAGGACAAAGAACTTCGAAGCTATACGTGGAATGTTAAGTCCCTTAATAGAGCAAGTGCAGCGGAACAATTAGCGAAAACCCTAAACTGCTGCAGAGCAGATATTACCACCGTCCAAGAAGAAGATGGGGTGGACCGGGTAAACGCAAATTAAAGTAATGCGATGTATACTACGGCGACTGTTACCGAGAATAAAGGCAGTGATTATTTGGAAGAGAAAAATGATGAAGAATTTTGTAAACTTTGTCGGTCACAAGAATGATTTTTTTTTCTAACTTAAAAAGGTGACTAAGAAAATTTTGCATTCGTTTGTGGAAGCGTCTGGTAGGCCTATTCAGAAACGAATTTCTCAAATTAGCCGTTCGGATTCGGCTTAAAACTGTAGGTCCCCTCCATTCCTGACAACATTACTCGCACACAGGAATGGTTGAGAGTCGTAAGTCACCAGGCCCTAGTTCTCAACGGAGTGTTGCGCCACCTAATTTATTTATTTAGAATCGGTTTGCTTATTTAAGTATGTTGTAATTGTTTTATTTTCATATTTTCTGACCTCCTACCTGGAGGATGTGCATACCGTGTCGTCGGCAAAAATGAAAATTGTTCCAAGTCCTTTATAAATCCTATGAAGTGAGAACAATTTTGGTTTCCAACGATGTGTAGATAGTAAACTTTTGATAGTAAACATACGATTTGAATTGAAAACAAATTTCTATAAAGTCCTAGACAAAAGAAGTTTACTTTCTGGTTATTCTTTCACCTATTGTTAGAATTTGTTTTATTCTTATGGATATAAACGTTTTTCCATTAAAGGTCGATTTTAAAATTAAATAAAAGAAATTGTATATAAGATATAAATAAGGTTTTACATTTACGAATACATTTAGTCCGGTATTACACAGGGCATGTATTTAATGCGCATTAATCGGCTATTTTTGAAGAGTCATTCGGTGATGCGCGCATTATTACACGAAGACTTTTCGGATTTTTAAGTCTGTGCATTCTTTTGACAGGATATCTTTTATTTCTACTTTCGTTGCTCGCTCGGTGTACCCAACTCACGGTTGCCACATTGGTCATTTGTGACCAAATTTAATTTTTAATTCCATTTGGTCATATTTTTCGGAAACGAAAAAAGATGTTCAACAATTTGAGTAACGAAAACGTTCTTTTAACATACTCACATACATATTCATTTAAGCAACTTTGTGTAAATAATAACTTTACTAAAAATATAAACTCTTGATCTGAATTGGACTTAGGGAACAGAGAGAATTATCTACGCATTACACAAGCCGTAAAAATTCTCAAAATCGAACCTTATACTACTTTTAATAAAATTATTGTAAGAACTTATATATTTTTTTATATTTCGTCATCTTTATTTCGGTTTATCTAATTTAATTAAGTTTGTTAGGGATTTTGTGAGTTTATTTGTACGTTATTAAAACATAAATCTCGTCTGCATAATATGGAAAATATGTTAAACAAAATGTTGGTAATTTTTACCTACAAGTGGTCATGTTTATTTTCAAATTTGGACACAAACTTTTTTCCAGCAGTGGTAACCATGGGTATACCTATCGTCCACTTGAATTCACTTTCGTGTCCCATATTGAGGTATTAGCTCTACTAAACACAAACACGAAGTGAAGCAAATGCGAAAAAATACGAAGAAAAGCAAAGACAAACGTCAAAAACATCCAAGGAATACCTTGTACGTGCATGACGAGACAGATTTATTTCTATTTCATTTTTTATTTATTCCTTTCTCTTTCGCACTTCATTGATGCAAGGAAAAACATGCGCTGTGTAATACCGGACTTACATCATAAGTGTGTTATTACACCCAGACTTTTTGTATGCTGCGTGTTTCGCATATTTTCTTTTGAACACTCATCCCGTCAATCTCGCATTATTACACCAGGATTGTTTTCGGTTGCGTGTTTTTGACAGTTCTCTTTCATTTTTTGTTCTCATCCACAAAGTCAAAGTGTGAAAATAATTAAAGAAAACTGCACTTTTTACTACAGCAATGATTATTGAAATTATGAATTGGATTGAAATCTGGAGAGAATCCTTTATTTTCTTGACAAAACAACTAAAATCAAATGATAAACCATCGTTTTTAAATTATAAAAGGATGAATGAACAAACGTTTAACCTGCTTTTCATTGAAAACGACATACAAAAAATACAATTTTGAGGGCCAGAAAATTTGGCTATCACTTTGTTTCAACGGGTGAAACATTCCAAAGCTTAAACTACCAAGCTAGACTCTTTCAATCATTCCTTCATTTAATTTCATTATAAGGTCTTTGCTCCACTTCAATTTGTCCGGCGGAATATTTCTTGTTTACTCGGTAACAATAGAAAGAATAATAAAGCAACGCCAAGAAACAAAGAAAGGCAAGAAAGAGAAACGTCAAAAACAATCCAAGAATCCCGAACCCAGAACTCTGCGGGTAGAGACTTTTTAAAGTATTTCTATTTCACCTACTTTCTCTTTCGCACTTACTTGAGTCTTTCCAAAAAAGTCTGAGTGTAATAACACACTTACAAAGAAAATTGATTTGCAGATTTAAAAAAAACTTTCGGGTGAATAAGGCAGCGTTTATATCGGGTGATTTTTTTGAGGTTAGGATTTTCATGCATTAGTATTTGACAGATCACGCGGGATTTCAGACATGGTGTCAAAGAGAAAGATGCTCAGTATGCTTTGACATTTCATCATGAATAGACTTACTAACGAGCAACGCTTGCAAATCATTGAATTTTATTACCAAAATCAGTGTTCGGTTCGAAATGTGTTTCGCGCTTTACGCAAATTTTATGCGTTTTTTTTTTTTAAAAAGTTCTCAAGCTCTTAAAAAATCACCCATTATATTAAACAATGTCCTCTTTTCAATGGAGGACAATAAATACAAATACTGTCAAATACTAATGCATGAAAATCCTAACCTCAAAAAAATCACCCGATATATGTATATATTGGAGATCCTGGATCAAGAACTCGACCCTTGCATGTTTTCGAGTTCAATCAAACCAATCAGCAGATTGGCAGCCGTTTTGAGAATCATCGCGGAAGGAGGATACCAATACGGCGTTGGCAAAGATTTTGAGATCGGAATGGCCCAGTAAACCTTTTCCACAAATCTTAAAATTGTGCTAAATATTTTGGAAAGAAAATTGTCATAAAGCCTTTGCAACTGAATTTCATTTGTAATAACTTTCAAAAAAAAATAAAAAATATACATATGTATGTAGGTAATCACTTTCACATTAAAACAATAGTAAAACTTACATGATTCTTTTTATGTATTTTATTAACTTCCCATAGGAAGTTATTGTAATGAGTCCGATTTGACGAATTGAAAATTTTGACATTTCTCGACGTTTCAAGGTCCCTAGAGTCGAAATAAAAGATTTTTGGAAAGATGTCTGTAAGGAATTAAATTTTATATTATATATTGTAACGTGATACAAAACAAGTATATTTTTGGAAAAAAATCCAATTAACAATTTTTTTATAAATCAAAACAACTGAAAAAAAAATGTATCACCTCGAAAATTTTACGACTAAGATATGATTTAATCTCCAAAACAATTTTGTGTAACGAAGAATAATGTTTTTGACATCTGATAAAATGTTGAGAAAAATCGAATTGACAGTTTTTTTTACAAAAAATAAATTTATAAAAGTTGGTAAAAATTGATTTTTGACTCAAATATCTTTTCAAAACTTTGAGATATTGGCTTTAAACTACTTTAATCTTTCAAAAAATATTGTTGTTAATATTCAGTAAATTTTTGAAAAAAAACGAATTGACAGTTTTTGTACAAAAAATTAAAAACCTAAAAAAAAAATTATCAAAAGTTGGTAAGAATTGTTTTTCGACGTAAATATCTTTTCAAAAATTTGAGACATTGGCTTCAAACTAATTTTATCTTATAAGAAATATTGTTTTAAACATTCGGCAAAATTTTGAGAAAAATCGAACTGACAGTTTTTTTTACAAAAAATAAAAACCTAAAAAAAAAAACTTGGTGAAATCTTACTTTGGACTCAAATATCTTTTCAAAAATTAAAAATATTGGCTTCAAACTTATTTTATTGCATAATATTGTTTTCGATATTTAGTAATTTTTTTATAAAAATCCAACAGTCCGTTTTTTCATAAAAAATAAAATTACAAAAAAAAGTACGCAAATTTGGTAAAAATTGATACTTATAGACAAACTTTTAAGCAAGACAAATCGACAGACGGGGGAAGTTATCAGTGTGGGTCGCATCCCAGCCTCTTTTTTTTATTTAATTTATCTTCGCACGTTAAATATTTTTTTTTTCGTTTTCAATTGAACTCCGATCAAAATAATTGTTCGTAGAAAAAACTGCCAAACTTCCTATTCATTCGGGGCTAGTGATACCACTTTTCACGAACTCCGAATTTCGTAGCAATTTTTTTTTTTTAGTACGACGGGAGCAATGATACTTTTTTTCGGGGTTCGTACTACGAATCTATTACGACGGGCCTGTGATAAGGCTGATTTTATCTCTGAAATATAACATCGTTTAAATGCAAAACGTGGTGGGGCGCATTGAAAAGGTCCAGTTTCGATGATTTTGACGCTTAAATTATGCTGAATTTCACCGATGACATCGATTATGTTGTCTGTGAGGGCCGTGGTTTTTTTTTTTTTTTTGTGGCTTATTTGCATAGACCTTCGACTTAAGCCCTAAAACAAAAAACTTAAATGGGTCAAATCACACAATCTTGGTGGCCAATTCACGACGCCTCTGTGCGACCAGTCCATGAAACCGTTTGTGCAGAATTTCGATTGAGTCTTGAGATGTGTAGCACGTTGCGCCATCCTGTGGGAAACATGATGTCTTCGGTGTCCATACCATCCAAATCAGGCTAAAGAGAATGGGCAAACGAAATGAAAACATTTTGTATGCTCAACTTAAAAAAATCAGAAATCCTAAAAGATTAGATAAAATGGAAAAATTTTATGCAGTTTTCATTTTATATAATTTTTAAGGATTGAATGGAAAGTTTTTAATATGGGGCGCATCCAAGCGTCTTTAATTGTCTGATAATTTTAATAATAATATTGCGAAGTTTTTCTCGTAATCGGAAAAAAAAGAGTTGCGATTTAAAAAATATTTACATTTCCAGCAACATTCAGCCAAAACAAATGCAACGATATCTAAGAAATACACAATATTTTTCTATAATTATTACAAGTATTCTTTTTATCTTTTTATTAACTGATAGTCTTGTCACAGTTACCATGGGGTGGATACAGTAATCCATTTTACAAGTATAAAAATGTATTTGCACTACAATAGTTGCGATTTAAAAAATATTTAAATTTCTAACAACATTTTCTAAAATCATTATAATTATTCCTTTCATCTTAAGGTTCTATTATTTAATGAAATTCCAGCCGAACTGCAAGAAAATGCAAGTTTTCTAATACCCATCCTAGAAAACATCTTCAAGGGATGCCTTAAATTGGCATACATCCCGATGTCTTGGAGACAAGTGTGGCGTACCTCTGCTGACACCCCTTTGTGCAGTAAAATCGCCCAGTTTTGAATTGATAATCCTGCTTATCAGCACCTGATTAATCAATTCGCTGATCGACTTATCTACCTTCAGAGATGTCAATACACGTGCAATTGCAGATGTGTCGACATTGTTAAATGCACCTTCTATATCTAAGAAGGCAACTAAGGTGTACTCTTTATGATGGAGGGAATATTCGATTGTACGTACTATACTGTGTAGAGCCGTTTCAACTGATTTCCCTTTGTTGTAGGCGTGTTGAGCCTTTGAAAGGAGGGACTTATCAATACTTGCCCTTAAGTGGATATCGATCAAACGTTCAAAAGTTTTGAGAAGGAATGATGATAAGCTGATAGGTCTTAGGTCTTTAGGGTTAACGTGGCTGGATCTTCCAGCTTTTGGAATAAAAACAACTTGGTGTCCTATCCCCTCTCCTCTGGAACTTAGTAATAAATGAATTACTAATTACTCTAGAAAGAGAGGGATACAGAGTGTTTGCTTATGCGGACGATGTTGGTATTGCAGTAACGGGTAAACATAACATCTTCAAGGGTTGCCTTAATTTGGCATACATCCCGATGTCTTGGAGACAAGTTAAAGTTGTCTTTATTCCAAAAGCTGGAAAATCCAGTCACGTTAACCCTAAAGACTTAAGACCCATCAGCTTATCATCATTCCTTCTCAAAACTTTTGAGCGTTTGATCGATATTTACTTAAGGGAAAGTATTGATAAGTCCCTCCTTTCAAAGGCTCAACATGCCTACAACAAAGGGAAATCAGTTGAAACGGCTCTACACAGTATAGTACGTACAATCGAATATTCCCTCCATCATAAAGAGTACACCTTAGTTGCCTTCTTAGACATAGAAGGTGCATTTAACAATGTCGACACATCTGCAATTGCACGTGTATTGACATCTCTGAAGGTAGATAAGTCGATCAGCGAATTGATCAATCAGATGCTGATAAGCAGGATTATCAATTCAAAAATGGGCGATTTTACTACACAAAGGGGTGTCAGCAGAGGTACGCCACAAGGTGGTGTCCTATCCCCTCTCCTCTGGAATTTAGTAATAAATGAATTACTAACTACTCTAGAAAGAGAGGGATACAGAGTGTTTGCCTATGCGGACGATGTTGCTATTGCAATAACGGGTAAACATCCCAATATACTAAAAGAACTCTTACAAAACGCTTTAAATAAGCTCACCAGATGGACTAATCGGTGTGGACTAGGTGTTAACCCTCAAAAAACCGACCTTGTCCTCTTCACAAGGAAATACAAAGTCCCACACATTGACCCTCCCCTCATAAACGGTGTACCACTTAAATTCTCTGATCAAGCAAAATACTTGGGTCTCATTTTAGATAAGAAATTAAGTTGGAAACCTAATATTCAAGAGAGAATAAACAAAGCCACAGTAGCCCTGTTCTCCTGTAAAAAGGCCATTGGTAATAAATGGGGCCTACAGCCCCGAATTACGCACTGGCTATACATCTCGGTCATAAGACCGATCCTTACTCATGGAATAGTGGTATGGTGGACGGCGCTAGATACAGCGACAAATCGCGATAAACTCAGCAAAGTCCAACGAACAGCCTGCCTGTGTATGGGAGGAGCACTTCGCTCCACCCCCTCCGCTTCACTAGATGTTCTGTTCCATCTAATACCGCTGGACTTTTTCAGCAAGCAAACGGCCGCTAATACTGCCATACGGCTTCAGGCCTCCTCTCTGTGGATCAATAATGGAATTGGCCACACCACTATTTTGAACTCGTTCAGAACTATAAATAGTAATATTGACTACACCATACCCCATCCTCAGTTCAACAACTATAGCTTCAAAGTGACTATACCTCCCAGGTCTTCTTGGGAGAATACATCATTTTTGGACGATGGTCCTATAAACTTTTACACAGACGGATCAAAAACGGAGGATGGGGTTGGTGGTGGCGTATACTCAGATAGACTTAACTTAAGTCTCTCCTTTCGTCTACCCGATCATTGTAGCGTGTTCCAAGCTGAAATCCTGGCTATAAAAGAAGTCTTATCCTGGCTTAGAGAAAACGTAATATCAACAAATGATATACGCATCTTCTCGGATAGCCAAGCTGCGTTAAAATCCTTAGACTCTGTCTCTACAAATTCACTAACAGCCCTTAATTGTCGATCATCTCTTACGGAGATGGCTACACAGTTCAACATTCACCTTTTCTGGGTGCCGGGCCATAGAGACATTCCAGGAAATTGCAAAGCTGACGAACTTGCAAAAAGCGGAACAACTTTACCTCTGCTGGCTCACAATGCTAGCATAGGTATCCCCTTAGCTACATGTAAACTCATGCTAAAGCAAGATACCATAGAGAAAACAAACTTCAGGTGGAATAACACCACCACCTGTGTAGCGACTAAACGAATTTGGCCTAATCTTAGCGCCAAGCGCTCAAAACAATTAATCTCTCTGAGTAGATTGCACATTAGCTACGTTATAGGTGTCCTGACTGGGCACTGCTTAATAGGAAGACATGCTATTCGACTTGGAGCCCCTGCAAATGATTTTTGTAGGAGTTGCATGGACGAAGAAGAAGAGGAGACAATCTCTCATCTTCTGTGCACATGCCCTGCCTTATCACAAAGACGTAGAATCCATCTTGGAGACTACTACTTTAACGATACCAGTGATCTAAAAAATTCAGACATTACTTGTCTCCTACGCTTCATTCGAAGCTCCAATTGGTTCAACGAGTTAAGCTGATTAACTGATCCATGTGGTATCACAACGGACCATACTTTGGTCTAAGTGTGTTGGACGTCCCAAACCAACAGCCACTTTAACCTAACCTAACCTAACGGGTAAACATCCCAATATACTAAAAGAACTCTTACAAAACGCTTTAAATAAGCTCACCAGATGAGCAAATCAGTGTGGACTAGGCGTTAACCCACAAAAAACCGACCTTGTCCTCTTCACAAGGAAATACAAAGTCCCACTCATTGACCCTCCCCTCATAAACGGTATACCACTTAAATTCTCTGAAAAAGCAAAATACTTGGGTCTTATTTTGGATAAGAAATTAAGTTGGAAACCTAATATTCAAGGGAGAATAAACAAGGCCACAGTAGCCCTGTTCTTCTGTAAAAAGGCCATTGGTAATAAATGGGGCCTACAGCCACGCATTACACACTGGCTATACATCTCGGTCATAAGACCGATCCTTACTTATGGAGTAGCGGTATGGTGGACGGCGCTAGATACAGCGACAAATCGCGATAAACTCAGGAAAGGCCAACGAACAGCCTGCCTGTGTATGGGAGGAGCACTTCGCTTCACCCCCTCCGCCTCACTAGATGTTCTGTTCCATCTAATACCGCTGGACATTTTCAGCAAGCAAACGGCCGCTAATACTGCCATACGGCTTCAAGCCTCCTCTCTGTGGATCAATAATGGAATTGGCAACACCACTATTTTGAACTCGTTCAGAACTATAAACAGTAATATTGACTACACCATACCCCATCCTCAGTTTAATAACTATAACTTCAAAGTGACTATACCTCCCAGGTCTTCTTGGGAGAATACATCATTTTTGAACGATGGTCCTATAAACTTTTATACAGACGGATCAAAAACGGAGGATGGGGTTGGTGGAGGCGCATACTCAGATAGACTAAACTTAAGTCTCTCCTTTCGTCTACCCGATCATTGTAGCGTGTTCCAAGCTGAAATCCTGGCTATAAAAGAAGTCCTATCCTGGCTTAGAGAAAACGTTATATCAACTAATGATATACGCATCTTCTCGGATAGCCAAGCTGCGTTAAAGTCCCTAGACTCTGTATCCACAAATTCACTAACAGCCCTAAATTGTCGATCATCTCTTACGGAGATGGCTACACTGTTCAACATTCACCTTTTCTGGGTGCCGGGCCATAGAGACATTCCAGGAAATTGCAAAGCTGACGAACTTGCAAAAAGCGGAACAACCTTACCTTTGCTGGCTCACAATGCTAGCATAGGTATCCCCTTAGCTACATGTAAACTCATGCTAAAGCAAGATACCATAGAGAAAACAAACTTCAGGTGGAATAACACCACCGCCTGTGTAGCGACTAAATTAATAAGGCCTAATCTTAGCGCCAGGCGCTCAAAGCAATTAATCTCTCTGAGTAGATTGCACATTAGCTATGTTATAGGTGTCCTGACTGGGCACTGCTTAATAGGAAGGCATGCTATTCGACTTGGAGCCCCTGCAAATGATTTTTGTAGGAGTTGCATGGACGAAGAAGAAGAGGAGACAATCTCTCATCTTCTGTGCACATTAGAGTGACCGCAATAAATCGATTTTCGAAATTGGGTCGGGGGAACCCCATAAAATGATCAGTCTTTGCAGATTTTTAGATAGCCGAAATTTCAGCTCGATTGGATAACGCTAAATGGTGCCGACACACGCTCAAAGTTTCAAAAAAAGGAGCTTGCAAAATTTTGCAGCAAATGTTGGATGAGGAGTTGCTTCACCTGGCGTGTTGTCACCACATGCTTGAAGTTTTACTAAGAGGTATTTTTGACTGTAAATTGGGTTCAACCACTGGACTTCAACCTGATATTTTCAAAAGATTTCAAAATGAATGGTCAAAAATAGACCCTAAACGATATAACAGGCATCAGTGATAAAAATGTTAAAAAACACCTAACCAATGATGTTATAACCTAGATTGCAGATGAATTAAAGATAAAACTCAACGAATGTCAGCCTAGAGATGACTACAAAGAATTCCTGCAGTTGGTTTTAGTGTTTGTTGGGGTGCTAGATGGAAAAGTAGGTAGTTGGATTTAGAACAATAGGTGCTACTTATCATGCCAGATGGATGGCTAAAGCTATTTATAGTTTAAAAATATTTATGTTTCGAAGCCAGTTTAGCAGTTTAGAACGAAATGCTCTGGGGGATATATGCGTTTTCATTGTTAAAATTTACTGCAAAGCTTGGTTTAATGCTCCAAGGGCTTATATGGCTCCTAAACTAGATTTTGATCTTTTGCGTAGTTTTATCGAGTACCAGAAAATAGACAAGGACATTTCTGAGAAAGCTCTTGCAAAATTTTAAAACCATTTATGGTATTTGATTTCAGAGTTGGTAGGTCTGGCGTTTTTTGACCCAACTTTATCCGACAGCGAAAAATCTGAAATGGTCAACATACTTTTGATAAGCAACGAGGCAGAAGATAACAGAGTTGTAAATCCAAGGCTTCCGAAACATCAACTTGAACAATTTGTAACAGCTAGGTTAAAAAACATTGTCAACATTGAACTTTTTTAATCTTTGGCCCGAAAACCCCCATTTTAAGGATGGTTTCAAAATAGTTAAATCACTTAAGGTCGTAAATGACATGGCAGAAAGATAAGTCAAATTAATAACAGATTTTAATGACCTTTTAACAAAAGATGAGGATCAAAAGCAATATGTTCTTCAAGTAGTCAGTGAGTGCCGAAAATTATATCCAAATGTTTCAAAATCCACTTTATGTAAATCTCTAGATTAAATTATAATCTTTGTTTAGTATTTATTTCATTTATTATGTATCAGTAATGTAAAACACGATATTATAGTATTTTTGTGCAAGAAAACTGTTTTATGTTTCGTTCTCCAAAATAAAACAAAATTCTTTGAAAAAATACGATATCTATCAATTTTATCCAAATTTTCTTATTTTTACGTAAATTTATTCATGATATTTGTATTGAGTATTGACAAAAGTACTACCTTTAATTAAGTACATAAACAGTGACAATACGGTCAGCTGTTTTGGAGATCGATCTAATTTTATTCGTAAAACAGGGAAAATCGGAGATTTTTGAAACTTTGAGCGTGTGTCGGCACCATTTAGCGTTATCGAATCGAGCTGAGATTTTGGCTAGCTAAAAATCTGCAAAGGCTGACCATTTTATGGGGTTCCCCCGTAACGAATTCAACAAAAAAATTTCTTCGGGAGTTGCGGTCACCCTAGTGCACATGCCTTGCCTTATCACAAAGACGTAGAATCCACCTTGGAGACTACTACTTTAACGATACCAGCGATCTAAAAAATTCAGACATTACTTGTCTCCTACGCTTCATTCGAAGCTCCAATTGGTTCAACGAGTTAAGCTGATTAACTGATCCATGTGGTATCACAACGGACCATACTTTGGTCTAAGTGTGTTGGACGTCCCAACCAACAGCCACTTTAACCTAACCTATTATTTAATGAAAAAATTATAAAATAAGAATGACATATGTTAGTTACAAAAATTATGTAATTTTATTTAGAATTGCTTATGTTGTAAATAAAATGTATATGTTTTTATTTTCGAAAGGCATTATGATAATTAATAAAAAAAAATGATTCAAACATAAAACAAAGAATACATAGATTACTTTGAATTTGAGGTCTGACTACTTAATTCTATGGACGGTTCTGCACAGCACTGTCATTTTTATAACACATTATTAGTATTCATTGGAAAATGACAGTGTCAGTTAGATTAAATATTAATCTTTAAACTTAGAAAACTGCTTCGTATCTGAGCCCTATTTTACATTCTATTAAGAAATAATGTTAAAATAATTGTCAAGTTGTCAACTTGTAGCAAAAAATATTTCGTTGTGTTTAACGAAAAATTATGTAATCTTTCAATATTTTATGTACCGAAATTGACAAGGAAATGCTACAAGGATTTAGAAATTTTATTGAATAGGACCCAAGTAGTAGACGCAGTTATTTTTACTTTTTTAAACATTTTTTTTTTTACTTTTTGAATATTGAAACCCTCATTTAGTATTGCTGTCACTGTCACTGTCACTGTCACTGTCACTGTTTTTTTTTTTTTTTTATAACTTTTTTCAAACTTAGTTCTTCAATCCATGAAAAGATTTTGAATGACTTCATTATATAAACAATGTAAGAATATAAAAATGTATGATTACATGAGAAGGTTCTGGATGTTTTCGTTACACACAATATGTAAGAATCTTAAGATTTATAACTTTCGTCGGATTGAAGTTAATTTGGAGATTATCGTGATCATGTTTTACATAGCACTATATTCAATATTTTAAATTTTTCGGTCAACAGATTTATCAATATTTAAACAGCATAATGAATATCATGCCAAGTAGAGATATTATAAAAGATGCAGCTTTATTTATAGTAGACGCACCAGCAAGACGACACTTAAACATATCGTATCGATTGGGAATATCAGCAACAATGTTTTCAAATTCACCTTCAACTAGCTGACCATCATAGTATGTGACTAGGTCTTCGAAAGGATACTCATAGCCCTGAAGACATTCACATTTATAGCCTCCAGGAGTATAGCCTCGACCAAGAATTGGAACACACTGCAAACATATATTTATTTTAAATAAATGTTTTACATCAAATAAGTTACTTACATAAGATGATTGTCGGTCACATTTGTCTGTATTTTTAAAAGCGTTTGGTTCGTAATACCAATCAGGACATTGATTAATATCCAATTGAAGCATGTCCATAGATACTGCAACTACACCCCTGAAAACAAAATTAATATTAATCAATTAGTGATTTGCAATATATGTAGTTATAAATGAAAAGTAATAAAGTGAGTATTTTTAGATAGGTGTGAAAAGGAACTACAATATAAAAATAAAGTTACTGGAAGCTAGCCAGTTTCTTTCAAGAAATAATATACATAAAAAGAACATTTATGTAATTAATCAAGTGTAATAAACTAGGAACAGAAATCATAACCACGATTTTCCATACCAATATTGTATGAGGTATAAATAAATAAAATAATTGAACAAAACTATATTACTCGTACTTATATTCAAGGCTTTGAAGCCAAAGTGTACTTATACATTTATTGTATTCTCTTTTACAGTGTAGGGTACAGAGTGTTATTTATAAAAGGTATCTTTAACATTCATGACTTAAAAGTTATTTGGAACTTGTTTAAGTCAATCTGCTACTCATTGATATGAAAAAATTATGTGGAATATTTAATAATGTTTTGCTTAAAATACTATAAATACGATTTTAATATAAATTTTTTAAATCACTAAAAACGAACACTACACTCAGAAAACACACTTTTTTAAATCGCAAACAAATCTTGCTTATTCAACGAGTGCAAGTTGCAACGAACGGGGTGACCAATTTATACATAGAATTCACTTAATAGTAGTGGTTATTGTTGAAAAGAAAGAGAAACCTGTTCAATGTGATTCTATGTACATGCATACTTGTATATATACATACGTTTTTCTTCTTTCTTTCATTATGTAAATCTCTTAAAGTTAAAGTCATTCGTCTTTCAGTACTTGAAGTGAACACACTTCGCTAAATTAAATAAAGCATAGAATTATTTTTATAACCTAACTGTTTTTTCATTTCTTTTTTCTTCAGGTTATGGGCCCAGTGCCAACAGTAAAAGCTATAAAGTAATTCTTTTGGTAAAGGTGTTTCGTCAGGTACTTTTTCCACCATGAGTTCCATGTATGCAATTGAGAAGTTGGATGAAGGAAATTATGATTCCTGGAGCATCCAAATGCGCAGCGTGTTGGTGCATGCAGAAGTGTGGAAGGTGATGGACGGACAGCGGCAAGAGAAAGACCCGGAGAGCTGGGCCGCATTCGACCAAAAGGCACTGGCAATGATAACATTGAGTGTGAAGCCAGCACAGTTGTGTTACCTCAAGAACTGCCAGACAGCAGCAAGTGCTTGGAAAAAGCTCAAAGATGTGCATCAACCGAGTGGGCCAGTACGAAAAGTGTCGCTTTATAAGAAGTTGCTGGGTTTGCGGATGGCAGACGGCGATGTCATGTGCAATTACATAAATACGTTTTGTTCCACAGTTGACAAGCTTGCAGAAGTCGATATTAAGCTAGGCGAGGAGCTGGCAGTAATAATATTGCTTTCAAGTTTACCTAAGCAGTTTGAGAATTTTGTCGTCGCCATGGAAACGCGAGACAGCTTGCCTTCTCTAGAAACATTGAAAATTAAATTGCTAGAGGAAGGGGAACGGAGGGGTAACGAGCTTAAGCCGTTAAATTGCTGTGAACAGCAAGCGTTTCATGCCTATACAAAAACAAAACCCACATGTAAGAAAAGAGATCGAAAAAAAGAAATTGAGTGTTACAAATGCGGTCAAAGGGGTCACTACAAGAATCAATGCAAAAGCAAAGGCAGAGAAGAAGCATCAAAAGCACAGCAAGAAAACCGCTCGTTTACTGTTCTAGCGGCAACAGACACCTACGATCTTGACTCTTCCAGCTGGTGCCTAGATAGCGGGGCGACGAGCCATATGTGCTGTGAGCGGAGCTTCTTTACAAAGTACGTTGCACAAGAAGAAGATGTAGTGTTGGCTGACAACAACGTCATACGCGCAGTAGGCAGAGGTGACGTCATACTTCAAACTGATTTGGGCGAGTTGAAACTAGAGAGTGTTTTGTATATTCCTGGTATGAAGGCCAATTTTGTGTCGGTTAGTCGAGCGGTAGAGCGTAACTGCAAGGTGCTTTTCAACAATGAGTGCGCGGTCGTAAGCCAGAATGGTGTGCAGATTCTGAAAGCACAGAAAATAAAAAAGTTATTTATTTTTAAAAGCCGCAATGACGTATGTTTTGGAGCGACTCAGGTTCGAAGTGCAGAACTGTGGCATAACAGGTATGGGCATTTAAATTATGCCAGCTTGATGACTCTTGCTAAAAATATGATGGTAATCGGAATAGAAAATGTGAATTTCTCCGACAATGTTCAGTGTAGAACGTGTATGAAAAGCAAAATACATACACAACCATTTCCAGCTGTGTCAAAAAATCGAGCAAAAAATGTGCTAGAGCTTGTACATACAGATGTATGTGGGCCGTTTGAGAAGCGATCTCTTGGTGGTTCTGCGTATTTCTTAACCTTCATCGATGACATGTCTCGGCGCATATTCACATATTTTATCAAATCAAAAGACGAAGTACTTGAGAAATTTGTGGAGTTCAAGAAGATGGCGGAACGTCAGACTGGTCACAAGATAAAGGCAATACGCAGCGACAACGGCGGTGAGTACGTAAACAAGCTTTTTGACGATTTTTTGAAGGAGAATGGCATAAAACGTCAACTTACGGTTCCTTATAGTCCACAGCAGAACGGCGTGGCAGAGCGGGCAAACCGAACCCTGGTTGAGATGGCGAGGAGCTTGCTCGTGCACTCAAATATGCCAGAATTTCTATGGGCAGAAGCAGTGCAGACAGCTTGCTATATACGTAACAGATCGCCAACTACAGCCGTGGTTGGCATGACACCTTTAGAAGCGTGGGGTGGCAAGAAGCCCGATGTGCATAATATGCGTACGTTTGGATCAGTGGCTGTTGGTTTGGATAAGACTCGACGCAGCAAATTCCAAGCGAAGGGTAAGGAGTATCGGCTAGTGGGATACTCATTGGTATCGAAGGCCTACAGATTGTACGATAAGGAAAAACGGCAGGTCGTAGAAAAACGAGACGTTTTGTTTGACGAACCTTGTGACACAGCATCAATTCACAACCAGGTAACGTTCGATATGCCAGCAGAAAAATCATCGACCGATGTACCAAGCATTGATGTCCTGAAGCTTAGTCCATGCAGTGATGATGAAGAGCAGCAGGATGGTGAACTTAGCAACAACGGTGTGGTAAGTGAAGAATATGCTAGCGCAGAGGAGCCGGAGCAGAAGCATGAGCACGTTGCGAGGAACGGTCCAGGTAGGCCAAAAATAGTTCGTACTGGCAAGCCAGGGCGTCCGAAGAAGAACTACAATGCTTTAAATGCTATGCATGCTGAGGAGTTACCCTTGCCGCAGACTTTCAAAGAGGCAACGAGCAGTAAGTACGCTTCGTATTGGCAGGCAGCCATGGACAAAGAATATGAGGCGCTGGTGGCAAATGATACGTGGACACTGGTAGAATTACCCAAAGGCCAACAGGCGATTGGTTGCAAGTGGGTATACACCATCAAGAGAGACAGTAATGGTAGTGTTGAGCGCTATAAGTCACGCTTAGTAGCCAAAGGTTGTTCGCAGAAGTTCGGCATAAATTATTCCGAAACGTTTTCGCCAGTGTGTCGGTATGAAACAATACGATTGATTTTGGCTTTATCTGTAGAGCTGAAGCTATATCTACACCAAATGGACGTTTGTACAGCGTATCTGAACAGCGAGTTAAACGATGAAGTCTACATGAAGCAGCCTGAGGGCTACGAAAACAAAATGTGTATGCAGAAGGTGCTTAGACTGAACAAAGCGATATACGGCCTAAAACAAGCAGGGCGGGAGTGGAACTCCAAGCTGAGCGCAGCGCTATGCGATATTGGGTTTACTCCGTGCCAGAACGAGCCATGCTTGTTTAAGCGAGACATAAAAGGTAATCTTTGTTTGATACTAATTTATGTAGATGATTTACTTATAGCGTGCCAAAGAAAGATAGATCTTGTGGAAATCAAATCACAGATAGCAACGAAGTTCGAATGCGTCGACAAGGGTCAGTTGCAGATGTTTTTAGGCATGCAAGTTGAGCGCGATGGCGAAATAGGCGATATTTCGATGAATCAGACACTGTATATAAAAGATATGCTGCAGAGGCATGACATGCAGCAGTGCAGGCCTGCGGCGACGCCATTGGATGCTGGTTTCCAAGTGGGTTGCGATAGCAACAGTTGTGTGACTGAAGATCCAAAAGCATATCAGTCAGCTATTGGCGAGTTGATGTGGCTGGCATTGACGTCACGACCAGATATTTATCATTCAGTCGTGAAGCTGGCGCAAAGAAACAACAACCCACATAGTGAACATTTCGCAGGTGTGAAGCATATAATGCGGTATCTTGCAGCTACGATAAACAAGAAGCTAAACTATCGTGCATGTGGCCAGGCCCTTGAAGGCTACGCGGATGCGGACTGGGGTGGCGATTTGAGTAATCGCAAATCATACACTGGCTTTGTGTTTTTCTTGGCGGGCGGACCGATCTCCTGGAAGTCAGAGAAGCAAAATTGTGTGGCCTTGAGCAGTACAGAGGCTGATTACATGGCTCTGTCTTCAGCTACGAAAGAGGCTCTGTTCCTGAGACGTGTTATCATCGAGATCGGCTGTGGTGAAGTTGGTACACCGACAGTCATGTATGGAGACAATCTCAGCGCTCAAAATCTGGCAAAGAACCCTGTCTACCATGCCAGGTCGAAACATATAGACATCAGGCACCATTTCATCCGTGAGGTTATCCAGAGTGGTGACATCGAATTAAAATTTGTTCCAACTGACAACATGATAGCAGATGTGCTCACAAAAAATTTATCAAAACAAAAGCATTGCCATTTCATGAGATTATTGAGTTTAAATTAATTTATTTGATATCTTATAATTGATAAAAATGTATGCAGATTCACATTGAGGAAGGGTGTTGAAAAGAAAGAGAAACCTGTTCAATGTGATTCTATGTACATGCATACTTGTATACATACATACGTTTTTCTTCTTTCTTTCATTATGTAAATCTCTTAAAGTTAAAGTCATTCGTCTTTCAGTACTTGAAGTGAACACACTTCGCTAAATTAAATAAAGCATAGAATTATTTTTATAACCTAACTGTTTTTTCATTTCTTTTTTCTTCAGTTATCTACCTGTTATGGGACACAAGCTTAATCCTGTTGGAGAGGGAAAGTTGATTTATGGCCATATTTAAGGTCAAAATGCCGCACTGAAATGCACGCTATTTTGTTTTAGATTTATTAATTTTCAAAAGGCTAAGCCTAAGTATAAACCCTGAGTTTAACTACAAAATCACTTGAGTAGCTTATGATCTGTGAAACGAAAAGGGAAAGAAAAATACTCAATATAAGACCCATAGAAAGGATCAGACTTCAGGATCAAAGATGGACAAAGATAACGACGAAGGAAAGACCAATAAGATGACCGAACAAGAGATGGAGTGACGATCTCTAAATAATCGAAAATTGGTATAGTGATGCAAAAAATTGAGATATATGACTTATGACAGCAACTAGTAAAAATCATATTCAATTTCCATTTTAAAATTCTAAATTTAAGTTACTAATCTAAAAAATAAAATTTTAATAAAAAATTTCAAAAAAATTAATGTTGATATATATACATATGGGTGATTATACAAAAGTTGGGTAACTTTTGAGGATATTTTGTTTACGATAGTTTTTAAATCAAACTTCTATAAATTCGGGTGTATATGATAGCTAATCTAATTAATATATTGTTCCCAATCGGGCCAGTCACTTTTTTGAGTACATTGTAAGATATTTAAAAATTTCAGAATTTGACTGCCAGAGGACTGACGAGTATACACAGTTTTGAAAGTATTATAATGAAATTTAATACAAATTAGTAAAAATCTCTTAGGATTTAATAATGATCACTTAAAATCACTTAGTAACAATTAAAAATAATTATTAATATGTAATACTAGGAGAAAATACTACATCAGTTTTCAAAACAGACTTTTGACATTTAACGTAACGTTATTCACTTATCTTTTACTACTTTCACATAGTTTTACTGAATATTTCAAAGTAATCAACAAACAAAATCTAACAATATTCATCTTAAATGTACTAATGATCAAGAAATGAAGAACAATAACAATTTACCTGACACAGAACTGTCGCCACACTACTGACGAAAAAGACGAAATTTGAGATTATAATCTGGACTAATGTTTTTTTTTTGTAATTTCAAATATCAACAAACTACATTTTAACAAATCAAAGTCTAATACGAATAAATAAAAATAAACTTTAGATTAACAAAAAAATAACGACTCACCATAAAACTGACGTGTTGACTGGCTAAGCACGTGTATAGACAACAAACATAACCCAAACTCTGGTACAGTTATGGTGGCCGTCAAATTGTGCGACCCGCAATTAACTTTATTACCAACATTAAAATTCAAAGTGGGATTTGACGTTGAGTCGGCGATATTTCGCACGAATTTTAAATTTAAATAACACACAAGAAACTGACGAATAAAACTGAACACAAAATTTCTTATTTTTTTAAATAAAGTGGAGAACACTGCATTATGAAAGCTGTAGTATATATTAAACTATATACATCGCAGATTGTATTAATTTAATAAGTTTTCTCAAATCAATGATAATGTTTAATAGACAGTCACTTAATGGTTGGTTTTCAGGGTTGTGACATGCCAGAGGACTGACGTTTTAAGAACTAATTGTGTTTTTTTAATAACTTGTATTCAAAATGAAGAACTGAAATTGGGTGACTAAATAAAGGTCTTTCCATTGTTTTAAAATAAATTGCAATCTCAATAAAATATAATCAGACTTTGTATATATTGGTTGATGACATCGAGTTACCCAACTTTTGTATAATCACCCATATGTAGGTGAATTAAATAAATGAGATTTAAAATTCTAGAAGATTTTTTTTTTTTATATTGAGACATTTTAAAATTGTTCTACTCTAAGCCTACTTTATTGATGAAAGGTTTTTGATGCATTATTACTAGCCCTCCAGGTTGTGCCATCAAGTTTACTTCCCGACCACGTACGAATATTTTAGTTCCGAGCACTAACAAGCCTCGGATACGGACGGATTTACCTATGACGAACCAAGCAAACGAAATAAGGACAAAGAACTTCGAAGCTATACGTGGAATGTTAAGTCCCTTAATAGAGCAAGTGCAGCGGAACAATTAGCGAAAACCCTAAACTGCTGCAGAGCAGATATTACCACCGTCCAAGAAGAAGATGGGGTGGACCGGGTAAACGCAAATTAAAGTAATGCGATGTATACTACGGCGACTGTTACCGAGAATAAAGGCAGTGATTATTTGGAAGAGAAAAATGATGAAGCAGTGCCCTGGCTATGACATTAAAATAGCCTTCGGAGATTTTAACGCCAAACTAGGAAGAGAAGACATCCGATAACGAATTCCGACGAGGATATGGAAAGACAGAAAGAAGATAGCTATTTTTCTTTCAAAGCAATAGGCTATGACTTGGTAAGAAATATGCATAAACTCATTAGCAAAATATGGTCGAGAGATAGCATGCCTGATAAATGGATTCTTTGCATAGTTTGCCCGATCCTCAAAAGAGGAGACACTCCGAACTACAGAGGCTTCAGGCTTTCCAGGAAAGTCTACCAGAGGCATTAGTCAGACCAGGAAAGTCTACCGCTGACCGAATATTCACATCGCGGCAGATCTTAGAAAAAAACTTCAAATTCCTATTTTCAATGCAGACATTGTGTATATATTTCCAATTCATAAGTACTTACAAAAAGAAATGTCTACAATAAAACTACCTATCAGCCTAATGATATACCAAACAATACAAAAACAATATATAGGTATCCCAGGATACCAGAATTGAAGTAATACAAACAAACTAAATATTACAGTACAAGAACAAAACCGCATACATATGAGAGAAAAAGAGATGCAAAAAATATTCTTACAAATAAAAACATCTTTATACCAGAGTTGGCACATGGACACAATTTTATCCCGGAAGATAATTTTTTCTTTGTGATTTGGGGAAATATTAATTAAAAATACACATTTTTTTTATATATTGTGCGCGCACTAAAGGGGTTATGAATACCCTTATAATGATTAAACACATGGAAAGTGGCATTGGGGGAGGGTTACGCTTTTGCGACAGTAGACAGCATTGAGTTTTCGAAGCTGTCTAGATCAGAATTTAATGAGCTTATCATACGCTGCCGTTGGTAGTCCACATCCGAAGAATAAGGATGAAAATCTACAAACGAATATGAAAAGCTGAGGGTACTTTCATCCGCGAAACAATTTAGTGGGTTAGAAGTTTCAGACAAAAGATCATTTATAAAAATAAGGAAGAGCGTCGGAGACAAAACGGAGCCCTGGGGCACACCAGCGTTTACTTTGTGAATATCAAATTTGAACCCGTCCAATACTACTTGAATTGAACGGTCCGAAAGGTAATTTCTAACCCAACAAAAAAGAGATTCATCGATACCAAAAGCACGCATTTTCGATAAGAGAGCTTGATGCCAAACTCTATCAAATGCCTTTGAAATATCAAGTGCAATAATCTTACTTTCTCCAAAATGATGTAAAGATTTGTTCCACTGTTCGGTGAGATAAACCATGAGATCACCAGTGGACCTATTGCAACGAAAGCCATACTGCCGGTCATTAAGAAGCTTCCGTTCGTCAAGATATTTCTTAAGCTGAAAATTGAGCAGCTGACCATGAACTTGGAAAGAAGGGACGTAAGTGCAATTGGAAGATAGTTAGAGGGGGAGGAGGATTCGCCTTTTTTAGGGACAAGCTGGACAAATGCAGTTTTCCATCCACTCGGAAAGAGACCAGTAGAATAGGACAGATGGAAAAGCTTACGCAGTGGTTTTGCCAGCGTTGAAGACCACCACTTCAGAACAATATCCGGGCCAGCGGATTTGTGAATGTCAAGATCTTTTAGTACTCTAGCAACTGTACGAGTGCGAAAGAAGATTTGTCCCATAGAAACGTTTACACTTTCAAGTACAGGATGACGTAGTGCTGCGCACATTTTTTACAAATGACCAGAAATGTTTACTACTAATTTCTGGTCATGCAAAAATTTAATGCCTCGTATATGTCCGTTACAAGTCTTTCTAGCTTGTTTGAACATGTTCCGGTTTCCCTCAATAAAGTTGGCTTTATAAATACGGAAACTTACATCTTTGATGCTAATAACCCCTTTACAGTTCGAATCAAACCAAGAGTTTTCTTTAGGTTTGATAGATTTTATCTTATTCGGGATAAAATGTCTCATTCCACAACAAAATTAAGTTTGTAACCATATCTGCGCTGGAGTCCACGTCACTATCGAGGAAGCGTAGTGACCAGTTAAAGTTCTTGAAGAAGTCGTTGAGACTGTTCCAGTTGGCTTTCTCATATTGCCATACGGTTCTCGCAGGGTTTTTCTCTTTAACTGGGGTTTGTTGGCAAGTCTAGTGTTGGCGGACTGACCTGCAACGTCAGGAATCCGAGTTGGCTCGTCAACTAACTGAGAAAGATGGTTTAACTCAGCAAAAATCTCGACATACCTTCCTTCGGATGTTGTCTGACCAGAATAGCAGACACGAAGAATTGTGTACATTGAAATGTCCGTAACAACGATCTCACTGTGCGGAAAATGGGATACAATTCTCTGGATAGAGTCGGACAGCGCATCGAATTCGTTAAAAGTCGAATTGCTATCTAGACTTGGGCTACGATAAATAAAACACGTGTGAATGGTGTACCTTTGGACGGTGAATTTAAACCAAATACAATTAAAATTTGTGTTGGTGCACTGACCATATTGTGGTAGAAGTTGATAGGATACATCATTACGTACATATACGGCTAGACCATAGTGAGAGAAGAATAAAGGCACTAAGCTACATATAACCGAAAAGGTTAAACTCCGAGTGATCGGTGGTTTCACCAACCTGAGTTTCGCTTAGTGCCCAAACAGCTGGCCTGTTCAAAACAGTATGAACGTATGCAGCATGGAAATTTTTCCTAAGCCCATGAATGTTGCTATACTGAACACAAAACTTACCAGTCATTACAATACACAAAAACACACAAAAAAACGAAAACAAAACAGTTATCTATGTAGCAAATTTTATTTGGGCACGAAAACTTTTATTTTTGTATTATTGCACACGCGGCGCGTTGGTTTTTTTGTTTTGATTTTGGCGTCAGTTATAGCTATCATCGAAATCAATCCGGAAAAATGTTTGAATTGATATTTGACGGTGTTTCCCTCTGATTAGAAATGAAAATTATATACTGATCGATCGGAAATCACACAAAGAATTTTTTTTGAGAAAAAAAGTGTAATTACGCATTTATTTTTTCCAAAAATGTATTTTTCTATTTTCCGGACGAAAATTCATTTTCCTGAACAGCTGATACTTTTATGTTCAAAAGTGAAACGAATCGTTCCACTGATTTGTGTTCCAATTTCACACAATTCCAATGACAGATTTCTGTCAGTAAACATTTTTCGGTGGCTTTCAATCAGGAAATTTTTTTTCAATGACAGAAATTTTTAATGATAGCTATAAGCGACCTGTCAAGAAAATTCCAATGTTTGTTTCCAATGATGAAAACCAATGATAGCTATAACTGGCGCCTTTATGTATTTATTAGTTAATTAGTATTGTTCTTTTGAATGTTTTTTACAAACATGTTGTAAATGTTTAATTATTTAGTGTAATCTTCAGTATGCGCAAAAATATTAATACTTACTTGAATTCCAGCTTAACTTTCAAGCTATCCCATCCAAAAAATGGCACTGCATAAGTTATCAACCACAATTTAACAAGACCATTACAATCAAAATACGGTTGAGTCCAGTAGCCATGATGAAGATTAGCAGCGCGATAAAAATTTGGATAGTGCTCGTATTGTTGCAAATATTCACCGGTTTCGTTGTGACGAATCTTCATTTTCATGTAAAAAGTTTCTAGATCATCAAAATTTGTAGACCAACGTTGTTTTAAGTATTTAAAAAATTTTGTTTCTGTATAGAGTTCGTTCGTCTTATTTAGGCGGGCAACATCTTCAACCATAAAATCGCGTGTATTCAATTGGCTTTTGTAAGCAAATGGTGCAAAATATGTACGATTTGTAAATTTATTGCGTTCCCAATATGTACCAGCTGACCAAACTTTTGTGTCGCCCAAAACAATAGCTAGAGTTTCACCAAACATTTGATCCTCCGTGAGAGGTTTATCTGCGACACGTTTTCCTGAATAAACTTCATTTGGATCAGATACCTAAAAGCAGACATATTAGTAAATAATTTAGACTTATTTATTTAATTAGGATTCACTTGAAGAAATGCACTGATAAAATTAGCCAAACGAACAGCCATTTTAGCTTCGTTTTCAAATTGCTGCTTAGCTCCAAAGCTAACATCACCGCGTAGTATTAGATCTTGAGGATGAAAGCTATATAGTAGAGAACAAAAAATAAATATTTTAACGAAATTTCAAGAAACTTAACAAATACATTTTCAAGTTCAAAGTAACATGGCTATAAAAATAATATTACAGTATTTTTTAAAGACTATAAATCACCTAATAAAGCGCGTAATGAAATGTAAGTTCTGGAAGACGTTTTACTTAACCTGTGGTTTTTTGGCATGAGAAAATTGCAGATATGACACAATGCCTGATGTGCTTAGAGGCGATGATATACTGACCGCATATTTATTAGGATCAGAGGTAAAAAACAAGTCCAGTCTAGCGTTGACGGATTGACCTGTAACGTCAACAATCGGAGTTTGCTCGTCAACTAACTGTATGGTTTAACTCAGCAAAAATCTCTACATCTCGGGTGTTGCGCAGCCACGAAGAATTGTGTACATTAAATTCGCCCGTAATAACGATGTCACTGTGCGCAATGGGATACAATTCTCTGGAATTCTTTGGAAGTCGAACTACTATCCAAACTTCAACTGGAATAAATGATACACGTATGAGTGATGCACCTTTAAACAGTATTTTTAACCACATATCATTAAAATATGTGTTTATACATTGGCCAAACTGTGGTAGAAGCTGGTAGTCAACATCATTAATCGATGTTTTTCGTCAACAGGCCAGAATAGCTGGCCTGTTTATAAAAGTTTGAACGTACGCAGCACACAAATTTTGTTTTTCTCAAACCCCCCTCTACGGTTAACATTGGGTGCCTAATACCTCAACTGGAGATTGAGTTCCAACCTCAGTGGAAAGTTGTTGGGGGTAAATAGCTTCGATATTAAAATTGTTTTGGGAGATTTAAATGCCAAGCTTGGAAAAGTATACATCTTTGATGGAATAAGCGGGAAAAAAATGCTTGCACCACAACAATTCCGAAGCGTGTTCAAAAGCAGAACTGAAGTTTAAAAGTTTTATGAGAAGGTGCAACGTAACTTACAAGTGCATAAACCTCGAGCCGAAGGCTACAATGATGAAACATCATAGTAGAACCACAGTCAATGCTGAGGATATGGAAGGACCACTTCTGCAGACTGTATAGCGACGACGGACCGAATTCCGCTGCCAAGCACGATGATCCATTCAACATAGACGACGAAAGCCAACAATTTCGTCTTCCAGTAAAAATTCACATATCTAAGCTGGATCATGCACCAACTTACGAGTTTGGTTTGTTTATTAAAATAAAATAAATTAGGGGCGCAACAGTCCATGAAGGACCAGGGCCTAGTGACTTACAACTCTCAACCATCCCTGTGTGCGAGTAATGTTGTCAAACCTACAGTTTTTATGCCGAATCCGAACGGCTAATTTAAGAAAGCACTTTTCATGACAAAAATTACTCTTGGAGGATTTGTCAATTCCTCGCAAGAGGCAGTACAGACAGGGATTGAACCCAAGACCCCTTGCATGACAGTCCAACGCACTTTTTTTTTTTCTAAATTCATTTTTATTAATTCAATCTTAAATCTATCTTAAAGCTAGACAAAAATTCATAAAACTAGCCTAATTAACCATAACTTACAACTAACTTACTGGTCCCATACGGACACTCTAAGTTAAACAATAATACTTAATGCTAATGCCTTTCGGCCCTAAGATCTATTTAACTTTAATTCATTTTATTTATTTTTGTATTCATTAGAAAATTTCAAAAAAACTAATATCAATATCCTTTTTTATTATTACTTAAAAACTACTTAAAATAAGGACCTTAATATAAAACTTAAAGCTAACTAAAACTACCTATTCTACCTATAAACTACTTAAAACTAGAACAACCACAGCAGCAAATCTAACTATCTAAACTTTTTTTGTTTTTCATATTTTGTTGTCTTTTTTTTTTATATATTATTCCATGTTTTTTTTTAATTTTTTTTTGTATTTTTTTTTGTTTTTTTTTTTGTATTTTTTTTGTGCCACCATGCCTATTCTACTTAAAACTAAACCCTTAAAGTATAAAACAAGTATGTAAGCCGGCCAAGGCTTTAAACCCCATCCCGACTACCCACTATCAAGTGCCGATTAAAGCCACCAAAACTGGTTCTCCTGCTTCACCCTATCAGTTCGGTCCCGTTCGGGCACAGCCCTACTGAACCGAAGGAGCTCTGCTCCGCCTTTTGCCATGACGTCCCGATTGTACAGGAGTCGCCTATCCACGGTTCGGCGTCTGACGTGGTAGATTAGCGGAATTGCCAATCTATCCTGTATCAGACCGCATCTATCTAAGAAGAGGAATGCTTCTGGTGGAATAAAGCCGCTCAAGCGTGCACTCTCAAAATACTCGTCGTTCGGATAGAACGCCCCGAAAATTAAATTGTTGGTCGAAGACATAGCTCTTGCAATGTGACCTCGAACGAGTTTTATCACGAAATTGTCAATTCTGTTGATTCGAGCCCCGTTGTATAGGACATCGTTGGAATAGTAATGCACGTAAGAAGATTCGGCTGTTCTGTACAAGCCGGTACAGCGTCGTAAACACTGCCGCTCGAACAACCGAAACTTCTCCATCTGGGAAGGGGCAACGTTGAACCACACAGGACAACCATAAACGATCATCGGCCGTATGAGGGCCATGTAGCAAATTACTTTCACTCTGTGGTCAAGCCGACTGCTAAAAAACAGCCGTTTCGTCAGAGCGAAGGCTCCTCTGGCCCTGGTCAGAGCAGCATTTATATGTCTGTCGAAATATAAATACTGATCTAACCAGATCTACAGTCCAACGCACTAACCATCACGCTTCGGGTACTACTATTGTTTATTGGATATGCATTAATATGTTTTACAAAAGTTATATTTAAAACCATTTTTTTTAATTTTTTGTTATACTTAAACGATTAATTCTGTAACTTACTTTTTACACGTCGCGTGGTTGACACTACCAATAAACTTTAGAACCTGATGAATGTTTAAATGTTCCGCATGCATTGCCTGAGCCATAGTCGAGTAGTTTTTGTACTCATCATGTTGGTCCAATAATTTTTCCCTCACATGGTATGGTGAACGATCCAGACGAATAGGTAATTTTTGAATCCCTAGATACAATTGAAAAAAAAAAAAAAATTATAGAAATCATACTATATTAATTATTCATTTTAAATTCATTATATGTATCAGTCTAGTAATACCCGTGGTGTGATGGTTAGTATGTAAGACTGTCAGTCGTTCTTTGACTTCCAACCAGTGAAGAAGTGCTATTTTTATTTTATTTCCAAGTAAAACAAGTGCAAGTTTGTTAGTAAAATCTAAAGTTGGCAAGTTGCCAAAGCTTTATTTAACTCATCGGTAGCCCAATGGAGGTGGCGTCTTTGACTTCCAGAAAGAAAACAAGTGTGTACAAGTGATTGCTAGTTTATTTTAAATAAAAAGTGCATTTGTAGGGTTTTTAAATTAAGAAGGCAGTAAGATACAGTTTTGAATAACTATTCGGTAGCCTAGTGGAGGTGGCGTCCGAAGTCAGTCGTTCTTTGACTTTCAAAGTGAAAAGAAGTGTATAATAGTTAATTTTTAATCTTTAAAAAAAGTGCATTTGTAGTGTTTGACAGTTAAGTACGCAGTGTGCCACTGTTTAATACAACTAATTGGTAGCCCAGTGGAGGTGGCTTCTGAAGACAGATCCAAGGGTCGTGGGTTCGACTCCCAGCCGGAGTCATCAAAAAATTTAGAAGCTTTTTTTCACAACAGAGAAATCGTTGATTTTATCTGTTGGGAACAAAAAGTTATGGAGAAGGAGAAAAGAGCAGGGGTATCGAAAGATACCTCTGCCAACACATCAGGCGATGTTACGGTGGTGCCAGTAACAGTACCACAAACAACAGCAACAACATCTGGTCAGACATCAGACCAGTGGATAGAAGCAGCAACAACAACTATCAAAAAGAGGAAACTGAAGAAGCACAGTCCAAATAAAGTTGAGAGAACCAACTCAGCTAAGCGGCGGGATATGCGGAAGGAAATGGAGAGTGGTAAAGGAGGAATTACCACTGAGAGTGAGTTCTCAGACTACGCCGAGTCTGAGAAAACTGAATATGTGTCCGAAGGTGGAGAGGGGCTCTTCAGGCCTCCGAATATGGCTTTAATCCTATCGGAGGCAGAGCCAGTCCCGCCGACAAGGAAGGCTTTGGAGGTAGAGGCGGACCTCCAAGAAGAAACAAAACTGGTGGAGGCCCTGCAAGCCAAACAAGCAATCATTAGCCAGTTTGAGCAAGACCTCAAAAAGCTCAAGGAGGAAATGGAGCCCCTCCTTAGTCAGTTAAAGCTGAAGCAAGAGGCGCGCCGCAAACAAGAGGCGGCTCAACGGCAACAGCAACAAAAACAGCAGGAAAACAAAAACAAAAAAAAGCAACAACAACCACAGCAGCAACAACCAAAGTCCAAGCCCGCTACCAAAATCACGGGAGCGGAGGAAAATGTGAAGGCTCCATTACTGGTGACAGGCCCAATTGCTGAGGGCCCATCCACTTCGGTTAAGGCAAAGCAGCAGCAACAACAACAGCTGCAACAAAGGCCGCAACAACAGCAGAAACAGCAACAACAGCAACAGAAGCAGCAACAGCAGCAGCAAAAACAGCAACAGAAGCAGCAGCAACAGCAGCAGAAACAGCAGCAGCAACAACAGCAGCAGCAACACCAGAAACAACCACAGGACAAGAAAGAAAAAATACCACCAATAAGGACCCATAGAGTTGACCTGGACGACATAAAACAGGTATGTAAGTCGGCCACTAAGGGCAATTTTTTCATTAAAATCCTTAACGAAAAAGAAAAGAATTATTCGGTCCAGTGCTTCTCACTGGCCGAATACAACTTAGTAAAAGGGTTACTAAAAGAGGCCACAGCTGAGTTCTTCAGCTTCACGCCGAAAAGCGAAAAATTAAAGACGGTCCTACTGAAGGGCATAAGTTCCTGCACGGAACCGGAGGCGCTCTTAGCTGAGCTCCGCCAAAAAGCCATCGACGATCTCGATTTCATCGGGGTCAAGCCTTTCACTACGGTGAAGTCCAGGCGAGGGGGTTACAGGCTGCCAATGTTCCTCGTAACATTATCGCCCCAAAGTAGGCTTGAGAGTCTGAGGGAAATCAAATGCCTCGACTATCAAGCCATACACTGGGAGACATTAAAAAGGCACGACGACATTTTACAATGTACGAAGTGCCAGAGGTTCGGCCATGCCGGAGCTAACTGCAATATGCAGTTGCGCTGCGTCAGGTGCTCCGAAACCCACATCAAGGGAGAGTGCAAGCTGGGGAATGAGCGGGTTGAGGATTTGACCCAGCTCAAGTGTGTCCTTTGTGGAAACCAAGGGCACCCGGCTAGCTATAGGGGTTGCCCTAAGGTCCAACAAATCAAACAAAAACAGGCCAGTCAAAAAGCCGAAGAAAGTCGAACAGTTCGACAGGCTCCTACACAAAAATTCGTGGATCCCAAATTTTCCTACGCCCAAATGGTGTCAGGGAATGGGAACACGAGACAGGCTCCACCAACGGTTGCCCCAAAGGCCCCTGTGCCTAAGGCACCAGAGGTGCAGCCTGACATTGTAGCCTTGTTGTTGAACATTCAAGGTCAACTTACAGGACTGCAAAGTCAGATAAAGGAGCAAGGCAAAAGGGTAGACCATCTCTACTCTTTGTTGCCTGGCCTGGCGCAATTTAGACCATAATGGGCGCGCTGCCGGAGACGCGCCTAAAAGTCCTAGCTGTGAATGTAAATTCACTGATTAGGATTGAACGAAGAGGCAATATGTTCCAATTGTTGAAAGACTACAGTCCCGATGTGTTTATGGCTAGCGAAACTAAGCTAAACCACAAACACAAATTGACTCATAAAAATTACAATATCGTAAGAAGAGACCGGCCCGACTCCACTCAAGGGGGCGGTGTCGCTCTCTTTATACGAAAAGGCATTAATTATAAAGTCATATACAACAATGAATTGCGAAAGCTCAAGACGCTAGAAGTTTGCGTTGTATGCATCTCTCTCACTCAAGGGAAGCGGATGTATATGATTGCGGCTTATGCGGCTGGAGCTCCGCAGGTTACTTACTTTGCTTCAGAACTCGAGATTCTTTTTAGGGAACTGAAACTGAGCTTGGAAGAAAACTATTTCATCTTGGCCGGTGATTTGAACGCAAAACATGAAGATTGGGGAAATCAACATAGTAATCCCAGAGGTAACCATCTTTTTAATTTGATGAATCTTTACAGCGTTGAATATGGCGTCGACCTGCTGGCTACTGAAAAGCCATCGTATCCAAGAAGCGACTCCTTTCTGGATCTTTTGCTGTACGACACAAGACTTACAGTTACAGACAAAGTGGGTAATCACTCTCGAAACTGCTTACAGACAATCGAGTACGACAGTGATCACTGCGGACTGGCTGCTGTAATGCAGATTCCGAATGAACGCGTGGAGTTGGAGGAATACGTTGCAACGCATTCTTACAATTACAGTAAGATGCGCTGGCCTCGTTTCACCAATGCCCTAGCAAGAGAACTTCGTTCGAGTGACATAGCCCCACCAAACAACAGAAACCTGACAAATACAGAAATTGACCAACATTTACAACAGATGGACGAAACAATAAAACGAACAATGGAATGGACAATACCAAAGTACAAAGAACGGGACCAAATGGACGCTTACAGAAACGCGACAATTGACGCACTACGTAAGCACAAGAGTGGCTTATTGACAAGACTCAAAAACTTGTACAGGCGACTTACAGACCCACACGACTTGGAGGTTAGGACACTGAAGTCGTCAATAAAAAATGTCAATCTGTTGATTAAGGAGAACTACAGGTTATCAATTAACAAGTACTGGGACCGCAAGATCCGGTCAGTTAATTCCAGTGACCCTAGTATGTTCCCTAAAATCAACAAAATATTCAGGAAAAAGAACGACAATGACCTTCCGTGTCTGAAACTCCAAAGAACTGAAGAGAACAGAGACGTACTCAGGACAGCGCAAATAGATCCAGAAGAAGCCATCTTTGACGATGACTTTTTTATAATTGAAGATCCGAAGGAAAAAGTGGAGGCGGTGGGAGCTGCTTTCCAGCAAGTGTACAAGGTGAATGTTAGCATTCGCCCCAACCACGACCTGGAAAACAGAGCCCTACTTAATCACTTTTACCTTCGAAATGATATAACACAATGGCGATCTGAGAACCGCGGTTTCGTGCGGTTCAATGACGATTTCTTGGCAAATGCCATAATCGCCGAGCAAACGGGACCAAGTCCCCTGTTAGTGACGAAGGTTGAGCTTCAGCTCATCTTCAATTCAATAAAAAACAAAAAGTCAGCAGGTGTCGATGGTATATCCAACGTTGTACTAAGACATTTACCGATGGAGGCAATTGACATTTACACCACACTCTTCAATAATGCACTGAATAATGCATATTATCCAGTGCATTGGAAGACCGCTGTGGTTCATCCTCTCCCGAAAAAGGGAAAGGACAACTCCAACCCGTCAAATCTTCGGTCGATAAGTCTTCTTCCGAGTATCAGCAAAGTTTTCGAAAAGATCATCAATAGGGCTCTGACTAAGTGGGCTGCGGACAACAAAATAATTCCGGATAAACAGTTCGGGTTCAAGGCGGGTCATGACACAATTCATGCTGCGTCTAAACTCGTTTCTGATATCCAATGGAACAAATCAAAACAACAATGCACAGGTGCTGTTCTGGTTGATTTGGAAAAGGCCTTTGACACCGTATGGTTAGAGGGTCTTTACCTAAAACTGAGCAGGCTTGGCATAAGCAAGCCATTGTTGTATATACTGTATGATATGCTTAACGGTAGAAAGTTTGTTGTCAAAAGTGGCAATGTAACTTCTACCACAACATTCTTAGTTAAAAATGGTCTTCAACAGGGAGCGGTGAATTCGCCGATTCTCTTCAGCATTTACACCAGCGATCTGATAGGTAGTCTTACAAAGGCAATTGCGTACGCCGACGATCTTATTGCGTACAGAACGGCCCGAAAGGTTGAGGTTATTAGAATTCTCTTGCAGCGTGATTTCGACAAGATTCAGCGATATTGCGACGACTGGAAACTGAAAATAAATGTCCAGAAGTCGGAGACAATTCTGTTCCGGACTCCGTTGGCTGGGGCCACGAGGGATACGTGCAAGAATTGGCGCAAGATGGTTATCGTTGATCTTCACGGGCAGCCATTAGCGAGCAAAAGTGTAGTGAAGTACCTCGGTATCTGGTTAGATCAGTATTTATATTTCGACAGACATATAAATGCTGCTCTGACCAGGGCCAGAGGAGCCTTCGCTCTGACGAAACGGCTGTTTTTTAGCAGTCGGCTTGACCCTAGAGTGAAGGTAATTTGCTACATGGCTCTCATACGGCCGATGATCGTTTATGGTTGTCCTGTGTGGTTCAACGTTGCCCCTTCCCAGATGGAGAAGCTTCGGGTGTTCGAGCGGCAGTGTTTACGACGCTGTACCGGCTTATATCGAACAGCCGAATCTTCTTACATGCATTACTATTCCAACGAGGTCCTATACAACGGGGCTCGAATCAACAGAATTGACAATTTCGTGATAAAACTCGTTCGAGGTCACATTGCAAGAGCTATGTCTTCGACCAACAGTTTAATTTTCGGGGCGTTCTATCCGAACGACGAGTATTTTGAAAGTGCACGCTTGAGCGGCTTCATTCCACCAGAGGCATTCCTCTTTTTAGATAGATGCGGTCTGATACAGGATAGATTGGCAGTTCCGTTAATCTACCACGTCAGACGACGGACCGTGGATAGGCGACTCCTGTACAATCGGGACGTCATGGCACAAGGCGGAGCAGAGCTCCTTCGGTTCAGTAGGGCTGTGTCCGAACGGGACCGAACTGATAGGGTGAAGCAGGAGAACCAGTTTTGGTGGCTTCAATCGGCACTTGATAGTGGGTAGTCGGGATGGGGTTTTAAGCCTTGGCCGGCTTACATACTTGTTTTATAGTTTTAGGATTTAGATTTAAGTAGAATAGGCATGGTGGCACAAAAAAAAACATACAAAAAAAAATACAAAAAATACAAAACAGGAAAAATACAAAAAAAATACAAAAAAAAATAAAAAAAAAAAAACATGGAATAATCAAAAAAAAAATAAAAAAAAGACAAAATATGAAAAACAAAAAACGTAAGATAGTTAGATTTGCTGCTGTGGTTGTTCTAGTTTTAAGTAGTTTATAGGTAGAATAGGTAGTTTTAGTTAGCTTTAAGTTTTATATTAAGGACCTTATTTTAAGTAGTTTTTAAGTAAAAATAAAAAAGGATATTGACATTAGTTTTTGCTAAATTTTCTAATGAACACACAAATAAATAAAATGAATTGAAGTTAAATAGATCTTAGGGCCGAAAGGCATTAGCATTAAGTATTATTGTTTAACTTAGAGTGTCCGTATGGGACCAGTAAGTTAGTTGTAAGGTATGGTTAATTAGGCTAGTTTTATGAATTTTTGTCTAGCTTTAAGATAGTTTTAAGAATGAATTAATAAAAATGAATTTAAAAAAAAAAAAAAAAAAAAAGTGGCGTCCGAAGACGAAGCCAGAGATCGTGGGTTCGAGTCCCGGGCTGAGTCTACGAAAAATATTTATGCTTTTTTCCACAATCGTGAAATAGTGGATTTTATTGATTGGGAAGAGAAGCAAATGGAGAAGGAGAGGAAAGCAGGGGTATCGAAAGATACCTCTGCCAACAAATCAGGCGATCTTACGGTGGTGCCACCAGCGGTACCGCAAACGACCGCAACAACATCAGGTCAGGCATCTGACCAGTCAACGGCCAGAAACCAAAAAAGAAAACTAAAAAAACAAAGCCCAAATAAGGTTGAAAGAACCAATTCGGCTAAGCGGCAGGCTAATAAAAAAAAAATGGAAGAGAGTGGAAAAGGGGGCTTTACCACTGAAAGTGAGTTCTCAGACTACGCCGAGTCTGAGAAAACGGAATACATTTCCGAAGGTGGAGAGGGGCTCTTCAGGCCTACGAATAGGGATTTAATCCTTTCGGAGCCAGAGCCAGTCCCGCCGACAAGGAAGGCTCAGGAGGTAGAGGCGGACCTCCAAGAAACAGAACTGGTGCAGGCCCTGCAAGCCAAACAGGCAGCCATTAGCCAGTTCGAGCAAAGCCTCAACAAGCTCAAGCAGGAAATAGAGCCCCTCCTCAGTCAGCTAAAGCTGAAACAAGAGGCGCGCCGAAAGCAAGAGGCAGCCCAAAAACAACAGCAGCAAAAAGAACAGCAACAACAACCGCAGCAGCAAAAACAGCCACAACCCAAGCCCGCTCCCAAAAACACAGGAGCGGAGCAAAATAAAAAGAGGCCATCAGCAGTGACAGGCCCAATGTCCGAGGGCCCATCGACTTCGGCTAAGGCCAAACAACAGCAACAACAACAGCTACAACCAAGGCAGCAGGAGCAGCAGAAACAGCAGCAGCAGCAACATCAACAACAGCAACAGAAGCAGCAGCAGAAACAGCAGCAGCAACACCAGAAACAACCACAGGCCAAGAAAGAAAAAATACCACCAATAAGGACCCATAGAGTTGACCTGGACGACATAAAACAGGTATGTAAGTCGGCCACTAAGGGCAATTTTTTCATTAAAATCCTAAACGAAAAAGAAAAGAATTATTCGGTACAGTGCTTCTCACTGGCCGAATACAACTTAGTAAAAGGGTTACTGAAAGAGGCCACAGCTGAGTTCTTCAGCTTCACGCCTAAAAGTGAAAAATTTCAGACGGTCCTCCTGAAGGGCATAAGTTCCTGCACGGAACCGGAGGCGCTCTTAAAAGAGCTCCGTGAAAAAGCCACTGACGGTCTCGATTTTATCGGGGTCAAGCCTTTCACCACGGTGAAGTCCAGACGAGGGGGTTACAGGCTGCCAATGTTCCTCGTAACATTATCGCCCCAAAGTAGTTTTGAGAGTGTGAGGAAAATCGACCGCCTCGACTATCAATCCGTACACTGGGATAAATTAAAAAGGCACGACGACATTTTGCAATGTACGAAGTGCCAGAGGTTCGGCCATGCCGGAGCCAACTGCAATATGCAGTTGCGCTGCGTCAGGTGCTCCGAAACCCACAATGAGGGAGAATGCAAGCTGGGGAATGAGCGGGTTGAGGATTTAACCCAGCTCAAGTGTGTCCTTTGTGGACACCAAGGGCACCCGGCTAGCTATAGGGGTTGTCCTAAAGTCCAAGAAATTAAACAGAAACAGGCCAGTCAAAAAGCCGAAAGAAGTCGAACAGTTCGACAGGCTCCAACACAAAAATTCGTGGATCCCAAATTCTCTTACGCCCAAATGGTGTCAGGGAATGGGAATACGAGACAGGCTCCACCAACGGTTGTCCCAAAGGCCCCCGCGCCTAAGGCACCAGAGGTGCAGCCTGACATTGTAGCCTTGTTGTTGAGCATTCAAGGTCAACTTACAGGGCTGCAAAGTCAGATAAAGGAGCAAGGCAAAAGGGTAGACCATCTCTACTCTTTGTTGCCTGGCCTGGCGCAATTTAGACCATAATGGGCGCGCTGCCGGAGACGCGCCTAAAAGTCCTAGCTGTGAATGTAAATTCACTGATTAGGATTGAACGAAGAGCCAATATGTTCCAATTGTTGAAAGACTACAGTCCCGATGTGTTTATGGCTAGCGAAACTAAGCTAAACCACAAACACAAATTGACTCATAAAAATTACAATATCGTAAGAAGAGACCGGCCCGACTCCACTCAAGGGGGCGGTGTCGCTCTCTTTATACGAAAAGGCATTAATTATAAAGTCATATACAAAAATGAATTGCGAAAGTTCAAGACGCTAGAAGTTTGCGTTGTATGCATCTCTCTCACTCAAGGGAAGCGGATGTATATGATTGCGGCTTATGCGGCTGGAGCTCCGCAGGTTACTTACTTTGCTTCAGAGCTCGAGATCCTTTTTAGGGAACTGAAACTGAGCTTGGAAGAAAACTATTTCATCTTGGCCGGTGATTTGAACGCAAAACATGAAGATTGGGGAAATCAACATAGTAATCCCAGAGGTAACCATCTTTTTAATTTGATGAATCTTTACAGCGTTGAATATGGCGTCGACCTGCTGGCTACTGAAAAGCCATCGTATCCAAGAACCGGCTCCTTTCTGGATCTTTTGCTGAACGACACCAGACTGACAGTAACAGACAAAGTGGGTAATCACCCTCGAAACTGCTTACAGACAGTCGAGTACGACAGTGATCACTGCGGACTGGCTGCTGTAATACAGATTCCGAACGAACGCGTGGAGTTGGAGGAATACGTTGCAACGCACTCTTACAATTACAGTAAGATGCGTTGGCCTCGTTTCACCAACGCCTTAGCGAGAGAACTTCGTTCGAGTGACTTAGCCCCACCAAACAACAGAAACCTGACAAATACAGAAATTGACCAACATTTACAACAGATGGACGAAACAATAAAACGAACGATGGAAAGGACAATACCAAAATACAAAGAACGGGACCAAATGGATGCTTACAGAAACGCGACTATTGACGCACTACGTAAGCACAAGAGTGGCTTACTGACAAGACTCAAAAACTTGTACAGACGATTTACAGACCCACACGACTTGGAGGTTAGGACACTGAAGTCGTCAATAAAAAATGTCAATCTGTTGATTAAGGAGAACTACAGGTTATCAATTAACAAGTACTGGGACCGCAAGATCCGGTCAGTTAATTCCAGTGACCCTGGTATGTTCCCTAAAATCAACAAGATATTTAGGAAAAAGAACGACAATGACCTTCCGTGTCTGAAACTCCAAAGAACTGAAGAGAACAGAGACGTACTCATGACAGCGCAAATAGATCCAGAAGAAGCCATCTTTGACGATGACTTTTATATAATTGAAGATCCGAAGGAAAAAGTGGAGGCGGTGGGAGCTGCTTTCCAGCAAGTGTACAAGGTGAATGTTAGCACTCGCCCCAACCACGACCTGGAAAACAGAGCCCTACTTAATCACTTTTACCTTCGAAATGATATAACACATTGGCGATCTGAGAACCGCGGTTTTATGCGGTTCGATGACGATTCCTTGGCAAATGCCATAATCGCCGAGCAAACGGGACCAAGTCCCTTGTTAGTGACGAAGGTTGAGCTTCAGCTCATCTTCAACTCAATAAAAAATAAAAAGTCAGCAGGTGTCGATGGTATATCCAACGTTGTACTAAGACATTTACCGATGGAGGCAATTGACATTTACACCACACTCTTCAATAATGCACTGAATAATGCATATTATCCAGTGCATTGGAAGACCGCTGTGGTTCATCCTCTCCCGAAAAAGGGAAAGGACAACTCCAACCCGTCAAATCTTCGGTCGATAAGTCTTCTTCCGAGTATCAGCAAAGTTTTCGAAAAGATCATCAATAGGGCTCTGACTAAGTGGGCTGCGGACAACAAAATAATTCCGGATAAACAGTTCGGGTTCAAGGCGGGTCATGACACAATTCATGCTGCGTCTAAACTCGTTTCTGACATCCAATGGAATAAAACAAAACAACAATGCACAGGTGCTGTTCTGGTTGATTTGGAAAAGGCCTTTGACACCGTATGGTTAGAGGGTCTTTACCTAAAACTGAGCAGGCTTGGCATAAGCAAACCATTGTTGTATATGCTTTATGATATGCTTAACGGTAGAAAGTTTGTTGTCAAAAGTGGCAACGTAACTTCTACCACAACATTCTTAATTAAAAATGGTCTTCAACAGGGAGCGGTAAATTCGCCGATTCTCTTCAGCATTTACACCAGCGATCTGATAGGTAGTCTTACAAAGGCAATTGCGTATGCCGACGATCTAATTGCGTACAGAACGGCCCGAAAGGTTGAGGTTATTAGAATTCTCTTGCAGCGTGATTTCGACAAGATTCAGCGATATTGCGACGACTGGAAACTGAAAATAAATGTCCATAAGTCGGAGACAATTCTGTTCCGGACTCCGTTGGCTATGGCCACGAGGGATACGTGCAAGAATTGGCGCAAGATGGTTATCGTTGATCTTCACGGGCAGCCATTAGCGAGCAAAAGTGTAGTGAAGTACCTCGGTATCTGGTTAGATCAGTATTTATATTTCGACAGACATATAAATGCTGCTCTGACCAGGGCCAGAGGAGCCTTCGCTCTGACGAAACGTCTGTTTTTTAGCAGTCGGCTTGACCCCAGAGTGAAGGTAATTTGCTACATGGCCCTCATACGGCCGATGATTGTTTATGGTTGTCCTGTGTGGTTCAACGTTGCCCCTTCCCAGATGGAAAAGTTTCGGGTGTTCGAGCGGCAGTGTTTACGACGCTGTACCGGCTTATATCGAACAGCCGAATCTTCTTACGTGCATTACTATTCCAACGAGGTCCTATACAACGGGGCTCGAATCAACAGAATTGACAATTTCGTGATAAAACTCGTTCGAGGTCACATTGCAAGAGCTATGTCTTCGACCAACAATTTAATTTTCGGGGCGTTCTATCCGAACGACGAGTATTTTGAAAGTGCACGCTTGAGCGGCTTCATTCCACCAGAGGCATTCCTCTTTTTAGATAGATGCGGTCTGATACAGGATAGATTGGCAGTTCCGCTAATCTACCACGTCAGACGACGAACCGTGGATAGGCGACTCCTGTACAATCGGGACGTCATGGCACAAGGCGGAGCAGAGCTCCTTCGGTTCAGTAGGGCTGTGTCCGAAAGGGACCGAACTGATAGGGTGAAGCAGGAGAACCAGTTTTGGTGGCTTCAATCGGCACTTGATAGTGGGTAGTCGGGATGGGGTTTAAAGCCTTGGCCGGCTTACATACTTGTTTTATAGTTTTAGGGTTTAATTTTAAGTAGAATAGGCATGGTGGCACAAAAAAAAAAAATACAAAAAATACAAAAAAAGAAACATACAAAAAAAAATACAAAAAAAAAAAAAATACAAAAAAAAATACAAAAAAAATACAAAAAAAAAAAAAAAAGACAACAAAATATGAAAAACAAAAAACGTTAGATAGTTAGATTTGCTGCTGTGGTTGTTCTAGTTTTAAGTAGTTTATAGGTAGAATAGGTAGTTTTAGTTAGCTTTAAGTTTTATATTAAGGACCTTATTTTAAGTAGTTTTTAAGTAAAAATAAAAAAGGATATTGACATTAGTTTTTCTAAATTTTCTAATGAATACAAAAATAAATAAAATGAATTGAAGTTAAATAGATCTTAGGGCCGAAAGGCATTAGCATTAAGTATTATTGTTTAACTTAGAGTGTCCGTATGGGACCAGTAAGTTAGTTGTAAGTTATGGTTAATTAGGCTAGTTTTATGAATTTTTGTCTAGCTTTAAGATAGATTTAAGATTGAAGTAATAAAAATGAATTAAAAAAAAAAAAAAAAAAAAAAAAAAGTGGCGTCCGAACACAGCTCCAAGAGTCGTGGGTTCGAATCCCGTGCACCAAAAATCTTGAAGCTTTTCTTCACAATCGTGAAATCGTTGATTTTATAGATTGGGAAAAAAGCAAATGAAGGAGAGGAAAGCAGGGGTATCGAAAGATACCTCTGCCAATACATCAGGTGATGTTACTGAGGTGCCAGCAGCGGTACAAAAAATCACCGAAACAACATCGGACCATGCAACGGACCAGGAAGCAAAAACAAAGAGGAAAAGGTAATCTCCCAATTTGATGAAGCGAACCAATCCAGCTAAACGGAACGCAAATAAGAAAAAAATGGAAGAAATAACGAAAGGTGTGACGTCAGAACACGAAACATCAGAGAGTGACGACTCTGGGAGCCAAGATTACGTCTCAGAGGGGGGAGAAGGGCAGTTCAGGTCTCCGAAATATAGGAACAAGATCCTATCGGAGCCAGAACCGTCAACAAATAAATCGTTTGAGGGGGAGGTGGACCAAATCCTCCAAGAAGAGAATCAACTGATGGAGGCACTGCAAACTAAACAGGCCACCATCAGTAAATATGAAGACAGATTGAAAAAACTAAAGGAGGAAATGGAGCCAATCCTCAGCCAACTTAAACTAAAGCAGGAAGCGCGCCGACAGCAAGAGGCAGCGCAACGGCAACTGCAACAAAAACAACAGCAGCAAAACAAACAGCAGCAAAAACAACAGCAATAACAACCACAGCAGCAAAAACAACCACAACCCAAGCCCGCTACCAAAAACACAGGAGCGGAGCAAAAGAAAAAACCGCCATCAGCAGTGACAGGCCCAAATGTTGAGGGCCCATCGACCTCAACTAAAGCAATGCAGCAGCAACAACAGCAGCAGCAACAACAGCAGCAGAAACAGCAGCAGCAGAAACAGCAGCAGCAACAACAGCAGCAACAGCAACACCAGAAACAACCACAGCCCAAGAAGGAGAAGGTGCCACCAATTAGGACCTACCGGGTTGACCTGCAGGCCTTGAAACAGGTATGTAAATCGGCCACTAAGGGCAAATTTTTAATAAACATTTTAAATGAAAAAGAAAAGCGGTATTCGGTGCAGTGCTTCTCACTGGCCGAACACAAGCTACTGAAAGAAGTGCTTAAGGAGGCCACCGCAGAGTTCTTCAGCTACACGCCTAACCCCCTCACGGTTTTCGCCTTGTTGTGGCGAGGGGGCTTACGTCTAACTCTTCAGCAATCCAGCTGCGGAGTAAGACAACTAAGAAAACCACAAAAAGCAGAGATGCTTATCTAATAAATATGGACAAAAGTTTACAAAATGAAGTAAATCGAACGGGGATATACGTTCAAGTGTCGGCAGAAGTCACGGCTGCCGGCGAGGGCTTGGCTTCGCAAGAAGCTAAGTCGCCAGTGACAAATGTAAACTTGGAGAAAGGAAAACGAGAGCTAAAAAGACAACCGGTCATTCTCTCAGTGGATCTCCTCCCCGACTTAGATGGTCTAACTATCAAAGGTACGGAGACCTCGGACAGACCTCCTTCCATAGGCAGTCAAACCGAGGACGAGCTACTGATGGAACCGAGTCAAGAAGAGACTATGCTGAAGTCTGCTGCACCCCTCAAAGCTACGAGGCAACGCAGCAACTACAGATCCTCCAAAAGATTCGTGAAAATGACCGAGTTGAAAGACCCTGCGACGCTCAGTTCGAGAGACAAGGCTCTCTTAAAAAAGCATAAGAAGCTAGTTAGGAACTTTGAGCGGCAGCTGGCAGAGACTGTCACTGCACCCAGGGAAATAGCGAAGGAAGTGAATACCAAAGAGTCGGAGAGCAAAGGAGTAGATGCTGCCAAATCTAGGTCTGTCCCTAAAAAGGCAAATCGTGAACAGGCTGGCAATAACTCGACCGCTCGGAACGACAAAGGTAAAGTTCAGGCGACTTCCAGTAAGAAACAGCAAGCCAACGCTAGGAAAGACCAAGCACCGGCAAGCACCTCTTCTGGAACGAAGCCAGGAACGTCCAAGAGACAAAGATCGGAGGAGGCGGTCAAGCAAGATGGTGCTAAAAAACAGAAAACCAGCAGCTTCGACACCACCCCGATTGACCTACAAATTGCCATAATAAGTCGTGACGACCCAGATGGGAAAATCTCGGCAAAAAACTGGCTCCTTGTGGAAAACGAGATCCTCAAAGCCATGATGGAGGCATCGGAGAACGATAGTTCGGAAGACTATGTCTTTGATGGTGCCGGATGGCGGCGAGGAGTTAAAGTGGTCTGCTGCGGTGACCAGAAATCACGGGAGTTTCTGAACCGTACAATCGCCAACATTGGCGAACTATGGGAAGGTTCCTCCCTTGAGATTCTACCCGCCGTAGCTCTACCACTCCGCCAGCAGTTTAGCATATGGATCCCCCCTCCTGCAGAACATGAGGACGCAAGTAGAATACCAGGCAGTTCAGCATGGGAATTTTTTTTATGGCTTTTTTAATGGTTTTTGTTTTGAATAGTTTTTAATGTGTTTTTAATTGGTGCGGTATTGTGTTTGATGTATTGTTTGGCGCACGCCTTGGCGCCGCATGCGTAAGTGATGATGATGAAGGGTTGGTTTGTGATGTTGAGGATGGTAAATGTTTTATTGGATTTGAATAGAAGTGAGGAAGAGGCGGCGGCGGCGGCGCGGGCTCTCTGGATATTTGGATATTTAGAGAATGTGCGGTGGATGGATGGTGATGATTGTGGTGGTTGCTACCGTGCGTCGGTCGGTCGGGATAGTTTAAAGAAGATGTGTGTGAAGTAGTTTTGGATATTTGGAGAATGTGCTGTGGATGGATGGTGATGATTGTGGTGGTTGCTACCGTCGGTCGGTCGGTCGGTCGGTCGCGAGGGAGAGAGTTAGTTTAAAGAAGATGTGTGTGAAGTAGTTTTGGATATTTGGAGAATGTGCGTTGGATGGATCGTGATGATTGTGGTGGGGTGTGGGTAATGTGTTTGGTGGTGGTTGCTGCCGTCGGTCGGTCGGTCGCGTCGTCGTCGTCGTCGTTTATGTGGTATGGTTGTGCGGTACAGCATGTGCCGTGGTGGTGGTTGTCGTCGTGTTCGTCGTCATGATCGTCATGGTCATCGTCGTCGTCACCATAGCTATTGTCATAACGATCGACTGTTAAAAAAAAAGAAATGGGGATGGGGAGTGCGTTTCTCTCGAATGAGAATGAGTTTTGATCTTCTAAAGTAAACTATAAACAAAGGACACTTAAAATTCAATTACACGCTAGCCCTAGCCACTCGCTGCCCTGAATCGATAAGATTAGATTTGTTCTAATATTTTTTTAGGGGGATTTGTTATGAGATATTTGTATGGTGGCAATAACTTAAGACAATGTTGATTTTGTTTGATTGCCATGAAATCATAAAATGACAAAGTAGGATTGCAAGCATTTTAATGTTTTTTTTTTAATATGTCGATCATGAATCGACATGATTAGATTTGTTCTAATATTTTTTAAGGACTGCAACAGTTTTAATGCCGCTGAATGAAGGAAAAACAGTTTTATTAGTAATGCATGTACCAATTTTATTTTGTCACATGTTTGAAGAAAATTATTCATATAAAAAGCAGCGTAGGTTTTTGAATTTGAAGTAGTAGTATTCAAGCTAGAGGATTGCACACATATCTCAAAACATGAGTTTTTTGACAAAAATCAACGGGATCACCAAAGAGAAGCCGGTGGTTCCTCTAAGGGACCTCAACGAGGACCCCTATAATATATCCAGAGCAACAAAGGTCTCCACCAAATATGGCGAAAAAATCCTGGTGGAGTTGGAAGAGTTTAAGTGCTTCCTTCCTAACAGATTTTCAACTTTAACCGAGAAAGACCTGGCTAAACTGATAGGGTATAACATGACAGTTAAACAACCGCCACCTGTGCCTTTCGGGGCATACTCCATAACGTTCACTGAGTCAACTACTAAAAGAGAAAGAAGTGAAGACAGCGAAGACGAAGAAGACGAAGCAGACCTTAGCAAATATCCGTATGGGCAAAAACGGATGAAAATTGTATTGTAAACTTTACAAAAAAAATAAAATAAAATAAATTAAAAAAAAAATGTTTTTATTTTCTCTGTTTTCCCAAATCTTGGTTGTGTTTTTTTTCTTTTTGGTAAGAAGGAGACATTTTGATTAATTTTTTTTTCTTTGGGGAGTTTAGTTTCTTCGAAAGCACTTGTGTTTTTTTTCATCGATAACATCTCTTTGAATCTTCTTGTTTTTTTTTATGAATGATTAAAACGCAACAGTATTTTTTTTTTTTTTTCAAAAGTTTATTCATTTAAAATGGATTTATAAAAATTCACTATTTTCTTAATTTTACGAAGTCGAAATCTAATTTCATAACAAGCACAGGTATGTGATTTTTCTTCAAGCTCATTTGATAAATTGTTTGTATTTGTAGGGCAGCTCGGATAATGAAATCTTTTGGAGGAATTTGAGCAATAGCCTTTTCCAAATCTCTTTATGAAATAAATATTCTCCATGGATTCAGCAAAATGTTCTTTATGTACAATATGCCGGTTTATTTTTAAAAATGATTGAAGCTCGTCAATTACCGAATTCATGTTTAAGCAAGACATGTTCTTTCAACGAATCACGAAAGTGAACTGGATTGAAATTTACTTCAATCCTTCATACAAAGATGAAAATTCTAATTCTCCTCATCTCCTTACTAACCCATTGTAAATTTGAAAAAAAGCAGGCTATAACTTTTTAGAAATACATATACAGAAGAAATTGTATTAGTTATTAATATTATTTTTTTTAATAGGTATCCAAGAGTTGTGATCAGATGGAAAACCAAGCCATTTTACAAACATTTTATTCTTTTTCTTTTTAAGCACTTTTTCAATGAGATAGGTATCGGGAAACTTTGTTTTTTGTAACTCTAGTTCATAGAATCCACCTTTAATTGGATGTCCTTGATAGTCTTCTAGCACGTATGTAACAGGATTTGTGCGCTTTACTTGAATTATCTTAAAGATTTCAGTTGTCCAATTTGGAGTGTACCCTTTATCAAAAACATATTTGTATTTACTAATTCTGACAAAGTCTCCTACCTTGAACTTAGGAGTAACATGAATTTTGATGTGATTGTATATCTTAGAGAGTAATTGTTTTTCATTTGAGGCATTTACTTCAGATGGTTTCATTTTTATTGTACGATGTTTTGAATCATTATAAGTTTTAGTCAGCAACCCTATTATATCAACCCATTTATATGTTCCTTTGAAACTGAATTCTTTCCACATAAGAGTTTTCAATGTGCGATTAAATCGTTCGACAATCGATGCTTTCAGTGGAGTAAATGTTGAATAATGGTTGATTTGATGTTTTTGCATTAGAGTTTGAAATTTCTTATTGAAAAACTCTTTTCCATCATCTGTTTGTAAATTCTTAGGCCATCGACCTTTGTTGAATATATCTTGCATGGCAACAGTGACCATTGCCCCAGTTTTATGTTTAATAGGAGTCGTCCAAGCAAATTTAGAAAATGTATCAATAACTGTGAGAAGATATCGGTAGTTTTCATTTTCTGAAGAATACGGTCCCATTTCGACTAGATCAGCTTGCCATAAATCATCAAGCCCCTTGATAACGACTCTCCTTTTTTTAAAATTTCTTCTTGCTGGCTTATGTAGTTCTTCGACAATGTCTCTTTTACTCATCTTTTCACTGAATGATTAAAACAACAAAACATTTTACCTTTTTATTAGTTTATTTATTTAAATTCTTTCATTTGATATAGTACATAACAAGATTTACCTATATGTATACATAGATACTATTTTAGTCTTTTATACAGAGACATCAATTTTTTTATTCTTAACATTCTATTTTCAAGCATGTGGCATGCGCATGTATCTGGTCCAGCTTTACACAGATTTGAAGACCATGGACAGTTAGTAAAATGACACCCGTGTTTTGAAGTTGTACTCGATATATTCATAAATCTTTTCAAGAAGATAACATTGTTTAAAAGCTCCTCATGATGTTCTTCCAATATATTATTATGATTTATTTTCAAAAACTTCAAAATTTCATCAAAAATGAATCGAGTATCTATGTTAGACATGATAATTGAGTTGACACAATGAGGCATTAAGTTAAAGACTGAAGTGAAGTTATGATTGACTTTAAGTTAAATAGTAGTTTTCCCTTGAATTATAATTTTTTCTTTTTTTTTTTAATTAATTGTGTCAAACAGGAGTTTCTCAAATTTTTCAACAACTTCATATTTAATGTATTCTCTAAGTTGCTCGTTTGCGTCATCAACATATTTTTTTTGTTAGCAGCGTCTTCCTGTTCTTGTGGATCTTGAATATTTTTTAGTCGTTTAAACGTTAGATTGTAATCACCGCTGTCTGTTTTTAAAAAAACCCTCACCAGCTGGTCCAGGCAAACCTCGCTCTCCCTGTAAACCTGGTGGCCCGGCTCTCCTTGTTTCCCTCTTGGGCCTCTCGGTGGGGTCCTATATGAATAACGACCAAATTTATCAACACTCATTATTTTTTTTTATTCGATAATATCGGCTTCTTTAAGTTCTTCAATAATTGAAACAATTTCGTTAGAATGATTGTTATGTCCAGCTTGATGTGAAGCAATAAGCAGTCTCAATCGATCTACAAGCTCATTGGGATTTCCCCAAAATATATAGTCTTTTTTCATTTTTGATAATTGCATTAATCCATTTCCTGAAGTTGTTTGTGGTGTTAATGGTGAAGGTAATGGCTTAATAGAAGTGTTTGTGTTGAATCCTAATAATTTACTTATTATATTTTTATACTTATAACCACGATTACCAAGTATTTGTCGCTGTGAATCATGATCTTTTCTATATGCATTAGTGTCATGTAAAATGGTCTTGTAGTTTTTTAAATCTTCATCAGTGTAAATTGTCTTATCGGGATTTTTCTTAAATATAAGCTCATATAGCCCATTTGTTCCTTCAAAGGTTTTATTTTTAATTTCTATATCCCTGCCGAGAATATTGAACTCAGCATTACCGATGTACCACTTTCCATCTTTTAAACGAATACCATACGTTTTATCAAGAGTGCTGGAATTATTAATAAATAAATCTATATATTTTTTAGGGGTATCGTGAAATTCTTCTTGTGACAATCGTTCCATAAAGTTGCGATGACTTGCGTAATAGTTTGAGGTTTTCTTTGTTCTTTTTGGAGTATCATTATCATCGACAAAAATAGGTGAATCATCAATAAAAGACTTTGGCGTAATGAATTCATCATGTGGTTGATGTTGTTCCAGATTGAGTTTTATTTTCTTTAAAGGGCTCTCGATAAGACTGTTTTGAAACTGCTCGGAATTTGATTTTTTAACCAATTCGTTAAGTGGTTTCGTGAGTGGTTTAAAAGTTTCTTCAATTTGAGTCTCGTAAGCTTCCCTATCGGTCTTGAATGATTTGTATTTCTCTCGTAGAGCATCGGTGGTTTTAATAAGCTCTTTTGTTAGTTTAACATCTATGTTCATCATATTGTAAAGTTAATTTCTTCTTACAAATGCAGTTGAAAAAATAAATCTCGAAGTTGATGAAAAAATCTTTCGATAGTTCTTAAACCAAATTTTTATTGCGCTTACTGGTCTTAACCGTATAGAATACTGGGTCTTAAACTGGATTGAACCGCTTTTAACTGCTATAATCTGTCGCTGAACTGTTCTGTACTGCTCTCATGGAACATTACTGTACATATGATGCAAAAATCAAAAATTGTATCTATTTTATAGTTTAAGGAAGCAGTCAAAACCCTTTCTATATCGACCTTCATTCAAGGGGCTGTCCTTATCAATGACCACAAAACCGTAATTTGTGTTCCAACATTCTGCACATACCTTTTGAAACATTTTAAATGTCATATCCGAATTGACATGATCATTATAAATATGTTTTAAATTCATATCATCCTGTTTGAAGACGATGAGAAAATTCGCATTGTCTCGAATTAAGTGTTTCGGTATTCTTGTATATGTTTGGCACAAATAAAAACTATCGATGTGATGATGTCGTCCCATACTAAAATACACTCGAATCGTATCTTGTTTTTCACAGGCAATATCGTCAAAGATTAATATAGAATTTGGTTTAGCCTCTTCGACTCGAATTACATCACAATTATTGGAAAATGTAAAAAAGCCCATGTTTTTTATTGGTTTCATGGCTTTTCGTAAAAACTCATACTTCGGTTGATGTAGAGATTTAGAATAAACATAGATATTTTCAAATTTCAAACCATTTGGATGTAGTAGTAAACTCATCATGACATTTGTTTTTCCACAGTTTGAGGGACCAGTAATTAACCCCCTTATACTATGAGGGAATAATTTACCATGCTTTTTTCTCTCAATCTTGTTATCCAGTTCCATATTTTGTACCGGTAACTGGTATTGTTGCTTAACGAATCGCATAGTGATGAAAACTAAATAAATTCCTATAAATGTCAAGTTTATATATATAAAAACCCTCATATCACATCTAACCATTCTAGCGCAAAGATATTAATATAAAATGTTTGATTATTCCAAAAATTCTATCAGTCAAAGAAATATTGTAGAAGGAAAAGGTTTATTAAATACCTTAATAAACAAACTACCTCTTGAACTACATCTACCTGGTTATCAATACTGTGGTCCTGGAACAAAACTTCAAAAACGCTTAGCTCGAGGCGATCCGGGAATTAATTTGCTTGATCAAGCGTGCAAAGAACACGATATATCGTATTTCAAATTTAAAAATACATCTGATCGACACATTGCCGATAGGATTTTAACTGAAAAGGCCTGGCAGCGATTTAAATCTAAGAACGCTAGTATAGCTGAACGGTCAAACGCACTATTGGTTACCAACCTCTTAAAAGCAAAAACAAAATTCGGTATGGGTTGTTCTCAGAGTAAAGATAAGAAGCCTAAAAAAAGAGCGAAAAATGAAAACGAAGAAAAGAAGTTCAAGATAGATAATAAAGCTAAACAACCCTCCTTTAGAAAAGTGATTCACACAATTGGGAATATTATCAAACGTAAAAAACCTCTCAATTTAGAAAAAGCAATTAAAATAGCAATATCATCTGCCAAGAAAACAGTTCGAAAAAACATTAAAAGAATTAAGACGCCAAGAGTTATTGCCATACCAAAAACTGGAGGAGCAATTCCTTTCCTTATTCCTCTGTTTGCTGGACTTTCAGCACTTGGAGCTTTAACGGGTGGAGCTGCAGGAGTAGCCAAAGCTGTCAGCGATATCAGCATTGCTAAAAAAGATCTAGAGGAGAAAAAACGTCATAACGAGAAAATGGAATCAATTGCAGTCGGACAAGGTTTACACCTTAAACCTTATAGAAAGGGGCTTGGACTTTATTTAAATCCAAAGTCAAAAAACTCCTAAGTTCGCTACCCAATCGTGCATTAAATGAAATAGATTTGAGAAATTTTGCAAAGAATTTAATTCCGAATTTTCGAGGAGTTTTCATGCGCGATAATTTACCAAAAACTAAACCGAAGAAAAATGAATCTGGGATTGTAAATCTTGATTCCTCAATTGGTCCTGGAACGCACTGGGTAGCGTATTATAAAGAAGGCAGTAAAATTGAATATTTTGATAGCTTTGGAAATTTACAGCCTCCTAATGAAATTATTAACTATTTGGGTGACAAAATTAACTATAATTATACTAAATATCAAGATTACGACTCTTTTAATTGTGGTCATTTATGTTTAAGATTTTTATATGATTGTTTATTTTCAAATAAATAAAGAGTTTTCTTTAAAAATGGTTTCATTGTATTTTTTATAAGCATGACGTTGACACTTACGCTAAGCGGAAGAACTTCCCATCTATTAGCTGAATATTTTCCACCTTTGAACCTGAATCAAGACTACGTTTGCGGATTGATTGATTTTCAAACGTACAACTCCATTCCGAATGTAGATGAAAGGAACAATTTGTTTCATATAGGAGAATATGAAATTGAAATCCCAACTGGGTCTTATGAAATTGATAACATTGCAAAATTTATTTCCGAAGAATTATTATCACGAAATTCTACAGCTATTGTTCAAATAGAGGCAAATAATAATACTATGGTATCTGAAATCCGGAGCAACGAAAAAATATATTTCAATAAGGATAGAACTATTGGAAAATTACTTGGTTTCAGTAAATGTGTTCTTGACCCCGGTGTGGTACATTTGTCGGATTTACCTGTTGATATAAATAAGGTGAATGTAATACGAGTTGAGTGTAATATCATTACTGGTTCTTATTTTAATAATACTCCTGTGCATACTTTACATGAATTTTCTCCAGAAACAGGAGCAGGGTATAAAATCATAGAAGTCCCGAAAAATGTCATCTATTTACCTGTGAACGTCAACCGAATAAGCAGTCTAACATTAAAACTCGTGGATCAAGACGGTGACTTGATAAATTTCAGAGGAGAAAGAATAACTGTACGACTGCATTTAACTCCAAAATCACAATAATGTTAATCTATAATAGTAATTATAAAATAGATACGAAAAGAAACCATCCATTTAGTTCTATTAGAACAGCACCACCGTCAAGACCAAAACTATCATCTGAAAATAAGACCTACCTTCTTACATTAGGATTTAAACTAAAGTAAAAACAATATGAACGAAATATTAAACATTACCCATGGACCTAACTATGATAATAGCATATCTAAGTTTGAGTACCATAGTTACTCGCCATTTCTTCAGTCATTCAATCCAAGTGATGAAATACGTATCCCTATACAACAACAGGATTTGTGCATTTTACCCAGTGAAAGCTACATTTATATAGAAGGAGGTCTAACAAAATCAGATGGAAAGCCTTCTTCTACGGGAAAATTATCTAATAATGCGATGGCATTTCTTTTTGAAGAAATACATTATGAACTCAACGGAGTGGACATTGAGAACAATAAAAATGTTGGCATCACAACATCAATGAAAAATTATATATCATTGAATGAGAATGAAAGTAAAAGCTTAGAAAATGCTTCATGGACCGGAAACTCCAGCATTACACCTGCATCGGGTACTTTTAATTTTTGTGTACCACTAAAGAATCTGTTGGGATTTGCTGAAGACTATAAAAGGATTATAGTAAACGCAAGACATGAATTGGTTCTAATTCGTACTCGAAGTAATGAGAATGCTTATTATACTACAGAAAACGAGGAAATAAAACTATCAATTTTCAAATTGCAATGGAGAGTTCCGCATATTACCTTATCCGATTCAAACAAGATTACATTATTGAAACAAATACAATTAAATCCAATTCAAATTCATTTTCGAACTTGGGAAATGTACGAATATCCAACACTTCCAACTAACACTGATCATGTATGGACAGTTAAGACTTCAACTCAACTTGAGAAACCGAGATATGTTATTATTGCTCTACAAACGAATAGAAAAAATCAAAAGGATAAGGATGTAAGCAAATTTGACCACTGTGAAGTTAGCAATGTAAAGGTACATTTAAACTCTGAATCGTACCCTCGTGAAGATTTAAATCTTAAATATAAACTAGACCAGTATGCCATTCTCTATGAAATGTACAGTAAATTTCAATACTCATACTATCAAAAACGCTCACAACCACTTTTATCACGACAAAACTTCAAGGATATCGCCCCAATAATGGTGGTTGATTGTTCCCGTCAAAATGAATCAATTAAAACAGGACCAGTGGATGTAAAAATTGAACTTAAAACAACACTTCCAGTTCCACCTTTAACAACTATGTATTGCCTTATTCTTCATGACCGTGTAATAGAATATAATCCAGTTACTGGAGAAGTTAACAAACTTACTTAAATTGACTGTCATGGTGTGTAAACTAATACGTAATCAAATAAAAAAAAATCATTTTATCTAACAATATTTTAACCTATCGGGTTCATGCTCAATGATTTTGTTAAAACCAATACTCACCATGTAACCATTCCAAATATAAATAAACACATAAACAATATTGTACTTCTAGTTCTTTTTATTTAATTCGTTTTTACATTTTTTATTGTAATATTTTTCAAAGAAATATCAGAAAATGTTGCAAATGCATTGTAAATCTAAGAGGGTAAGAATGCCGTGGGACTATTTTGACGATAAAATCCAAAAGGTAGGGAGCTATGGTTAGAGAGAAAGTGGCGTTTTTCCGAACTTGGTCTATAGGTCTTGCACTGTGTCTTTGTTATCACTTGATGATCCCTTGTCCTGCAAATATTGTCAGAAATAATCTGAATGTGATCATTGCCATCGGCGTTAAGAACGGCTTCTTTGATTGCTTCAAAATTAACTTTTTTTTGATACTGAGTAATTTAAGCATAATCCCTTTACCTTGCAAATAACCTCTTCAGTGTTGTCTTTTCCACTTAAGACTTTGTAGGCATGTCCGCATATGCTACTGCTACTGCTAAGGCTCTGGGTAAACACAAGTTATCCTTGTTTTTGATGGATATGATCCCACGTTTTTTTAAGGCATTCTTCCTCATATGAATTGTAATGAGGTTCGCGGCTATTCCCTTTTACCTGAAGGTAGTTTTATGGAAGTAACCGTTAATTCGAAAGTATCTGTGCAGAATCCTTCTGAGTTACTTTGAAATATTTTAATCATCATTTCCCATAAATCCTCGATTTTAAATTCTGATGCGTTCTTAAAATTCACCCAACCACTTCCTCTCTCCTTGGAAAATCCTTTTCCATTAAACGTCACTCCAACCTTGTCCATAGCCCCCACACCCTGAAATGCAAATTTAAGTGCCTCTTCAACGGCAATTCTTACCCATGTTGTCGGCTCTGCTCCTTTGGGGATAGGACTGATCCTAAACTCTATTTTGTTGGCTTTCAGGTTGAACCGCTTTACTTTTGTTTCAGTGGATGAAACTACCTCATAACGCTATTGAACAAAAACAAAATTATCTATATTTTCCTTGTTTTTAAACCATTTTTTTTTTATAACTTACTTTTTCTTCAACGGGTGGGAGGAATTCAAGTTTTGGTTGCCCTCCTGGAAGTGATGCTTCAGAAACCTTCAAAAAATAGCCTGAGAACAGAGCTATTTCTTCTTCTGAAAGTCCATTGAAGTTAGAAGGTAAAAATACCTTAAAACTCTCCATTTCCAAAAGAATTCTTGGACCGTATTTCGTAAGAGTTTTCTCCCCATTTTTTATTAAGTAGGTAATGGATTGAAGATCGCTTATACTTTTTAATGGTTTAACCATACCCAAGTTATTCAACTTGTTCAAAAATTGAGAACTCATTTTGGATTTTTTTTTTATTTTATTTTTCAACCGATCACTGCAAAGTTCACAATTAAACTAACCAATCCTTTTTAAAAATCTTCCATACACCAAACAAAAACTTTGAACAGAAACACCTATTTATTTATAAGCTCACATCATACAAATACATATTCCCATCTATTGTTCATTTGACAAAAGCAACCACAATCATTTAATATCAACATAATAATTTTTTCTTAATGTTGTAGAATTTCTTATTACTTCTCTTCAAATCCAATACATCGGATCGCTTCATCCTAAAAATCGTTTGTCTTCAGATATCAATTTAAAATTTAATAACAATTTGCCCCGTTACGGAATTCAATTTTTTTTTCTTTTTAAAAAAAACATTGGAGCAAATCTAATCGTGTTGATTCATCCCCATTTGAAACGAGAGCTAGGCTAGGTACGCAACGCAATGCTTTTATTATTGCAGGGGCAGCGAGTGGTTAGGAATAGTGAGTTATAAAATTTTAATTGTTCTTTGTCTATCTTTGATTGCTTCAATGGTGAATAAATTCAAACGAAAATATGTATTGGGTTTAAGATTTTATTTTATTATTAAGATAACTGGTCTTAAATGAAGAAACGCAACTGCGATTTGTACAGATAGAACTGCTACACTGAACTGTAAATAACTGGTCTTTACCGTACAAAACCGAGAATCAAAACCGAACTGAACTGCAAATTACTGGTCTGAACCGCATAAAACCGAAAATCAAAACTGAACTCAACTGCAAATTACTGGTCTTAACCGCACTAAACTGAACTGAACTGTAAATTACTAGTCTTAACTGCAAAAAGCCAACATTCAAAACTGAACCTGTTATTAACAGAACTGTTATTAACAGAAAGTACTTCTTCACTATACTGCTCGCAACTGTATTTATCAACCATTACTCGGGCAATTGGCTTTAGAATTCAAATGTACCTGCTTTTTATAACTTGAGAAAACAGTCAAAACCTTTTCTATAGCGACCATTATTCAGTGGACTTTCTTTATCGATTACAAAAAAAAATCCATAAACGGTTTTCCAACAGTCTGCACATACATTTTGAAATGTTTTAAATGTCATGTCGGAATTAACATGGTCATTGTAAATGTGTTTTAAATTCATACCGTCCTGTTTAAAAATTATCAAAAAAAATTGCATTGTCCCGAATTAAGTGTTTTGGTATTTTTGTATAGGTTTGACACAAGTAGAAACTATCTAATTGATAATGACGGTAGAATAACGTCACTATTATTAGAAAATGTAAAGAAACCCATTTTTTTTATAGGTTTAATTACTTGTTTTAAGAACTCATATTTTGTTTGGTGTAAAGATTTTGAGTAAATATATATGTTTTCAAAATTTAGTGCGAAAATATAAAATTAATCATTATTCGACATTTACTCAATTGAAGGCATCAATTGTAGAACGATTTATTCGAACATTCACAATTCAGTATAAACGAATCGTACAAATGGACCGATATGCTGTCAACACTAACTAAAACTTATAACAATTCAAAACATCGAACTATAACAATGAAACCTTCCGAAGTAAATACTGCAAACGAAAAACATCTACTCTCTTCTGTATATCAATATATTAAAATTCGTTTAACTCCTAAATTCAAAGTTGGAGATTCAGTGAGAATCAGTAAATACAAACATGTATTTGAAAAAGGATACACACCAAACTGGACAACTGAAATTTTTAAAATTACAAAAATTCAACGAAGTAATCCTATGACATATCTGCTAGAAGACTATCAAGGTCATCCTATTAAAGGTGGATTCTATGAATTAGAGCTACAAAAAACCAAATATCCAGACACATTTCTTATAGAAAAAGTATTACAAAGGAAAAAGATAAAATAATTTGTAAAATGGTTGGGTTTCCCTCCTGAACATAATTCATGGATACACATATCTAAAATAAATAATAATAAGTAAATTTCAAATTGATGTTTTTTTTTTATGCTTTATTTTATTTATTTATTTTTTTTCTTAAATACAATATTTCAGATTTTGTTCTTTTATCTTTTTAAAGATAAATTCATACATACATATATAGATAGATAGTTAGATATATAAATATATATACGGTGATGAAAAATAAGGCTATTTTTGCGAAAAAACGCTTCCTTCAAAAGTTACAGCCTTTCAAAGTTTTCAACATTTTTCTCAATACCCATTTCCATTTCACATTATAACAAAAATACAATTCCATCTCATTCTCATATTTATAAATAAATCATCATCATCATGGTCACCAACCCATCCATACATCCCTACACAAATAAAATCTACCCCTCTCACTCATCCTCACACAAACGATCGCTCCTCATAAAATCCTAAACAAACCAACAAATTAACCATCAAACAGATCACCATATCACCACACTGCCGCACCGTCACCTCCTCGTCTCTCACACATCAATAAAAAAAAAATATTTTCTTTATTTGTTTTCCTTCTTCAAGGGACCCTTTACCTACTGACATACAACAAAGACGACCACGACCATGACGACGACGACGACGACGACGATGACCATGACGATCATGACGACGACGAACACGACGACAACCACCACCACGGCACATGCTGTACCGCACAGCCATACCACATAAACGACGACGACGACGACGCGACCGACCGACCGACGGCAGCAACCACCACCAAACACATTACCCACACCCCACCACAATCATCACGATCCATCCAACGCACATTCTCCAAATATCCAAAACTACTTCACACACATCTTCTTTAAACTAACTCTCTCCCTCGCGACCGACCGACCGACCGACCGACGGTAGCAACCACCACAATCATCACCATCCATCCACAGCACATTCTCCAAATATCCAAAACTACTTCACACACATCTTCTTTAAACTATCCCGACCGACCGACGCACGGTAGCAACCACCACAATCATCACCATCCATCCACCGCACATTCTCTAAATATCCAAATATCCAGAGAGCCCGCGCCGCCGCCGCCGCCTCTTCCTCACTTCTATTCAAATCCAATAAAACATTTACCATCCTCAACATCACAAACCAACCCTTCATCATCATCACTTACGCATGCGGCGCCAAGGCGTGCGCCAAACAATACATCAAACACAATACCGCACCAATTAAAAACACATTAAAAACTATTCAAAACAAAAACCATTAAAAAAGCCATAAAAAAAATTCCCATGCTGAACTGCCTGGTATTCTACTGACGCAGCCATTATAAAGTTGCTGGCGAAACAGAACAAAGAGCTTCCCATTTTAGAATGGAAGCTCCAACACTCAAGAAAGAGTCATGGAGGCGAAGGGAAGGACCTCTTGTTTGTGGCAGACAAGAAATCTGACCTTCTGCTCAAAGGTAAAAAAGACGTGTTGAGGTATGGTCTCGGAACCGTAAAGGTTAAGAGGCATGAAGGCAAAGGGGAGTCAAAAGCTGCAAGTGGTGCAAATAAACCTGCACCACGCTAAAGCAGCAACGTACGACCTTACGCTCTACATGTCTCACGAGAACGTGGATGTGGCCTTGATCCAGGAACCATGGTTAGGCAAAAACCGAATCCGTGGGTTGAGGTCAAAGCACTACAACCTTTTCCACTCCACGTCAGATGTAAGTAATATTAGAAGTTGCATCCTAGTGAAAAAATCAATTAACGCTTTCTTCCTATCTAGGTACAGCAACAAGGACAACACGGCAATCAGCGTCGAATCAAATGAAGGAAACTTCATTCTAGCGTCGACGTACATGCCGTATGAGGAGGAGAGCCCACCATCAAAAACTGTCCGTGATCTTGTGGTCCATGCCACAGCAAGCGGCACACCTTTGGTGGTAGGATGTGATGCCAACGCTCACCACACTCAATGGGGCTCAAAGGATATCAACAAAAGGGGTGAGTCAATTTTTGAATATATTCTCTGTTCTAATTTATCGATATGTAATAGGGGCAATCACCCTACTTTTCGAAACAAAAACAGGGAGGAAATCATAGATTTGACCCTTATTAGCAATAATAGTAAAATTTCAGTTGAAGACTGGAGAGTCTCACCTAAAGAATCTTTTTCGGATCACTTTAGGATACTCTTCTCTATAGACAGGAACTTTACTGAAAAGAAACCTTACAGGAACCCAACTAGAACGAATTGGACAGAGTACGAAAAATGGCTGAAAGACTGTATTGATCCACCAGAGGACAATACAAGTCTAAGTACTTCAACCATTGACACTGTTGTCCAAAACTTGTCTAGCAAAATGAGAATGTCTTTTGAAAAACACTGCCCTTTATCTCGTTCTAATAACCCCACTAACCCACCCTGGTGGAATGGGGTACTGAAGAAACGTAGAACAGAGGTTAGAAAACTTTTCAATAAAGCTAAACTGAGTAAATTAGACGAGGACTTAAAGTCTTATAGAGCCGCACTTAACACTTACACCAAAGAGTTAAGGAAGGCCAAAAAGGATTCGTGGGCTAAACATTGTGAATCCATTGAAAAAACAAGCGAGGCGGCAAGGCTCCGTAGAACCCTGGCCCTTAATCCCACGATCCCGGGGTACATTAAACACCCTGATGGATCATGGTCGAACTCGAGCCTGGAAACGCTTGAACTCTTCATGGAAACTCATTTCCCCGGTTGTAAAAACCCAGAAAGTTCGGATTGCTTGCAATCGAACACGCTGGATTTTACTCACACGGAATCAAAGTTAGAACTAAATCAGGTTATTACTGAGCAGAAGATTATTTGGGCAATAAACTCGTTCAAACCCTATAAATCAGCGGGACCAGACGAGATTTTTCCAGCTCTTCTCCAAAATGCTCTCAAAGTAATAACTCCGTGGCTTAGGGTAATCTTCATAAGTTGTATCAAACTTAGATACGTCCCTAATAGCTGGAAAAAGGTTAAGGTAGTCTTTATCCCAAAAGCAGGGAAACCGACTCACTCGACCGCTCAGGATTATAGACCAATAAGTCTCTCTTCGTTTCTCCTTAAGACACTAGAGAGGATAATTGATCTACATGTTCGAGAACTTCTCAACGAAAACAACTTGTGCAACTACCAACACGCTTACCTTAAAGGTAAATCAGTGGAGACTGCTTTGCATGAAGTAGTTTCACATATTGAGAAAAGTCTTGAACAGAAAGAATATACCCTGGCAGCATTTCTTGATATCGAGGGTGCGTTTAATAACGTTAAAACGGAATCGATCAAGACTGCCTTAGTTGAAGTTGGGGTTGAATCTGTCATTGTCGATTGGATCTTCACCATGTTAAATGGCAGAATTATCAACTCTCAAATAGGAGTTAGTACTATTGAGAAAACAGTTACTAGAGGCACACCACAGGGAGGAGTCATCTCACCCCTGCTCTGGATCCTCGTAGTCAACAAAATTCTCACAAAGTTCAAAGATCAGGGCATTAAAATAGTAGCATATGCAGATGACATAGTGGTTTTGGTATCAGGCAAGTTTCTTACCATCATCGAAAACATTATGGAAAATGCATTAAAGGATTTATCTTCTTGGGCAACTAAGAACGGTCTCGGGGTCAACCCCACCAAGACAGAGCTAGTTTTGTTCACGAAGAAAAGGAAACTGGAGGGCTTCAACCCTCCCAAACTAAATGGCATTCCTCTAAAACCTTCTAAGGAAGCTAAATTTCTAGGAGTAATCCTTGACTCCAAGCTTACATGGAAGCGTAATACGGAGGAAAGAATGAAAAAAGCACTATGTGCATTCTACACATGCAAAAAGACCTTCGGTGTACGTTGGGGTATGCGACCGCAAGTCATCCAATGGATGTACACAGCGATAGTCAGACCCATTCTTACCTATGGATCTATTGTATGGTGGAAAGCGGTGGAAAAATCAAGCTATCTCAAGAACCTGAATAAGGTACAGAGACTAGCCTGTGTAGGAATAACAGGGGCTCAAAGATCCACACCACAAGCTGGATTGGAAATGATCTTGGACCTCCCGGCTCTGGATGAGTTCATAAAGTGCACGGCAGCCAAAACTGCAATTCGTTTAAGAGAACTGAGCTTTTGGAGGCACAGCACTTATGGCCACGGGTCAATCTTACAAAGATATGACACGATTCCAGGACTGAGAGAGACCACCGATTACATCCCCCCTTTACTGGATTTCGACAGGAAATTTTCTATTTTAATACCAGAAAGACAGGGTTGGGATCCTAATTCACTTATAAGTAAACAGGGTATCCCTTTCTACACTGATGGTTCAAAAATGGAATCAGGAACAGGTGCTGGAGTGTTTTGCCAATCTCTGAACATCAGAGCGTCATATACACTCCCGGCTGACTGTAGTGTCTTTCAGGCCGAGATCTTTGCCATTGCAAAAGCAGCTGAATTGGCACACCAAGAAAATCTAAGCTCTTCGGAGATTACTTTTTTCGTGGACAGCCAGGCTGCTATCAAAGCCTTAGCCAGTGAGACCATAAGATCAAAAGCAGTTTTAAACTGTAGGAAGAAATTAAACAAAATCTGCCACACTAACCAGGTAAAGCTCTGCTGGGTTCCCGGACATAGCAATATAGAAGGGAATGATATAGTAGATGAACTAGCCAGGAAAGGGTCAGAAGCAGACATAAGTAGTAGCGACCACTCAGTTGGGGGACCCCTCGTCCCGATTGGGGTACTCAAGAGGAAGATAGACCTTAAGCTAAAAGAGAAAATCAACATCTCCTGGAAATCCAGGGATGATTGTGTAATCTCTAGAAGTTTATGGCCTAACACAAATGAAAAGGAAACTCGGTATATTCTATCGCTGAGTAAAAAGAATATTAAAATCTTGACAGGTGTACTAACAGGTCATTGCGCCATTGGCACAATGGCTAACAGAATAGGTGCATTTGCACCCGATTTTTGTAGGAGCTGTCAGGATGAGGAGGAAATGGAAACCATTAAACACCTGCTCTGCGACTGTCCGAATCTCCAAACCAGCCGACTCCGTCATTTCGGAAACAGGTTTGTTGGAGAACTGGATGATCTAGCACAGGTTTCAATGGCAAGCATGAGGAAATTTATAGATAGCACAGGTTGGTTCGTTAACGAGCCAGTCTACGCTAATCGACAGATTTGAGGAGCATCGATGCTAAATTTTTACTTTTACAGGGGATCACAATGGACCAATAGGCCCCCGTGTACGCAACAGCTTCATGCTGTGCACACCCCTTGCAACCTAACCTAACCTAACCTACACGCCTAAAAGCGAAAAATTTCAGACGGTCCTTCTGAAGGGCATAAGTTCCTGCACGGAACCTGAGGCGCTCGATTTTATCGGGGTCAAGCCTTTCACTACGGTGAAGTCCAGGCGAGGGGGTTATAGGCTGCCAATGTTCCTCGTAACATTATCGCCCCAAAGCAGCTTTGATAGTGTGAAGAAAATCGAATCCCTCGACTATCAAACTGTACACTGGGACATATTAAAAAGGTACGACGACATTCTACAATGTACGAAGTCTAAGAGGTTCGGCCATGCCAACGCCAACTGCAATATGCAGTTGCGCTGCGTAAGGTGCTCCGAAACCCATAAGCTGGGGAATGAGCGGGTTGAGGATTTGACCCAGCTCAAGTGTGTCCTTTGTGGAAACCAAGGGCACCCGGCTAACTATAGGGGTTGCCCTAAGGTCCAACAAATGAAACAAAAACAGGCCAGTCAAAAAGCCGGAGGAAGTCGAACAATTCGACAGGCTCCAATACAAAAATTCGTGGATCCCAAATTTTCCTACGCCCAAATGGTGTCAGGGAATGGGAATACGAGACAGGCTCCACCAACGGTTGCCCCAAAGGCCCCTGCGCCTAAGGCACCAGAGGTGCAGCCTGACATTGTAGCCTTGTTGTTGAGCATTCAAGGTCAACTAACAGGGCTGCAAAGTCAGATAAAGGAGCAAGGCAAAAGGGTAGATCGTCTCTACTCTTTGTTGCCTGGCCTGGCGCAATTTAGACCATAATGGGCGCGCTGCCGGAGACGCGCCTAAAAGTCCTAGCTGTGAATGTAAATTCACTGATTAGGATTGAACGAAGAGCCAACATGTTCCAATTGTTAAAAGACTACAGTCCCGATGTGTTTATGGCTAGCGAAACCAAGCTAAACCACAAACACAAATTGACTCATAAAAATTACAATATCGTAAGAAGAGACCGGCCCGACTCCACTCAAGGGGGCGGTGTCACTCTCTTTATACGAAAAGGCATTAATTATAAGGTCATATACAACAATGAATTGCAAAAGCTCAAGACGCTAGAAGTTTGCGTTGTATGCATCTCTCTCACTCAAGGGAAGCGGATGTATATGATTGCGGCTTATGCGGCTGGAGCTCCGCAGGTTACTTACTTTGCTTCAGAACTCGAGATTCTTTTTAGGGAACTGAAACTGAGCTTGAAAGAAAACTATTTCATCTTGGCCGGTGATTTGAACGCAAAACATGAAGATTGGGGAAATCAACATAGTAATCCCAGAGGTAACCAATATTTTTAATTTGATGAATCTTTACAGCGTTGAATATGGCGTCGACCTGCTGGCTACTGAAAAGCCATCGTATCCAAGAAGCGGCTCCTTTCTGGATCTTTTTCTGTACGACACAAGACTGACAGTTACAGACAAAGTGGGTAATCACCCTCGAAACTGCTTACAGACAGTCGAGTACGACAGTGATCACTGCGGACTGGCTGCTGTAATGCAGATTCTGAACGAACGCGTGGAGTTAGAGGAATACGTTGTAACGCATTCTTACAATTACAGTAAGATGCGCTGGCCTCGCTTCACCAACGCCCTAGCGAGAGAGCTTCGTTTGAGTGACATAGCCCCACCAAACAACAGAAACCTGACAAATACAGAAATTGACCAACATTTACAACAGATTGACGAAACAATAAAACGAACGAGGGAAAAGACAATACCAAAGTACAAAGAACGGGACCAAATGGACGCTTACAGAAACGCGACTATTGACGCACTGCGTAAGCACAAGAGTGGCTTACTGACAAGACTCAAAAACTTGTACAGACGACTTACAGACCCACACGACTTGGAGGTTAGGACACTGAAGTCGTCAATAAAAAATGTCAATCAGTTGATTAAGGAGAACTACAGGTTATCAATTAACAAGTACTGGGACCGTAAGATCCGGTCAGTTAATTCCAGTGACCCTAGTATGTTCCCTAAAATCAACAAGATATTCAGGAAAAAGAACGACAATGACCTTCCGTGTCTGAAACTCCAAAGAGCTGAAGAGAACAGAGACGTACTCATGACAGCACAAATAGATCCAGAAGAAGCCATCTTTGACGATGACTTTTATATAATTGAAGATCCGGCGGGAGCTGCTTTCCACCAAGTGTACAAGGTGAATGTTAGCATTCGCCCCATCCACGACCTGGAAAACAGAGCCCTACTTAATCACTTTTACCTTCGAAATGATATAACACAATGGCGATCTGAGAACCGCGGTTTTATGCGGTTCGATGACGATTCCTTGGCAAATGCCATAATCGCCGAGCAAACGGGACCAAGTTCCTTGTTAGTAACGAATGTTGAGCTTCAGCTCATCTTCAACTCAATAAAAAACAAAAAGTCAGCAGGTGTCGATGGTATATCCAACGTTGTACTTAGACATTTACATTGGAAGACCGCTGTGGTTCATCCTCTCACGAAAAAGGGAAAGGACAACTCCAACCCGTCAAATCTTCGGTCGATAAGTCTTCTTCCGAGCATCAGCAAAGTTTTCGAAAAGATCATCAATAGGGCTTTGACTAAGTGGGCTGCGGACAAAAAATAATTCCGGATAAACAGTTCGGGTTCAAGGCGGGTCATGACACAATTCATGCTGCGTCTAAACTCGTTTCTAATATCCAATGGAATAAATCAAAACAACAATGCACAGGTGCTGTTCTCGTTGATTTGGAAAAGGCCTTTGATACCGTATGGTTAGAGGGTCTTTACCTAAAACTGAGCAGGCTTGGCATAAGCAAGCCATTGTTGTATATACTTTATGATATGCTTAACGGTAGAAAGTTTGTTGTCAAAAGTGGCAATGTAACTTCTACCACAACATTCTTAATTAAAAATGGTCTTCGACAGGGAGCGGTGAATTCGCCGATTCTCTTCAGCATTTACACCAGCGATCTGATAGGTAGTCTTACAAAGGCAATTGCGTACGCCGACGATCTAATTGCGTACAGAACGGCCCGAAAGGTTGAGGTTATTAGAATTCTCTTGCAGCGGGATTTCGACAAGATTCAACGATATTGCGACGACTGGAAACTGAAAATAAATGTCCAGAATTCGGAGACAATTCTGTTCCGGACTCCGTTGGCTAGGGCCACGAGGGATACTTGCAAGAATTGGCGCAAGATGGTTATCGTTTATCTTCACGGGCAGCCATTAGCGAGCAAAAGTGTAGTGAAGTACCTCGGTATCTGGTTAGATCAGTATTTATATTTCGACAGACATATAAATGCTGCTCAGACCAGGCCAGAGGAGCCTTCGCTCTGACGAAACGGGTGTTTTTTAGCAGTCGGCTTGACCCCAGAGTGAAGGTAATTTGCTACATGGCCCTCATACGGCCGATGATCGTTTATGGTTGTCCTGTGTGGTTCAACGTTGCCCCTTCCCAGATGGAGAAGTTTCGGTTGTTCGAGCGGCAGTGTTTACGCTGCGCTATACCGGCTTATACAGAACAACCGAATCTTCTTATGTGCATTACTATTCCAACGATGTCCTATACAACGGGGCTTGAATCAACAGAATTGACAATTTCGTGATAAAACTCGTTCGAGGTCACATTGCAAGAGCTATGTCTTCGACCAACAATTTAATTTTCGGGGCGTTCTATCCGAACGACGAGTATTTTGAGAGTGCACGCTTGAGCGGCTTTATTCCACCAGAAGCATTCCTCTTCTTAGATAGATGCGGTCTGATACAGGATAGATTGGCAGTTCCGTTAATCTACCACGTCAGACGACGAACCGTGGATAGGCGACTCCTGTACAATCGGGACGTCATGGCACACGACGGAGCAGAGCTCCTTCGGTTCAGTAGGGCTGTGTCCGAACGGGACCGAACTGATAGGGTGAAGCAGGAGAGCCAGTTTTGGTGGCTTCAATCGGCACTTGATGGTGAGTAGTCGGGATGGTTTTACTTACATACTTGTTTTATAGTTTTAGGGTTTAGTTTTAAGTAGAATTGGCATGGTGGCACCAAAAAAAATTAAAATTAAAAAAATAATACAAAAAAAACAAAAAAAAACATCAAAAAAAAAATAACATGAATTAAAGAAAAAAAAAATGACAACAAAATATGAAAAACAAAAGATGTTAGATAGTTAGATTTGCTGCTGTGGTTGTTCTAGTTTTAAGTAGTTTATAGGTAGAATAGGTAGTTTAAGTTAGATTTTAAGTTTTATTTAAGGACCTAATTTTAAGTAGTTTTTAAGTAAAAATAAAAAAGGATATTGATATTAGTTTTTTTTTGAAATTTTCTAATGAATACAAAAATAAATAAAATTGAATTGAAGTTAAATAGATCTTAGGGCCGAAAGGCATAAGAATTAAGTATTATTGTTTAACTTAGAGTGTCCGTATGGGACCAGTAAGTTAGTTGTAAATTATGGTTAATTAGGCTAGTTTTATGAATTTTTGTCTAGCTTTAAGATAGGTTTAAGATTGAATTAATAAAAATGAATTTTAAAAAAAAGAAAAAAAAGTGGCGTCTGCGGACGAATCCAGAGGTCGTGGGTTCGAATCCCGTGCGGAGTCGACGAAAAATATTATTGTTTTTTTTCACAATCGAGAAATTGTTGATTTCATCGATTGGGAAGAGAAGCAAATGGTAAAGGAGAAGAAAGCGGGGGTATCGAAAGATACCTCTGCCAATACATCAGGCGATGTTACGGTGGCGCCAGTTCCACAAACAACAGCAACAACATCTGGTCAAGCATCAGACCAGGGCATAGCGGCAGCAACAGCTAACAAAAAGAGGAAGCTGAAGAAGCATAGCCCTAACAAGGTAGAGAGAGCTAACGCCGCTAAGCGGCGTGATATGCGCAAGCAAATGGGGGATGGTAAGGTAGGAATTACCACTGAGAGTCAATTCTACTACTCCGAGTCTGAGAAGACAGAATATGTGTCCGAAGGTGGAGAGGGGCTCTTCAGGCCACCGAATATGGATTTAATCCTATCGGAGGCAGAGCCAGTCCCGCCGACAACGAAGGCTTTGGAGGTAGAGGCGGACCTCCAAGATGGAAGAGAACTGGTGCAGGCCCTGCAAGCCAAACAGGCAGCCATCAGCCAGTCCGAGGAAGACCTCAGAAAGCTCAAGGAGGAAATGGAACCCCTCCTCAGTTAGCTTAAACTAAAACAAGAGGCTCGCCGACAACATGAGGCAGCTCAACGGCAACAAAAACAACAGCAGCAAAAACAACTGCAGCAAAAACAACATCAACTACCACAGCAGCAAAAACAACCACAACCCAAGCCCGCTACCAAAAACACAGGAGCGGGGCAAAATAAAAAGACGCCAGCAGCAGTGACAGGCCCAAGTTCTGAGGGCCCATCGACCTCAGCTAAAGCAATGCTGCAGCAACAACAGCAGCAGAAACAGCAGCAGAAAAAGCAGCAGCAACACCAGAAACAACCACAGCCCAAGAAGGAGAAGGTGCCACCAATTAGGACCTACCTGGTTGACCTGCAGGACTTGAAACAGGTATGTAAGTCGGCCACTAAGGGAAAATTTTTAATAAATATTTTAAATGAAAAAGAAAAGCGGTATTCGGTGCAGTGCTTCTCACTGGCCGAATACAATTTACTTAAAGGAGTGCTAAAACAGGCCACCGCCGCGCCGCTGAGTTCTTCAGCTACACGCCTAAAAGCGAAAAATTTAAGACAGTCCTTCTGAAGGGCATAAGTTCCTGCACGGAACCTAAGCCGCTCTTAGCTGAGCTCCGTTAAAAAGCCACTGACGATCTCGATTTTATCGGGGTCAAGCCTTTCACTACGGTGAAGTCCAGGCGAGGGGGTTATAGACTGCCAATGTTCCTCGTAACATTATCGCCCCAAAGCAGTTTTGATAATGTAAAGAAAATCGAATCCCTCGACTATCAAACTGTACACTGGGACACATTAAAAAGGCACGACGACATTTTACAATGTACGAAGTGCCAGAGGTTCGGCCATGCCAACGCCAACTGCAATATGCAGTTGTGGTGTGTCAGGTGCTCAGAAACCCACAACGAAGGAGAATGCAAGTGTGTCCTTTGTGGAAACCAAGGGCACCCGGCTAGCTATAGGGGTTGCCCTAAGGTCTAAGAAATGAAACAGAAACAGGCCAGTCAAAAAGCCGAAAGAAGTCGAACAGTTCGACAGGCTCCAATACAAAAATTCGTGGATCCCAAATTTTCCTACGCCCAAATGGTGTCAGGGAATGGGAATATGAGACAGGCTCCACCAACGGTTGCCCCAAAGGCCCCTGTGCCTAAGACACCAGAGGTGCAGCCTGACATTGTAGCCTTGTTGTTGAGCATTCAAGGTCAACTAATAGGGCTGCAAAGTCAGATAAAGGAGCAAGGCAAAAGGGTAGATCATCTCTACTCTTTGTTTGCCTGGCCTGGCGCAATTTAGACCATAATGGGCGCGCTGCCGGAGACGCGCCTAAAAGTCTTAGCTATGAATGTAAATTCACTGATTAGGATTGAACGAAGAGCCAATATGTTCCAATTGTTGAAAGACTACAGTCCCGATGTGTTTATGGCTAGCGAAACTAAGCTAAATCACAAACACAAATTGACTCATAAAAATTACATTATCGTAAGAAGAGACCGGCCCAACTCCACTCAAGGGGGCGGTGTCGCTCTCTTTATACGAAAAGGCATTAATTATAAAGTCATATACAACAATGAATTGCGAAAGCTCAAGACGCTAGAAGTTTGCGTTGTATGCATCTCTCTCACTCAAGGGAAGCGGATGTATATGATTGCGGCTTATGCGGCTGGAGCTCCGCAGGTTACTTACTTTGCTTCAGAACTCGAGATTCTTTTTAGGGAACTGAAACTGAGCTTGAAAGAAAACTATTTCATCTTGGCCGGTGATTTGAACGCAAAACATGAAGATTGGGGAAATCAACATAGTAATCCCAGAGGTAACCAATATTTTTAATTTGATGAATCTTTACAGCGTTGAATATGGCGTCGACCTGCTGGCTACTGAAAAGCCATCGTATCCAAGAAGCGGCTCCTTTCTGGATCTTTTTCTGTACGACACAAGACTGACAGTTACGGACAAAGTGGGTAATCACCCTCGAAACTGCTTACAGACAGTGATCACTGCGGACTGGCTGCTGTAATGCAGATTCCGAACGAACGCGTGGAGTTGGAGGAATACGTTGCAACGCATTCTTACAATTACAGTAAGCTGGCCTCGCTTCACCAACGCCCTAGCGAGAGAACTTCGTTCGAGTGACATAGCCCCACCAAACAACAGAAACCTGACAAATACAGAAATTGACCAACATTTACAACAGATGGACGAAACAATAAAACGAACGATGGAACGGACAATACCAAAGTACAAAGAACGGGACCAAATGGACGCTTACAGAAACGTGACTATTGACGCACTACGTAGGCACAAGAGTGGCTTACTGACAAGACTCAAAAACTTGTACAGACGACTCACAGACCCACACGACTTGGAGGTTAGGACACTGAAGTCGTCAATAAAAAATGTCAATCTGTTGATTAAGGAGAACTACAGGCTATCAATTAACAAGTACTGGGACCGCAAGATCCGGTCAGTTAATTCCAGTGATCCTAGTATGTTCCCTAAAATCAACAAGATATTCAGAAAAAAAGAACGATAATGACCTTCCGTGTCTGAAACTCCAAATAACTGAAGAGAACAGGGACGTACTCAGGACAGCGCAAATAGATCCAGAAGAAGCCATCTTTGACGATGACTTTTATATAATTGAAGATCCGAAGGAAAAAGTGGAGGCGGTGGGAGCTGCTTTCCAGCAAGTGTACAAGGTGAATGTTAGCATTCACCCCAACCACGACCTGGAAAACAGAGCCCTACTTAATCACTTTTACCTCCGAAATGATATGACACAATGGCGATCTGAGAACCGCGGTTTTATGCGGTTCAATGACGACTCCTTGGCAAATGCCATAATCGCCGAGCAAACGGGAGCAAGTCCCCTGTTAGTGACGAAGGTTTAGCTTCAGCTCATCTTTAATTCAATAAAAAATAAAAAGTCAGCAGGTGTCGATGGTATATCCAACGTTGTACTTAGACATTTACCGATGGAGGCAATTGACATTTACACCACACTCTTCAATAATGCACTGAATAATGCATATTATCCAGTGCATTGGAAGACCGCTGTGGTTCATCCTCTCACGAAAAAGGGAAAGGACAACTCCAACCCGTAAAATCTTCGGTCGATAAGTCTTCTTCCGAGCATCAGCAAAGTTTTCGAAAAGATCATCAATAGGGCTTTGACTAAGTGGGCTGCGAACAACAAAATAATTCCGGATAAACAGTTCGGGTTCAAGGCGAGTCATGACACAATTCATGCTGCGTCTAAACTCGTTTCTAATATCCAATGGAATAAATCAAAACAACAATGCACAGGTGCTGTTCTCGTTGATTTGGAAAAGGCCTTTGATACCGTATGGTTAGAGGGTCTTTACCTAAAACTGAGCAGGCTTGGCATAAGCAAGCCATTGTTGTATATACTTTATGATATGCTTAACGGTAGAAAGTTTGTTGTCAAAAGTGGCAATGTAACTTCTACCACAACATTCTTAATTAAAAATGGTCTTCAACAGGAGCGGTAGTCTTACAAAGGCAATTGCGTACGCCGACGATCTAATTGCGTACAGAACGGCCCGAAAGGTTGAGGTTATTAGAATTCTCTTGCAGCGTGATTTCGACAAGATTCAGCGATATTGGGACGACTGGAAACTGAAAATAAATGTCCAGAAGTTGGAGACAATTCTGTTCCGGACTCCGTTGGCTAGGGCCACGAGGGATACTTGCAAGAATTGGCGCAAGATGGTTATCGTTGATCTTCACGGGCAGCCATTAGCGAGCAAAAGTGTACTGAAGTACCTCGGTATCTGGTTAGATCAGTATTTATATTTCGACAGACATATAAATGCTGCTCAGACCAGGGCCAGAGGAGCCTTCGCTCTGACGAAACGGGTGTTTTTTAGCAGTCGGCTTGACCCCAGAGTGAAGGTAATTTGCTACATGGCCCTCATACGGCCGATGATCGTTTATGGTTGTCCTGTGTGGTTCAACGTTGCCCCTTCCCAGATGGAGAAGTTTCGGGTGTTCGAGCGGCAGTGTTTACGACGCTGTACCGGCTTATATCGAACAGCCGAATCTTCTTACGTGCATTACTATTCCAACGATGTCCTATACAACGGGGCTCGAATCAACAGAATTGACAATTTCGTGATAAAACTCGTTCGAGGTCACATTGCAAGAGCTATGTCTTCGACCAACAATTTAATTTTCGGGGCGTTCTATCCGAACGACGAGTATTTTGAGAGTGCACGCTTGAGCGGCTTTATTCCACCAGAAGCATTCCTCTTCTTAGATAGATGCGGTCTGATACAGGATAGATTGACAGTTCCGCTAATCTACCACGTCAGACGCCGAACCGTAGATAGGCGACTCCTGTACAATCGGGACGTCATGGCAAAAGGCGGAGCAGAGCTCCTTCGGTTCAGTAGGGCTGTGTCCGAACGGGACCGAACTGATAGGGTGAAGCAGGAGAACCAGTTTTGGTGGCTTCAATCGGCACTTGATAGTGGGTAGTCGGGATGGGGTTTAAAGCCTTGGCCGGCTTACATACTTGTTTTATAGTTTTAGGGTTTAGTTTTAAGTAGAATAGGCAGGCATGGTGGTACAAAAAAAATACAAAAAAAAAAAACAAAAAAAAAAATACAAAAAAAAATTTAAAAAAAACATGGAATAATATATAAAAAAAAAAAGACAACAAAATATGAAAAACAAAAAAAGTTTAGATAGTTAGATTTGCTGCTGTGGTTGTTCTAGTTTTAAGTAGTTTATAGGTAGAATAGGTAGTTTTAGTTAGCTTTAAGTCTTATATTAAGGACCTTATTTTAAGTAGTTTTTAAGTAATAATAAAAAAGGATATTGATATTAGTTTTTTTGAAATTTTCTAATGAATACAAAAATAAATAAAATGAATTAAAGTTAAATAGATCTTAGGGCCGAAAGGCATTAGCATTAAGTATTATTGTTTAACTTAGAGTGTCCGTATGGGACCAGTAAGTTAGTTGTAAGTTATGGTTAATTAGGCTAGTTTTATGAATTTTTGTCTAGCTTTAAGATAGATTTAAGATTGAAGTAATAAAAATGAATTAAAAAAAAAAAAAAAAAGTGCGTTGGACTGTCATGCGAGAGGTCTTGGGTTCGATCCCTGCCTATGCCACCTAAAGTTTTTTTTACGGGTACTGCCTCTTGCGAGGAATTGACAAATTCTCCAAGAGTAATTCTTGTCATGAAAAGTGCTTTCTCAAATTTGCCGTTCGTATTCGGCTTAAAACTGTAGGTCCCTTCCATCCCTGACAACAGTACTCGCACACAGGAATGGTTGAGAGTTGTCAGTCACTGGCCCTAGTTCTCAAACGGACTGTTGCGCCACCCAATTTTTTTATTTAACACAAAACTACAGTTCTTTGTGCACGCAGTTGGCCTTTGGAACTCCTTGCCTAACAATCTGAGGGGTATTCACAGCTACAATAGTTTTGAGAAATCTTTGAAAAACCTATATAAATGTTGAAATTGTTTCTGAAAATATTTTTCTGTTTTTTTTTTCTTCTCTTTCATAAATTTATAAAATCACTATCTCTCACTCTCTCTTTCTCTGTAATTATCAAATATGTAATTTCTATAATTGTAATTTATAATTCACTTATTTATAATTCTGTTAACTTAATAAGATATAAATTGTTATTTAGTTTTACATTTTTTTTTTCAATTGCTTACATAATTTTTAAAATTAAATGAATGTATACTAAGTATTAATAATAAGACACATTGTTTTAAAATGCTTATTGTTTAATAAATAAATAAATATATGAAATTTTAAGTTAAGTTGAAGAGTCAATCGCTTAACAACCAAAATCTATAAAACCTTCTATATTTTCAACAAACAAAATTCCATAAAACAACAAATCCTAATTCAAGTAATCACCCTTTTCCTGCTTCAAGCTGACAAAATTTGTTCAAATTATTCATTTCAAATAAAAAAATATACCATGACGTTAAATATACTGCAATGGAGCATTAAAGCTCTTTTGCATCAAGGGAAACACATGTCCCTTTTAATTCCACCCCTATCATCCCTAACAATTATGTTGGGTATTTCAAAAATCGTTCCAGTAACACAACATCCAAACAAGGTATATGTTTAATCAAGAATAACATCCCACATACAATTCAATCCATCAACTCAGATATTTTAACTTTAGTAGTTGAAATATAACTTCAATCCAAAGTAACCTTTATTGGCTTATATATTCATCCTAACCAAACATTTTGTAAAAATCAAACTCAAAACCCGGTGGTGACATTAATGCGTTGAATACGCTTTGGGTTGCACCAGTCACAAACAGAAGAGGTGAAATATTTGAAGAAATTCTGCTTAACGAAGATTTAACGATTTTAAATGATGGCTCACCAACATACTATTCACTAGATAATAGTGATCAATTTCCCATCACTTTATCTTTTAACACCGGAATATCCCATCCGAAAAAAAACCCAATTAATAAAATTAAAACGACAATTCTTAGAAAAGTTATTACAGAATACTTATCTGAAAAACCCCTTGCTGCAAACACCAACAAAGAAGCAGCTTTAATTCAAAAAGCAGGGAGAACCGCAGCGAGTGTTTCGATTCCCCAAACAACATCGGAAAGGAATCTTTTAAAAAGCGCATTGTCCCATGGTGTAACCCAACTCCCTCGACACTACGCAAAGATAAAATGAAAACACTAAAAGATTTTCAAAAATCACCCACCCAGCCCAATTTAATTTAGGCGTGAACTCTAAGCTAGAAAATCAAAAAGTTTTACAGAATTTACCTCTAACATAAATCCCAAATCAACTACAACACAAATATGACAAAATATAAAGCGACTTACCCGCAATCCCAACCTATTTACGAAATTGTGTATTAAGTTAAATAATGAGTTGATAACACATCCAGTTAATTGTGTAATCTATTTACACAAAAAAAGATGAATTCTTCAATAGCCCTCCATACGCATGCTTGAGTAAAACACCGGGCAGAGAAAGAATTTCTTACCCAATGCTTAAAAACTCAATCTTGATTTTGATCATGATAGCCGAAGTAATGAATGTCCGGTATTTAAAAAGAAAGTTCAAATTCAAAAGAACAAAATTAAATATTAGCAACCAACCGAAATTACAATTGTGTACTTTAATATACAAAGTTTAATAGAAAATTTCAATGAACTTGAACAAATTGTAATAACTATGAAGTTTGATATAATTGTATTAAGTGAAACTTGTTTGACTGAAAATATTTCGGAAATTAATATCGAAAATTACAATCTAATAAGATGTGACAGTTTATCAAGACATACAGGTGGAATTGCTATTTATGTTAATGAAAATCTGCAGTTTGAACAATTATATACACTAACAGTGAACATGGATATATGGTGTCTTTCTATTAAAGTACGATGTGGGTTATTTTATTTTGTACTATCTGGTCTATATAGATCTACATCGTCATCCATTAGACAATTTTGTGCTAATTTTAGTGAGTTGATGGATTGTCTGGTCCAAGACAATAATAAAGTTATTTTAATTGATGATTTCAATATTGACTGGTTCGATGAAAATAATATTTATAAACGCGATTGTTATAAAATAATTCTTGAAAATGGATGTACCCAGATGATAAATGAACCAACAAGAATAACGAGTACTTCTAGAACTTTAATAGATTATGTTGTTTCAAATTGTTCTCAGTTGATAACTAGAGTTAATGGTGATTTTGATATTGCAGATCATGAATCCATTTGCGTAAAACTTCCCCTTAGAGAAAAATCATATCCTGAACCAAAACTTAAGAAAGTACAGATTTTGAAATATTCCGAGGCTAATTTACTATTAACATTTGATCAAAGTCGTATAAATTTGTATGATGGTACTGATGTACCATCACGGAAAATTTTGTAAATAAGTTGTTCACTGTTGTAAATAAGTTTAAAATCACCAAAAACATAAGAAAAAATGAAAACCCATGGTTTAATCAGCACTTAAATTCGCTTAAAAATCAAAAACGTGTCGCAAAAAGAAAAGCTATCTATAGAAATAGTCTAGACGATTGGTGTAATTTCAGAAATATTCGAAATACCTATTCCAAAGAACTTGACCGTGCGAAAAATAATCATATAAAAAGAAATCTATCAAACTGTTCCAATCAAAAATATATGTGGAAAACCCTTAAAACATTAGTACTACAAGAAATAAAAAGTGAAATAACAAAAGTTGAATTTGGTGGTGATGTTATCACAGATAACAAAGAATTAGCAAACCGGTTTAATAAATTCTTCATTAACAGTGTAAAAACAATAAATAGTGCAATTGACAATGTCCCATTCATAAATCAAATAGACTATGTTGTTGAAAATCCCTTTGTATTTAATTTAATAACAATACATGAGTTAAAGAAAACGATTAAAGAGCTAAATAATAAAAAAGACAGTGATCTTCTATCCCAAAAATTTCTACTCGATGCTTTTGATGTAGTTGGTCCTGCTTTGCTTAAAATAATCAATACATCGTTAACAGGCGGTCAGTTTCCATCCACATGGAAAAATTCAATTGTGACACCTATTGAAAAAATAAAAAAAAACTGTAAAGTGTAAAGAATTTAGGCCTATTAACTTATTGCCTGTGTTCGAACATACAGGGATGCCAAACGGAGAGGCGGCGGCGGTGCGAACAGAAAATACATACGAACAAACCTTGGAGTTATAAATGCGTTCCACACGATCCACAAGGCAAACTCATATAATTGCTTGTCATTCTAACTTATAATAAAGAAATCGATTTAACAAAGAAGTGGTGTTCTTTCCTTTGTCTTAATAATTTTACTTTTACATATTTTTCGATATAGAAGTATTTTTTATCATTTTACACAATTCCTAATAATTTTAATAATTACATACGGAAACATTGGTCCTTCGAGCCGGATTTGCAGATTTCTCATGTTCAGGGACAGACAATAGACTAATTAATGCTGGGGCATCGACGGACCTCGTCTTGCATTTACGAGTCAGGGTTGCGGGTTCATGAGGGGTATGACAATGAGACATATTTGTGCACTGAAATATTCATACAGCCTGTGTATGAAAAAGTTCTTGAAAAAATTGTGTACAACTCTCAAAATATCTGTCTGATAATAAAATAATTATTGAAAATCAATCAGGATTCCGTCAAACACATTCTTGTGAATCTGCAGTAAACATTGTACTGATAAGTTGCAAAGAATCTATCTCAAAAGGTAAGAAAGTTGTATGCGTTTTTCTTGACCTTAAATGAGCTTTTGAGACAATCGATCCTTATACATATATTGCTGGAGAAATTGTGCAAGTATGGAATCAATGATGTCACTCTTGATTGGTTTCGTAGTTTTTTGTTTAGACGTTCTCAAAGAACCAAAATCAATAATGTCATATCTGATCCTGAACCTATTGATCTGGGAGTCCCGCAAGGATCAATACTTGGGCCATTACTGTTTAACTGCTACATCAATGACATGAACAAAATTATTAAAAATTGTGAGCTTGCTTTGTTTGCAGACGATTCCCTATTATTTGTTGAAGCGGAAACAACCCAGGAATGTGAAAGACTGTTAAAAGAAGACCTTGATATTTTAAATGTGTGGCTGAAGGCTAATAAACTTAAACTAAATGTAACAAAAACTAAGTGTATGGCTTTAAATGATAGTGTTAATGTTAACGTAACTATAGATCAAGAAATTGTAGAACAAGTTTTACAAATAAAGTATTTAGGTGTAATTATTGACTATAAATTAAGTTTTGAACAACATGTGCAATATATTTCAAAAAAAATTTCAAAAAAAGTAGGTTTCTTTCGAAGGATTCGAAATAAAGTGGACACTATAACTGCTATAAATATTTACAATGTAATTATTAAACCGCATTCTGAGTTCTGTTCTACTGTTTTGTATTTAATTAATGAAAGCTCTATGAGCAATTTACAGAAACTTCAAAATAAAGCAATGCGTGCAATACTCCGATGTAGAAAATATACTCCTATTGTAGTTATGTTAAATACTTTAATGTGGTTGTCTGTTAAACAGCGTATTTATTTCAATGTTTTACTTTTTTTGTTCAAAATCAAACATAATTTATTACCAACATACTTCTCAAAATATATTCGTTACGTCAGAGATGTTCAACCATATTTGTTAAGAAATAGAGACAATTTTAGACTGCAAACATTTAGAAATGCAAGATCTCAAAATAGTTTGATATATAAAGGATTTAAACTTTTCAATGATTCACCACATAATGTTAAACAATTAACTAATAAGTTCGAATTTAAAAAAGAAATAATAAGTTTTGTTAAACAATCTATTTAAATGTTAAATAATCTATTAAAATGCCAATGCCATTGTAAATAACATATATTTTATATACCTATTTATCACATATTTATTGTAATTATTAATAGCAAATAAAAATTGAGAGAATTCTCTCTCTCTAACTAACTAAGTAACTAACTAACTAGGCCAGTAATTGCGGACTAAATGTCAATCCGCTTAAGTCAGAACTGGTTTTATTCACGAGAAGACGCAACATTCCAATTAAAGACTGTCCTACTATTAATAGAGTTCAAATACACATTACCGGTATAGCGAAGAATTTTAGACTAATACTTGATCGCAAATTAAACTGGAAAGAAAACATAAAAGAAAGAGAAAGAAAAGCATCAGTCGCCTTCTATACCACCAGAATTTTTGGAAGAAGATGGCGCCCAAGCCCCAAAACCATTCTGTGTATGTACATTGTACACAGTCATTGTAAGGCCAATATTGACATACGCATGTTTGGTATGGTGACCAGCCCTTGAAAAGGTCACCAATCTGAAAAATATGATAACAATTCAGAGAATAGCAGTGCCATGAGAACTAAACCAACTGCAGCCCTAGAGACATTTTTCTCGCTAGCAATTCTCGATATATACATACGTGAAATAATTAGCTGCCAAAAACGCGCTACGTCTTATACAGGGTCATAAATACGCTACTGTCACAAAGTCAAAGCTGATAAAACAGTGCCGAAGGGAGCTACATTCGCTCAGTGAGATCAACGCGGTTACCCATACACTAATTGTTCAAGTGAATGGGCTTATCCACCAAAATTTCCTTGAAACCGCAAATAACAGGTGGGTGGCACTTGAAACTTGCAGGGTTGCCAGGAAACTAAAGTAAAATTTGTCAAAGGAAAACAAATTATCTTCTGCAGCAGGGCAGAGCTCAATCATCCTTATTGGTAGTTATCCTAATGGATAACCCACATGAGCAGAATGGGTATTAGCTTATCTGATTTATGTAGAGGGTGCGAAGACGAATAGACGGAGGAGCACACCTTCCACTTCCTCTGCGAATGTCCAAGCCTAGCCAAAAGAAGAATGACGATACTAGGAGAATACTTGTTCGACGACCTGTGCGACGCACGTCCTATCCTTGGACATTCTGATATTGACACAAACATCAGGATTGTTTAGGAAGGCGCCATTTCCTGGGGAGCAAAATGTATCCACAGTGATCCGAGTGGGATGTTTTTCGGCCTACCGTTGCATCAACCCGTCAAACCTGATCTAACCTACGTTAATGTTTTGCATGTAACTCTGTTTCTTTGCATGATGTACTGTTTCAACGTTGGGCCGAAGAAGAAGATGTATTTGGAATTACATATGGATTTACGCAAGGTGTTTGATCTTCATTGGTATTCATTTTGAGTTGATATTTGTTCTTGCACTTTTCTTCTTATTCTTTCCAAAAAAAAAGAACAGAATTTAAAACTTAATTCCGGCGACCAAAACTTAATTTAAGTTCTTTGTTTGGTAAGTCAGTTTGCATTTTTAACCATTTCGGAAGGAATCACTTGAAGGAGCAAACTATTTTGTTGTCTTAATAGACGAGGTAGTCTGAAGTTTATTTTCTTAAACAAAAGAGTGGTATCAAACTCTTATCGAAATCTTGTGAAAAGGAAAGATGGAGCCAAAATAAAGTGCTTGAATTCGGACAACGGTGGTGAGTACTGATATCTTTTAGATCAAGGAAACAAAAGAAAACTCACAATTTCTCATACAAATCAATCAAATGAACGATCATGGATATGGCAAGATGTATGTTATTGCAGTCTGCGCTGAGTGGTGGTTTTTGGACTGAAGCAGTTGCCACAGTTTGTCACAATCGGAACCGTTGTCCGACAAGTAGTCTGAATGGTGAGATTTCTCTTGTCAAGTGGAATAAAATGAAACTTCAACTTACCTATTTGAGGAAGTTTGGCTCGAAAGTTTATGTTTTGGATAAGAACTCAGGTAAATACAAGATCTGTTGAAGGAGTATTTGTTGAATTTCCTCGAGAGAAAAAAATGATATCGAGTGTGGTTACCAAACAAACACAAAATTATTCATGCTCGTGATGTAAAGTTCACCGAAGAGACATTCCAAATGATATTCTTCTAGTGCTAAATGATACTCTGCAAAACCTAAAAGCTGTTCCTCATGTGTTGGATTTTGTATTGGGACAAAATTCAACTACATTTGACATTTCAACTGATGAGAAGCTTTTGCAAAGTCCACCGAATCCTGACGGCAATATGGAAGTCGAGGCTAAATCAGTTGAGGGAAAAAGTATTCCAACCCAAGAAAAAAGAGCTGGGGACTAATTACCGTATCAGTGTGTGACCTAGTGTGTGAGTCCTATTAGTAATCGAATGAACGAGTGAAAACTTTGTGGTGATGGCGCTCGTAGTATAACGTATCGTCTCACTTTTTGAAACTGTAGTATGTATTTATATTCTTCTACTTCGAGTCTCTACTGATTTACATGCAGACTTTATTGGGTGACAAATGTGATTTTTGTTTTTGTTAATTATTGTTTGCAAAAAAAAAGATTGCAAAAGCATTTAGAAGGTAAGAATGCGAAAAATGATGTTTGTGTGCATTAAAGCTTGATTAACAGTTATCAGAAAATGAGATGGACCAAGCTGTGAGCCAAAAACCTTTGTGGCATAAAAGCAATCAGCTTGCATGGCCAAATTCTGCGTAAATATTTGGAAAATATTATAATACATAAACATAATTAAAATAAAATATTTTCTTTTAGAGTTTCGTTAAAGGTTCGGGCTCAACAAAGGCTTTTTGATATCTATAGGCAGTAAAAAATAAGGGTTTATCCTAGGTTTTTGGTATTTTAAATATTGTGTACCAAGTCCCATAAAATTTCGTCCGCGTCGTTCTTAATGTATTCAAATGTAGTTGAATTTTGTCACAATACAAAATCCAACACATGAGGAACAGCTTTTAGGTTTTGCAGAGTATCATTTAGCACTAGAAGAATATCATTTGGAATGTGTACAGTCTCTTCGGTGAACTTTACATCACGAGCATGAATAATTTTGTGTTTGTTTGGTAACCACACTCGATATCATTTTTTTCTCTCGAGGAAATTCAACAAATACTCCTTCAACAGATCTTGTATTTACCTGAGTTCTTATCCAAAACATAAACTTTCGAGCCAAACTTCCTCAAATAGGTATGAGTTTCATTTTATTCCACTTGACAAGAGAAATCTCACCATTCAGACTACTTGTCGGACAACGGTTCCGATTGTGACAAACTATGGCAACTGCTTCAGTCCAAAAACCACCACTCAGTGCAGACTGCAATAACATACATCTTGCCATATCCATGATCGTTCATTTGATTGATTTGTATGAGAAATTGTGAGTTTTCTTTTGTTTCCTTGAACTAAAAGATATCAGTACTTACCACCGTTGTCCGAATTCAAGCACTTTATTTTGGCTCCAGCTTTCCTTTTCACAAGATTTCGATAAGAGTTTGATACCACTCTTTTGTTTAAGAAAATAAACTTCAGACTACCTCGTCTATTAAGACAACAAAATAGTTTGCTCCTTCAAGTGATTCCTTCCGAAATGGTTAAAAATGAAAATTGACTTACCAAAAAAGAACTTAAATTAAGTTTTGGTCGCCGGAATTAAATTTTAAATCCTGTTCTTTTTTTTGGAAAGAATAAGAAGAAAAGCGCAAGAACAAATATCAACTCAAAATGAATACCAATGAAGATCAAACACCTTGCGTAAATCCATATGTAATTCCAAATACATCTTCTTCTTCGGCCCAACGTTGAAACAGTACATCATGCAAAGAAACAGAGTTACATGCAAAACATTAACTTAGGTTAGATCAGGTTTGACGGGTTGATGCAACGGTAGGCCGAAAAACATCCCACTCGGATCACTGTGGATACATTTTGCTCCCCAGGAAATGGCGCCTTCCTGAACAATCCTGATGTTTGTGTCAATTTCAGAATGTCCAAGGATAGGACGTGCGTCGCACAGGTCGTCGAACAAGTATTTTCCTAGTATCGTCATTCTTCTTTTGGCTAGGCTTGGACATTCGCAGAGGAAGTGGAAGGTGTGCTCCTCCGTCTCTTCGTCTTCGCACCCTCTACATAAATCAGATAAGCTAATACCCATTCTGCTCATGTGGGTTATCCATTAGGATAACTACCAATAAGGATAATTGAGCTCTGCCCTGCTGCAGAAGATAATTTCTTTTCCTTTGACAAATTTTACTTTAGTTTCCTGGCAACCCTGCAAGTTACAAGTGCCACCCACCTGTTATTTGCGGTTTCAAGGAAATTTTGGTGGATAAGCCCATTCACTTGAACAATTAGTGTATGGGTAACCGTGTTGATCTCACTAAGCGAATGTAGCTCCCTTCGGCACTGTTTTATCAGCTTTGACTTTGTGACAGTAGCGTATTTATGACCCTGTATAAGACGTAGCACGTTTTTGGCAGCTAATTATTTCACGTATGTATGTATATATCGAGAATTGCTAGTAAGAAAAATGTCTCTAGGGCTGCAGTTGGTTTAAGGGCCTATTATGGATCACAACTCAACTTAGTTGAATTGTAATCAAGACAACTCAATTTGAAGACAACTGCAAAAAAAAAATCGTATTATGGGAGAAAACTTTTTTCAGTTGAGTAGACCAAATACATTGCCTACTTTTATGTGCTTGTTTTGTGTCAAAATCAGCTGTGTAAAGTAAAATACGTAGGTATTTCAAAGTTTTGAATTCAGTGCAAAATTTTTTTAAAAAGACAAAATAATACGAAATGGAGAGTTGTATTGATTTGTTTCTTGTAAATTCGGAAAAAGAAAATCCCCTCAATGTTGCGCTGATGAGAAAAAATATTAGAGATCGCTCCAATCCATTGGAACTTCCAAACAAAAAGTATTTTTTGTAAACAAATTCTTTGGTGAGAAGTGTTGATTTAATGACTCCGTTTTGTTGCAGATTTATAAGTTATTTTAGACTCGACAAAGACACATTTGTTTATGTGCTAAACGAAATAAAAGATTATTTGAAACAACCATAGAGTTCCCCCGCAGTCTCACCAATTCTAAAACTCTGCACCGCCCTACGTTTTATGGCAAAAGGAAGTTGCCAAAAGTGCAGTGGTAATGATTTTAATTTTGCTCAACCAACAGTTTCGGTAGTAGAAGTGCTAGACATAGAAGAAGAACATATCTGACCAATTTGAATTTATCGAAGATTCATTTTTACCAGAAAACCAGATTTACTGGAGTAATAGGATGCATCGATGGAACTCATGTTCGAATCATAGCACCAAAAAAAAAATCTTCAACATCTCTATAATAAATAGAAAAGGTTATTACAGTCTGAATTTCATGATTGTAAGTGTATATGTTTCTGCTGATGAATCTCAATCAACCTCTCAAATTGGGCAGGTTTTGTGATTTTTGTCTAAAAATTTGTTTTTTCTTACAAACGTTTATATTATTATTTGTAAATCTTACATATATTTTTTTCGCCATTTTCTTAATAAAATTGCCTTTCAATTCGCTGTTGGTGCGTACCGATATTTTTTTGTACACCCAAATGCACTACACAACCGGTAAATAGCAGTTGTTGAATTTTGATAACAATCACAACTGAGAGACAACTCAACTGGCTTACATAATACCCCCAAACACACTTAAAAAGTCAACCATTTCTCAGTTGACTACTGGTTGACTTGTGACAGTCAACTAGTTGTGATCGGTAATACCGATTGCCGGATTACAACTCAACTTTGTTCTTAGTTGTCTTACATAATAGGCCCCTAAGGATTCGGTGGACTTTGCAAAAGCTTCTCATCAGTTGAAATGTCAAATGTAGTTGAATTTTGTCCCAATACAAAATCCAACACATGAGGAACAGCTTTTAGGTTTTGCAGAGTATCATTTAGCACTAGAAGAATATCATTTGGAATGTCTCTTCGGTGAACTTTACATCACGAGCATGAATAATTTTGTGTTTGTTTGGTAACCACACTCGATATCATTTTTTTCTCTCGAGGAAATTCAACAAATACTCCTTCAACAGATCTTGTATTTACCTGAGTTCTTATCCAAAACATAAACTTTCGAGCCAAACTTCCTCAAATAGGTAAGTTGAAGTTTCATTTTATTCCACTTGACAAGAGAAATCTCACCATTCAGACTACTTGTCGGACAACGGTTCCGATTGTGACAAACTGTGGCAACTGCTTCAGTCCAAAAACCACCACTCAGCGCAGACTGCAATAACATACATCTTGCCATATCCATGATCGTTCATTTGATTGATTTGTATGAGAAATTGTGAGTTTTCTTTTGTTTCCTTGATCTAAAAGATATCAGTACTCACCACCGTTGTCCGAATTCAAGCACTTTATTTTGGCTCCAGCTTTCCTTTTCACAAGATTTCGATAAGAGTTTGATACCACTCTTTTGTTTAAGAAAATAAACTTCAGACTACCTCGTCTATTAAGACAACAAAATAGTTTGCTCCTTCAAGTGATTCCTTCCGAAATGGTTAAAAATGCAAACTGACTTACCAAACAAAGAACTTAAATTAAGTTTTGGTCGCCGGAATTAAATTTTAAATTCTGTTCTTTTTTTTTGGAAAGAATAAGAAGAAAAGTGCAAGAACAAATATCAACTCAAAATGAATACCAATGAAGATCAAACACCTTGCGTAAATCCATATGTAATTCCAAATACATCTTCTTCTTCGGCCCAACGTTGAAACAGTACATCATGCAAAGAAACAGAGTTACATGCAAAACATTAACGTAGGTTAGATCAGGTTTGACGGGTTGATGCAACGGTAGGCCGAAAAACATCCCACTCGGATCACTGTGGATACATTTTGCTCCCCAGGAAATGGCGCCTTCCTGAACAATCCTGATGTTTGTGTCAATATCAGAATGTCCAAGGATAGGACGTGCGTCGCACAGGTCGTCGAACAAGTATTCTCCTAGTATCGTCATTCTTCTTTTGGCTAGGCTTGGACATTCGCAGAGGAAGTGGAAGGTGTGCTCCTCCGTCTCTTCGTCTTCGCACCCTCTACATAAATCAGATAAGCTAATACCCATTCTGCTCATGTGGGTTATCCATTAGGATAACTACCAATAAGGATAATTGAGCTCTGCCCTGCTGCAGAAGATAATTTCTTTTCCTTTGACAAATTTTACTTTAGTTTCCTGGCAACCCTGCAAGTTACAAGTGCCACCCACCTGTTATTTGCGGTTTCAAGGAAATTTTGGTGGATAAGCCCATTCACTTGAACAATTAGTGTATGGGTAACCGTGTTGATCTCACTAAGCGAATGTAGCTCCCTTCGGCACTGTTTTATCAGCTTTGACTTTGTGACAGTAGCGTATTTATGACCCTGTATAAGACGTAGCACGTTTTTGGCAGCTAATTATTTCACGTATGTATGTATATATCGAGAATTGCTAGTAAGAAAAATGTCTCTAGGGCTGCAGTTGGTTTAAGGGCCTATTATGGATCACAACTCAACTTAGTTGAATTGTAATCAAGACAACTCAATTTGAAGACAACTGCAAAAAAAAAATCGTATTATGGGAGAAAACTTTTTTCAGTTGAGTAGACCAAATACATTGCCTACTTTTATGTGCTTGTTTTGTGTCAAAATCAGCTGTGTAAAGTAAAATACGTAGGTATTTCAAAGTTTTGAATTCAGTGCAAAATTTTTTTAAAAAGACAAAATAATACGAAATGGAGAGTTGTATTGATTTGTTTCTTGTAAATTCGGAAAAAGAAAATCCCCTCAATGTTGCGCTGATGAGAAAAAATATTAGAGATCGCTCCAATCCATTGGAACTTCCAAACAAAAAGTATTTTTTGTAAACAAATTCTTTGGTGAGAAGTGTTGATTTAATGACTCCGTTTTGTTGCAGATTTATAAGTTATTTTAGACTCGACAAAGACACATTTGTTTATGTGCTAAACGAAATAAAAGATTATTTGAAACAACCATAGAGTTCCCCCGCAGTCTCACCAATTCTAAAACTCTGCACCGCCCTACGTTTTATGGCAAAAGGAAGTTGCCAAAAGTGCAGTGGTAATGATTTTAATTTTGCTCAACCAACAGTTTCGGTAGTAGAAGTGCTAGACATAGAAGAAGAACATATCTGACCAATTTGAATTTATCGAAGATTCATTTTTACCAGAAAACCAGATTTACTGGAGTAATAGGATGCATCGATGGAACTCATGTTCGAATCATAGCACCAAAAAAAAAATCTTCAACATCTCTATAATAAATAGAAAAGGTTATTACAGTCTGAATTTCATGATTGTAAGTGTATATGTTTCTGCTGATGAATCTCAATCAACCTCTCAAATTGGGCAGGTTTTGTGATTTTTGTCTAAAAATTTGTTTTTTCTTACAAACGTTTATATTATTATTTGTAAATCTTACATATATTTTTTTCGCCATTTTCTTAATAAAATTGCTTTTCAATTCGCTGTTGGTGCGTACCGATATTTTTTTGTACACCCAAATGCACTACACAACCGGTAAATAGCAGTTGTTGAATTTTGATAACAATCACAACTGAGAGACAACTCAACTGGCTTACATAATACCCCCAAACACACTTAAAAAGTCAACCATTTCTCAGTTGACTACTGGTTGACTTGTGACAGTCAACTAGTTGTGATCGGTAATACCGATTGCCGGATTACAACTCAACTTTGTTCTTAGTTGTCTTACATAACAGGCCCCTAAGGATTTGGTGGACTTTGCAAAAGCTTCTCATCAGTTGAAATGTCAAATGTAGTTGAATTTTGTCCCAATACAAAATCCAACACATGAGGAACAGCTTTTAGGTTTTGCAGAGTATCATTTAGCACTAGAAGAATATCATTTGGAATGTCTCTTCGGTGAACTTTACATCACGAGCATGAATAATTTTGTGTTTGTTTGGTAACCACACTCGATATCATTTTTTTCTCTCGAGGAAATTCAACAAATACTCCTTCAACAGATCTTGTATTTACCTGAGTTCTTATCCAAAACATAAACTTTCGAGCCAAACTTCCTCAAATAGGTAAGTTGAAGTTTCATTTTATTCCACTTGACAAGAGAAATCTCACCATTCAGACTACTTGTCGGACAACGGTTCCGATTGTGACAAACTGTGGCAACTGCTTCAGTCCAAAAACCACCACTCAGCGCAGACTGCAATAACATACATCTTGCCATATCCATGATCGTTCATTTGATTGATTTGTATGAGAAATTGTGAGTTTTCTTTTGTTTCCTTGATCTAAAAGATATCAGTACTCACCACCGTTGTCCGAATTCAAGCACTTTATTTTGGCTCCAGCTTTCCTTTTCACAAGATTTCGATAAGAGTTTGATACCACTCTTTTGTTTAAGAAAATAAACTTCAGACTACCTCGTCTATTAAGACAACAAAATAGTTTGCTCCTTCAAGTGATTCCTTCCGAAATGGTTAAAAATGCAAACTGACTTACCAAACAAAGGATTTAAATTAAGTTTTGGTCGCCGGAATTAAATTTTAAATTCTGTTCTTTTTTTTTGGAAAGAATAAGAAGAAAAGTGCAAGAACAAATATCAACTCAAAATGAATACCAATGAAGATCAAACACCTTGCGTAAATCCATATGTAATTCCAAATACATCTTCTTCTTCGGCCCAACGTTGAAACAGTACATCATGCAAAGAAACAGAGTTACATGCAAAACATTAACGTAGGTTAGATCAGGTTTGACGGGTTGATGCAACGGTAGGCCGAAAAACATCCCACTCGGATCACTGTGGATACATTTTGCTCCCCAGGAAATGGCGCCTTCCTGAACAATCCTGATGTTTGTGTCAATATCAGAATGTCCAAGGATAGGACGTGCGTCGCACAGGTCGTCGAACAAGTATTCTCCTAGTATCGTCATTCTTCTTTTGGCTAGGCTTGGACATTCGCAGAGGAAGTGGAAGGTGTGCTCCTCCGTCTCTTCGTCTTCGCACCCTCTACATAAATCAGATAAGCTAATACCCATTCTGCTCATGTGGGTTATCCATTAGGGTAACTACCAATAAGGATGATTGAGCTCTGCCCTGCTGCAGAAGATAATTTGTTTTCCTTTGACAAATTTTACTTTAGTTTCCTGGCAACCCTGCAAGTTTCAAGTGCCACCCACCTGTTATTTGCGGTTTCAAGGAAATTTTGGTGGATAAGCCCATTCACTTGAACAATTAGTGTATGGGTAACCGCGTTGATCTCACTGAGCGAATGTAGCTCCCTTCGGCACTGTTTTATCAGCTTTGACTTTGTGACAGTAGCGTATTTATGACCCTGTATAAGACGTAGCGCGTTTTTGGCAGCTAATTATTTCACGTATGTATATATCGAGAATTGCTAGCGAGAAAAATGTCTCTAGGGCTGCAGTTGGTTTAGTTCTCATGGCACTGCTATTCTCTGAATTGTTATCATATTTTTCAGATTGGTGACCTTTTCAAGGGCTGGTCACCATACCAAACATGCGTATGTCAATATTGGCCTTACAATGACTGTGTACAATGTACATACACAGAATGGTTTTGGGGCTTGGGCGCCACACAGTGGTTTAAATGCGGAAAAAAATCAAAAAAATGAAAGTGTTAGTATGAAGTTTTTTTTTTATTTTATTATAGTTATATAGTTGGTCTATGATTTTTGAACATTTGAGCAATTTTTGTTCATAAGTATTAAAGATACAGGGCTCCAAAGTTACCCTTTTTTTCAATTTTGAAATTCCTATATTTTCTTGCACTAACTTCTTGGCACGAAAAATAGCGTTTATAAAACCTTAAGCCAGAATTTTTATTTTTATTTCAAAAACATGTACTTTAAGCTTAAAAAAAACATATGCATATATATATATATGTATATATGTATGTATATTTTAGATAAGTCAGAGCAGAGAGCTCTAACATGAAATTTTTTATGTTTTTTCCTTAGAGCTACAATTTTAGCTACACTTGCCTACACGCTCTGACTACATTCACTTGAAAGCTACAATATTCACCTTACTAGTCCAAAAAGAATAAAATCCGTCTGGATCCAACCCTGTGACTTATGTTCAATTTTGTTCACCTGAATCAGGTCTTAAAAAACACGGTTTTGACGACGATAGATCCCGAAAAATTACAATTTCTTCGAAAATACTTGTCACAAATAACTAGATAAAGGCTTAGTTTTTAGAAAATATATGTACCTTTCTTTAAAAAATAAAATAAAATTAATTCATTGACTAACCTGTGAGATATTCAATTTTTGGCGCAAAATTTTTTTTTTGCCTGACTTATTTTCCAATTGTTTCCTAACTTTTATTTAAAAATTACAATAAAAATAAAAAAAATTATGATGTATTAAACTATATGGAAGTACCTAAATATAATATGAAAATAAATCAGGTATAATCTTAAAATTTTGTATGATATTACGCAAAAAATAGGGACAGGTAAAATAAAAAAAGGTGCTTTTTGTGGTTTTACCTGTATACGGGTTTTTCCTAATACTTGATGTTAAGTATATGAATTGGTACCTGTTATATGAATGACAAACAAACAATTTCTTTTTTACGATCATTTTCCGGAAAACCCTTTCAGGATAGGTAAGACCTAATAAGAATAGTTTGGTTGTCACTAAAATATATAGATAACAAAAAATGGAATAATAAGTCATTATTAATCTATTGTTCATTGTGCAAGGTGTTAGGAATAAATAAAAAGAAATTAACATGTCACAGTTTGTTTTAAGTTACACTGTTTTGTGTGAAGTTCTAATTAAAGGTCTTAATTTTATAGAACCGTTTCTATACGAAGAGTATCCTCACTTGAGCGAAAATGATATTTTTTTAATAACATCAGAAATTAAAAAAAGATTCTTTTCTCAATTTAAACGGAGATACATGTTGGTTAGTTATAACCAAACCAAATTTTTTGAAAGATATACGGACTGGTTAAATAGTGAATTTGTGGTTAAATTAGAAACTAATAATAATAACACAGACGTTTTATCTGATTCTACTCGTGGTAGACCAAACAAAGATTTTACATCGTGCTCTGACCGAGCAAAAAGATATAAAGTAGATAAACTGAGATCTTCTGTATCACAGGAGCTTATAAATGCTGCATCCTCATCTTCTTCAAAATTAAAAGGTAAATATTTTTTTAAAGTAAATTAAAGTATTTAAAAGTAATAATACTAATTCATGATTTTTTTGTACTTTTTTTCTCAGAATTTGACGCAGATACTGCCTTAGCTCTTATAACGCAAGCAAAACTATCGAAATACCAATACGAAATTTTAAGAAAAGCTACAAAAGAGATCGGTTATGATATTTTCCCAAAGTACCCCCATATTATTGAGGCAAAACAATCTTGCTACCCAGACAACATAGCAGTAACCGAAACATCTGCGATGGTGAGGCTTCAGGATTTGCTAGATCACACTGCAAGAAGAATTTTAAAAACAATTCCAAGTGATGAGCTCGAACAACTTAACAACCAAACTTTAGAACTTCATACAAAGTGGGGCTGTGATGGCTCATCTGGACAGAGCGAATATATGCAAAAATTTTCCATCGGGAATCAGGAAGCTTCGGATGCACATCTTTTCATGACGTCGATTGTGCCCCTCAAAATGACCTTACCAACTGACGAAAACAATCCCACATGGATCAATTCCCGACCGTCTTCAACACGATATTGCAGAGCATTGAAATTTGAACACAAAAAGGAAACACTTGACCTCATACGCGAAGAGAAAAACCGTGTGGAAAATGAAATAGAGGGATTGGAGATGACCTCAATAAATATTGGCACACTTGCCATAAAAGTTAGACACCATCTTTATTTCACGATGATAGATGGAAAAGTTGCTCAAGCTGTCACAAATACTAGTTCTGCGAGCAACTGCACCATTTGTGGAGCTAAGCCTTCGGAGATGAATAATTTATCTAAGATCAGTACCAAGATGTTGAATGAAGATGCTCTTAAACTAGGAATATCATCACTTCATGCAAGGATTAAATTTATGGAATACGTTTTGCACCTCGGCTACAACTTAAGCTTTAAATCATGGAGAACATGTGAGGACACTCGTGCTATTAAGGAAGTGGAAAAAAATCGAATCCAAGCTGAATTCATCGAAAAGGTTGGTATCAAGGTTGACGTTGTAAAGCAAGGAACTGGAACAACAAATGACGGCAATACATCACGAAGATTTTTTGAAAATCCGCTTCTGACTGCAGAGATCACCAAAATAGATTCAAGGTTGATAACGAGACTTTCAGTCATATTGGAAGTAATTTGCTGCAATTTTTCAATTGATACAGAAAAATTTAAGGTTTATTCTGAAGAGACAGCTAAATTGGCGATTTCGTTATACCCTTGGTATCACATGCCTGCAACATTTCATAAAATCTTATTACACGGAGCAGAAGTAATACAAAGTGCATCTTTGCCAGTGGGTTCACTTTCAGAGGAGGCCCAGGAAAGCAGAAATAAGGACTACAAATATTACAGAACCCACCACTCGAGGAAATGTTCTCGGCTATCTACAAATGAGGATGTTTTCCACATGATCATGATATCATCTGATCCCTTTATAACCAAATTGAGACAGGAACCAAAAAAAAAAAAACCTTCCATTGAGTGAAGAAGCTCTTGAATTAATTAATTAATATTTTTTTATGACTATGTAATTTATTTGTATGTATTTATACATTTATTTATTTGTTTATTTATTTAATTATTTATGTATGTAATTAGTAATATAATTATTTTTGTAATGTTTACATATTAAAGCAAAAAGTGTTACAAAACATAAATTGTTATTTTTTTTATATGAACAATAAACGCCAAAATTTAGAAAAATCTCAATAACTCATATTCTAATTGTTATTTTTAATCCAAATTTTGAGAAAATAAGTGTTTCCCTAACCCAAACATGTGTGCCAAATTTCATTTCTCTCCGATTTATAATACAGGTTTTATCGATTTATTTCCGCGCTCCCATACAAACCGAACCCCAAAATTTAGAAAAATCTCAATAACTCCTCTTCTAATTGTTATTTTTAATCCAAATTTTAAGGAAATGTGTGTTTCCCTAACCCAAACATGTGTACCAAATTTCATTTCGCTCCGATTTATAATACAGGTTTTATCGATTTATTTCCGCGCTCCCATACAAACCGAACCACTGTGCGCCATCTTCTTCCAAAAATTCTGGTGGTATAGAAGGCGACTGATGCTTTTCTTTCTCTTTCTTTTATGTTTTCTTTCCAGTTTAATTTGCGATAATCATAATGACATCTATCTTCTAATAAATAAATTCAATTAAAAAAAAAAACTATCAAAAAAACTTATATTTTGTTAACAAAAACACATTTTTGAAGGTTTTTTTTGCAACAAATAGTCGATATTTTCAAATATTTTGAATTGTTCGCAAATCTAATTCCCACTTGATGGCTTTTCGTTGAAAATGATTGAACGTCAAGTTGTAGATCAAATCAAACACAAAACAATGGCACACATAGATAATAGGTCCGTTCGCGTACTTTTTGCACCAAAATTCGTAAAAAGAGATATTTTAAAGAGTGGGGGTAAAATTCTCACAAAAAAAAAAAACTACAAAAAAGTAAGCGAACGGGAAAACAACAAATGTTTCACACAATATTACTGTCTTGTTGTTGTTCTTTGAAAATTTGTTTTTAAATTTTATAACTGACAGCAAAAGCGAGCAATTTATTTAATTTATTTGAATTTCTATCAAATTTGAAATTTTCACAAATCAGCCCAAAGAAATTTCTTGGGTTAAAATTCGTAGGTTGGGGAAATACTTTACTCTCTCGTGAGCGCTCTCTTTTACGAAAAACTACGAAATTTTTGAGTACGCGAACAGGATTTGGTTAAATTTCGTATTTTTTAGTAAAATTTTACTGTTTTAGGAGGGTACGCAAACGGACCTATTGTGAGTAAAATGTGGGGAGTATGAGAGCGTAAGTAAGTGACCTACTTTGCTTACTTACTTACCCTCCCATACTCCCCAAATTTTAACTTACATTATCTATGTGTGCCATTGTTTTGTGTTTGATTTGATCTATAACTTGACGTTCATAGGAAAAGAATATGCAGTTTTTTATAATTTTTGTTTTGAGCTGAAATTTGTTAAGGTTTTTAATTAAAATTGTGACAACGCATTTTCTGCCTATGAAGTTTTGGCACATTTGAGTTTGTGATTCGTAGAGTGAATTAGTGATTTCTATTCCAAACTAAGTAAAGTGTTGATTATTAGATAACAAATATATAAGAAAATTGAACAATGAAACATATCTATGTAAAGAGAACCAAAACAAATAATTTAATTTACATCCCTACCTAACTTATTCACAATACAAAAAGTGATTTGGAGCGAATTTCCATTACCGCATCACGAATTTCCTTCTGATTTTTATTTTATAGTTAGGTAGAGGACTCAATAGGTTAGGTTAGGTTGAAGTGGCTGTCCAAGATGGAAACGGACACACTTAGGCCAGTTTGATGGCCCATTGTGATACCACATGAATCTTGAGGTTTCTTCCTAAGCTCAATGGAACCAGTTTGAGTCTCTTACGAAACGTGAGAGGCTGCTTATGCCGATATGATTTAGATCGTTTAGATCGTTAAAGAAGAATTCTCCTAGGTAATTCTTGCGTTTTCGAGACAGAGCAGGGCATGTGCAGAGAAGATGAAGAACTGTTTCTTCTTCTTCCTCGTCCATACAGCTTCTGCAGAAGTCATTTGAGAATACGCCTAATCTCATGGCGTGCTTTCCTATTAGACAGTGTCCGGTTATGACACCTATTATCGAGCTTATATGCGATCTGCTTAGAGAGAGCAAGCACCTTGAACGTTTTAAATCCAGTGTTGGCCAGATGTTTTTTGTGACTTGACACGTGGTGATGTTGTTCCACCTGGTGCCTGCCCTCCTCACAGCGTCTTGCATTAGCAACAGGACTCAATAGAACATGTTTTAAATATTAAGGTGAGGAAACACCTTTAAGTCATACAAAAAAATATTTTCTTTTTCGGACTTAACCCTACTTTCTTTTTATTTCGTTTTTTGATCCTAAAACAAGTTTTTTTGAATTCGTAGTACGGCGCGCCGCGGCGTATTAACAGCTAGGTATGTTAGGGGGGCAGCATGCCCCTGCTTCCATCACTATAGGATTTGGGGTGGGTGCGAGTTTGGGTATATGCAAAGTACTTTTTGCACTTGAGCACTAAAATCAAAGAAATCCCCAACAAAAAAAACAAGTATGGCAACACTGAACAAAAAACAGGGAAGAAATGTCAAAATCAACCATTTTTGCGTGTTTTGTATGTGGAAAAGTGAACTTTGAAAATTAATTTAAAATAGAAATAAATGTTTCCTCGCTCTAAAAATCCTATAATTATTATTTATTTGCACATATCTATCAAATAAAAAAAAACGCATGTCCAAATTCGTGCTGCGGTAATGAAGAGTTGAGTCGTTATTACGCCTGCAATATGCCAAAAATCAAATATTTATAAAAGGACAAATTCAAAAATCGATCTCAGGCATATTGAAGGCGTAATCACTACCTTTAAAATAATATACATTTGTATATATGTACGTACTCCTCTCCTGTTTTGAAATCTTTGAGAATCCATTTTACAGTTTTGATTATTTTTACATACAAAACCTCTCACTGGATTTTTGAAATAAAACAAAAACAAAATTCAAAAACAAAAATATAGCGCAGCCATTTAGAAGCCAAAATGTCATTTATTCATATGCAATTTAAAGTTTGGCAATACATGGTACCGTGGCTGAGATCCTTGGGAATTCTGTTTACCGATTTTCCATACTTCTTAAAAATTCGTCCAGAGGCCTTTTAAGGTCTTTAAGCCTTTTTCGAAATATTCTTTTGTTTGATTGAGGTCAATGGTCCGAATCCGAACTCCGAATTAAGGTATAAGTGCTCAAACTCAGAAATATCCGTTTTCAACATTATTATTATATTTAAGACAGAGATAGTAAATTTGGAAAATCTTCACGAGTTGGATTGAAAAACAAACTAAATCATAAATTTACATAGCCTCAAAAAGCATTATATGTATAAGTTTACTTTTAATTATAAAGGGTTTTATCTAAAAAACCCGACGTAATATATTGATTTTAAAGTCGGATTCTAAATAAACCATCAAAAACCTTAGAAAAAGTATAATTTCATTGCCAGCTATGTATATAACCTTATTGATCAGTGTTATCATCATCCTCACATTAATTATCATAAGGTCTTCATAGTAATTGTCATAAATATTTATTTTAAGTAAAAGCTACGTTCTAAAAATTATTGGTAGAGTTTCATGCGGACTTCAAAGACAAATCAAGTGCCAATCATACGATTTCCTTGGGGTCTAAGAACAAGAACATGAATTGCAGGATTCTTTGAGTGAATTTAAAGCTAAGAACTTCACTTTAATATAATACACTTTGACCCTCGCGTGGAAAATATTGAAAGATCAATATGAAAATAAAAAGATTATGGTAAGCAAACAAATCCAAATTCTGTTAAATCCACCTCAAATTATTATAAAATCAGTTTGGTGAGCAAAACTCGAAAGGTTTTGGAATATTAAGGAATTTCCTCAATCTTCCATGCTTATTACAATCGATTAATTGTGTGATCATTTATATAGCTGCACGAATTTTGGCAATCCATTAACCCCCTGATGAGGATAATTTTCAATCGCGTTATCTTCCACATAATTCCGTTCTGAAACTTCAAAGTAAATCTACCAAATGGCTTATAGTATTGAATGTATCAAGTAGTTCCTGCAATGGCAAAAGCCTTAACGACCTTTTACATACCGCTTCTATTTTTGAAAATGATATCAGTTTCCTTTTATTTAATTGTTTGCACAGTTTCAACGCATTCTTTTCCTAAATTTATAGAATATCTCCGATGTAAAACGTTTGCACGAGTGAGCCCTCTATTCTTTCCTGTCTTTGGCGCTGCTTAGCTTTATCTTGTAACTGTAGGTCTCAACCATTCTTGTGGGCATATTTTGTCCAAAATGAAGAGTAAAGTTTTATGACACACGAAAGGCAATGCGAGAAATTAATTTAAATTATTATTAGTAGTTATACTTACAACCAATTGCCATGCAGTCATAACCATTGTAATACTGTTCTGCAGAAGCTCGTTCAATTACCTCACCCAGGTAAGGACGTCGAACGTTATTGGGCAGGCGATTACCTGGTGTACATCGACATTGGTAACCACCGCGTCTGAAACCCCAACCATGCAAAGGTTCACATTCCGTGGTTGCTTTCTTACAACGGGCTGTGTCAGCAAAGTGATTTGGTTTGTCATTCCCACCTCCTTTCGGACACTGATTAATATCGATTCTTTCGAAGTCCATTTCCAGAACGGCAATTGCGGTGTATCTTCGCACAAAGAAAATGTTGAAGTTATAAAATATAAACAAATTAGGAAATTAATTTATAAACTCACTTTGGATACTCGATATGTCTGAACTGCGTGTGTCGAGGGTAAATATCTGCAATGGGAACGACTGCTGATACAAGCCATTTATTCGAACGCCCACAATCGAAGTAGGGCCGTGTCCATTTTACAGGACCAGGAGTCTCATCGGCTGCAGGTGGTCCGTGAAACGTATAGGTTTCGTTTGTATTGTTGGCATAGCGAATCTGCACTTTGTACGTCGTCTTAGTGTCGTGTCTCTTGTCAACATCATCGGGTAACCACGTCTTATACCATTCGTTTATTTTGTATAACTCAGAAGTATAATCCTTGGAAATGGCATCTTTTGGAGATGCTCCCAGATCACGAACATCAAAAGTGTTCATTGTTGAAATTTTTTGTAGGTGAATCGGGTCATTAAAATCATCCAAACGAAATGCACGCGGGGCAAATCGAGGAAAAGTCTTATTGAAAAACCCACGATATGAAGATGTATATGAGCTGTTCTCTGAAAAGTATATTGCTGAAGCGTTGATAAACGGATTGGCAGAAACATCGGCTACCGTCGACAGAAAGTAGTACATCATCCCTGGGTCATAAGTGTCATTTATTGCAGGCCTTATAAATCGACTTTGGAGAATGTAACTCCAAAAAAAACTTCGACTCATGGCCATATTGTGTAAATGCAGCATAGCAGTACGATTGGGAAAAATAGGATTAACATTTATATCCTTAATATCTGGATGATGCGAAACAGTGTCTTCAGGGAGATACATATCACTTACATGCTGAATGGCACAATTTTCGGCCGAAACTTTGTCAAACTTTATTTTAATTTCATCGAAAGCATCTCTGGATTGCCATTCATATTGAGCAAACACACCCTCAATTAACAACAAAAGAAAAACAGTGTAGCTAATAGTCGAATGCATAGTTGTATAATTTAAATCAAAAACGATACATTTATGGAACAAAATTATTATTAAATCTTTTAAGCAAAACAATATTTAAAAAAACACTGGAGTATTTAATATAATCTGTATCATAGTTAAACAAGAACCAATAACCAAAATGAATCAAATTAAAATTCGACTACGCCCAGTAGCAATGACACTCTATATCAAAAACACTCCATTACCAAGACCGGAATCTCAGACTGACATTTCGGTTTGCCTACAAGCTAGAAAGCACTAAATGTGAGAAAGTGTGCGTGAAATGATGCAAAAAACCAAACACATTCTCACATTTAGTGTTTCGGCCCATCAAAACGCTTCATTATAGTAATCAGCCCCATCTAAATGCTTCATTTTGAATGTTTCATGGCCTCGTTCAAAAACTAAACAATCCTAACCAACAGAATCTGAAGTGCTGACATGGTCTTAAATTGGAAGATTTGTATAGCTTTTTAATTTCCATCCAAATAAATGTTGTAAATGTATATTAAATAAAATAAAATTCACCAAATACATATTATTTAATGATTTATTAGTTTATTATTATTTATTTTGTTTACTTAAATAATTTGCGAACGCAACATGCGCTGCAACCGGTTAAGTATAGTTATTGCAAATGGACAAAAGTGTAACTCAATACTTTGTAAAACAACAAAACAGACAATTTTTTCAGGTGTAGTTTGTTTAGAGCATTTTCTTGGCGACGTTAGAAGTTCAGGTGGAAAAAATAGGCGGATGCCTCCGTATTTTTTTGTACAGACAATGCTACGAGAAGCATACTTGTGAAGTTCCATTGCCAACTTTAGCTAGTTCAGATTCCTCAATTAGATTAGTATTTTCATCATTTAAGCAGTTCGGTAGTTGCAAGACCAAATTTTAGTTTTGTTTGTTGCAGAAATATTCCTGAAAATTTCTTTTTAAGGGACTATGTTAGAGTTGGAATTTTGTTTGTAGTTAGATTTTGGAATAAAAATTTGAGGGAACCATGTTTTAAAAATAAGTTGCTTTGTGTAAAGCATCTTTAAGGAATAGAAAAAGGCAATATGTTTACACACAATACCAACTAAATGAATGCAATAAATAGATTTAAGTAACTTTTTTTTATTCCAGTGTGGGGAAACCGAACACCCAATAGAAAAAAACCGATATACGCGCCAAAATCCATACTTCTTGACTAAATAATGTTATCTTCTATGTTTACGCATAAAATTACGAATTTTGTAGCGTATGAAAATTTCTAGACATTTTACAATCTGAAAAATTAATTATGCTATGAAATAATTGGCTGCTATTAATGCTAATTTTTTTTCTAAAAAGTTGATGAAGGTTAGCCGAAGCGGAAATTTCTTTAATGAACATATTTAAAATGTTATTGGTTTTCTCAAAAATATTTTTCTACGCTAACTTCTGCTTTATATCTGAAAACTATTGTTTATGTATATTCTCTTCTATGTTCTGCATTTATAAAATTTAATCAACGGTAGTATTTATTATATTACGAAAAACAAAAACATATACGTAAAACTCATTAATTTTTTTTTATTATTAGCAGCATTTTTACTAACCATACTTTTCAAACAATAATAAGTAAACTTGAACTTTGGTAACTAAACATTTTTAAGGAATGAATGAAAATTATATTTTGCGTTAATCTGTGGAAATTCACTAAAAAAAACTTCTGTACGTCAACAATAAACATTTATGACGATTACATGTTCTATTGAATTAGTTGTGCATGAATTCAGAACGATTTTAAGACGTTTTCATTTTGTGATATATGTCAAAATTTGTTTTTTATTTGCTCTGCATTTATTCAACAGGTTCGCTATAATCGTTCTGATTACTTTTTTAAAACATTTGTGTTCCTTTGATGCATAGTTTTTTTTTGATAGCAAATACATGTATGCTTCCATCAATCAAGAATGTTATGGATAAGATATTTTTCGATTATAAATTTTTTTTTTAAATATACAAACTATAAATATACTTGGATTAATTAAATTGATACAGATTTTAATTACTTGCAAACAAAATATTTGGGCCGTTCGTTAACGAAAATTTATTAGAATTCAATACAAAAATTGCGCTCGCACCCTTAAATTGATGGTTCTTCGAACGCATCTTTGATACAAAAATCCGGGGATTATTATGAAATTTAAAGAATTTCGTAGTGATTACTGTAAATTAGTGAATTAATTATAATAAACTGATGTTGAACATGCTTTTTTCAAGACAAAAAGGTACATTGGTTCACTATCCACAAAATGCCTGCAAAATTAAAGCTTAAAACTGACTTTTTTATCGAAAAAAGTAAAAGGAAAAACCTGAAAAAAACTTATTAACCCCTCCATTTTGTTTTTGCTATGCAAAGTGCCGCTAGCCCACGGCATCGTTTTTTTTTTGTTTGTGCTCACATCTATTCATGGACTAATTGTCAAAATTACAAATACAACAATGTAAACAAACGGGTTTTGGAGAGTGAAACGTACGAAAGATTCCGGTCTTGGTATGTAATAGAGTGTTTTTGCTCTATATCAAAGACACTCTATTTCAAAACCGGAATCCGGAATCATATCTGTAATTCTGGTTTACCAACAAGAATAGAATAGAATATTCTTTATTGAGTCTTTATAAAAATTTTACAATGAGGTATTTACTTATCTATAACTTAAGTATAACTGCGGCTATAATGTATTGCCTGCTTTGACAGTTAAAATGGAACGCCTCGTGGCTTTATTTGAACATAGTCTGACTGCTCTTGCTCAGGAGAGAGTATACATAGACTTTTTCTTTGACGACATGTCACATAAATATACATATATACATAATATTAATACTACTTAAAACCAAAAACACTCTATTACCAAGACCGGAATCTTTCGTACGTTTCACTCTCCAAAACCCGTTTGTTTACATTGTTGTATTTGTAATTTTGACAATTAATCCATGAATAGATGTGAGCACAAACAAAAAAAAAACGATGCCGTGGGCTAGCGGCATTTTGCACAGCAAAAACAAAATGGAGGGGTTAATAAGTTTTTTTCAGGTTTTTCTTTTTACTTTTTTTCGATGAAGAAGTCAGTTTAAAGCTTTAATTTTGCAGTCATTTTGTTGATAGCGAACCAATGTACCTTTTTGTCTTGAAAAAAGCATGTTCAACATCAGTTTATTATAATTAATTCACTAATTTACAGTAATCACTACGAAATTCTTTAAATTTCATAATAAACCTCGGATTTTTGTATCAAAGATGCGTTCGAAGAACCATCAAGTTAAGGGTGCGAGCGCAATTTTTGTATTGAATTCTAATAAATTTTCGTTAACGAACGGCCCAAATATTTTGTTTGCAAGTAATTAAAATCTGTATCAATTTAATTATCCAAGTATATTTATAGTTTGCTTTTAATGATTTAAGCTTGCAACTATTTTTCAATTCCATTATGATTAATAAATATTAAATTTAAAAAAAAAAAGAGTTATAATCGAAAAATATCTTATCCATAACATTCTTGATTGATGGAAGCATACATGTATTTGCTATCAAAAAAAAACTATGCATCAAAGGAACACCAATGTTTTAAAAAAGTAATCAGAACGATTATAGGGAATCTGTTATAAATGCAGAGCAAATAAAATGCAAATTTTGACATATATCACAAAATGAAAACGTCTTAAAATCGTTCTGAATTCATGCACAACTCATTCAATAGAACATGTAATCGTCATGAATGTTTATTGTTGACGTACAGAAGTTTTTTTTTAGTGAGTTTCCACAGTTTAACGCAAAATAAAATTTTCATTAATTTCTTAAAAATGTTTAGTTACCAAAGTTCAAGCTTACTTATTATTATATTGTTTGAAGGGTATGTTTAGTAAAAGTGCTGCTAAAAATGAAACAAATTAATGAGTTTTACGTACATGTTTTTCTTGATATAGTAAATACTTCCATAGATTACATTTCATAAATGCAGAACATGGAAGAAAATATACATAAACAATAGTTTCAGGTATAAAGCAGAGGTTAGTGTAGAAAAATATTTTTGAGAAAGCCAATAATATTTTAGGTATGTTAATTAAAGAAATTTCCGCTTCGGCTAACCTTAATCAATTTTTAGAAAAAAAATTAGCATTAATAGCAGCCAATTATTTCATAGCATAATTAATTTTTCAGATTGTAAAATGTCTAGAAATTTTCATACGCTACAAAATTCGTAATTTTATGCGTAAACATAGAAGATAACATTATTTAGTTAAGAAGTATGGATTTTGGCGCGTATACCGGTTTTTTTCTATTGGGTGTTCGGTTTCCCCATACTGGAATAAAAAAAAGTTACTTAAATCTATTTATTGCACTCATTTAGTTGGTATTGTGTGTAAACATATTGCCTATTTGTATTCCTTAAAGATGCTTTACACAAAGCAACTTATTTTTAAAACATGGTTCCCTCAAATTTGTATTCCAAAATCTAACTACAAACAAAATTCTAACTCTAACATTGTCCTTAAAAAGAAATTTTCAGGAATATTTCTGCAACAAACAAAACTAAAATTTGGTCTTGCAACTACCGAACTGCTTAAATGATGAAAATACTAATCTAATTGAGGAATCTGAACTAGCTAAAGTTGGCAATGGAACTTCACAAGTATGCTTCTCGTAGCATTGTCTGTACAAAAAAAATACGGAGGCACCCGCCTATTGTTTCCACCTGAACTTCTAACGTCACCAAAAAAAATGCTCTAAGCAAACTACAGCCGAAAAAATTGTCTGTTTTGTTGTTTTACAAAGTATTGAGTTACACTTTTATCCATTTGCAATAATTATACTTAACCAGTTGCAGCGCATGTTGCGTTCGCAAATAATTTAAGTAAACAAAATAAATAATAATAAACTAATAAATCATTAAATAATATGTATTTGGTGAATTTTATTTTATTTAATATACATTTACAACATTTATTTGGATGGAAATTAAAAAGCTATACAAATCTTCCAATTTAAGACCATGTCAGCACTTCAGATTCTGTTGGTAAGGATTGTTTAGTTTTTGAACGAGGCCATGAAACATTCAAAATGAAGCATTTAGATGGGGCTGATTACTAATAATGAAGCATTTTGATGGGCCAAAGCACTAATTGTGAGAATGTGTTTGGTTTTTTGCATCATTTCACGCACACTTTCTCACATTTAGTGCTTTTTAGCTTGTAGGCAAACCGAAATGTCAGTCTGAGATTCCGGTCTTGGTAATAGAGTGTTTTTGCTTAAAACCATAGACACACCATATAAAGACCGGAAACCTATCTGTCATTCTGGTTTTGCCTACAAGCTGAAACATCAATTCTCACCAGCGTTGCCGCGAAGACAAAAATTGTAAGGGCAATTTTGAGGGCCATTTTCAAAATGTGCGGACCACTCGCCCACTACCCTGGACAAAATTTGTTTAAGAAAATAATAACAGTTTGTCTTTTCTAAATAAACTTATTATATTTCAGGTCTTTTTGTTTACGGTATTAGTTATCACACTTGTACAAAGTTCTGATCGGGCACATTACGGCAACGCCTCTTCTCACGCACCCTTATTTCGAATTCTAACATCAATTCACCACAGCTAACATCAATTCACCACCCTTCTAACATCAATTCACCACGAAATAAGGAATAGTGATGAGAAATTCTTTAGGGGAGGCACCTAGTGGCTACATCGACATTAGCTATTGCATTTTTTGGGAAGAGTACGATAACTCAGGTGACAAAGTTTAATGACGGATTTGTATAGAACAGTTAAAAACAATCATTTTTTACTATGGGAGTGGGGTCTATTCTCCCCGTTTAGGCGTTAGAGGCAATTTAAAAAAAATATGTGCGTTAAATGGAAAAAATAATGGTTATACTTACAACTAAGTTTTATAAATTTTTTTAAAGACAACACTTTTGTCTATTAGCTTGTTTTTAAATCAAGTCAAAACTATGCAAATTAGAATAGTTCGTTGAGATATTATATTTTTAATAAGTATTTATTAATCCGATCTTCTCAGATGCCAACTTAAGACTTAAATCGAAAAACATTTTTGCTGTAAACTGTCATCAAATATGGTTAAACAAAGAACTTATTGTTTCTTATACATGAATCACTTATTAGGAAAACAACATGTTCCTACGTGATTGTATTGAAATGTAACATAATATTTAATATCATATTTTATGATCCAGAGGATCGTTCTTATTGCTTATTATTATATTTTTGTTCATATTTTCTAATTACTAATGGAACAGACGTGTGTTAATTTGCATAGTTTTTGGAACAAAATTGTTTTAAACTCAAAATTTGGGCAAAAAAAGGTTTGAAGTGTGATTTTTACACTTTAATGCCCAATTTCATAAACAGCTTTTATACATTTAACAGCATTTTAAACTGTTAAATGGGATATTTTGGTTTCACCAAGCGCTTTTAAAGTAAACAAGCTTTTAAACACCTTTTAAAACTAAATGCCCATTTTTGGCTCATTAAATTTTAAAAGTGTCATTAAAAACTGAATATGGAAGATTGACAGCTGATGTTTTGTTTTGTAAAATTTGTGTTCTCAACATTTTGAGTTACAGAATGAATAGGTTAACAAATTCAACATTCCATTACTATTTATAATATCATTTTTATGATTTTAATTTCTCACACAATTCGCTTAATAGAAAGAAAAAGGGGTTTTATTTTTACAGGATTGTGAAGAGGACTCTATTTTAACAAAAATATCCCTGAAATTTCCCATTTCAAGCTTGGTGAAACTGAAAAAATTATAAGGCCTGATAAAATTTAAATAACTTTTAGATAAAAGTGCTTTTAGTGTTTGTTTATGAAATCGGACATAAGATTATTTACTATTGTTTTTAGAATGCATTGCTTATATTTGTTTTTGAACAAACATTGAAAACTAGATGATTTTATGTCTTTTAGTTCTTGAGATAATTTCAAAAAAAAAAAATATTTTAATTAAATTATTTTTTCCTTGCTTGAGTATTAACGTAGTCTTATTTTGATAGTCATAATCGAATATGGATTAAGGTATACCCGGAATTAATTATTTTTTCTTAAATCTAGCTTATTTAAATACAAAAGAAACTTTGACTAGAAGACTTTGTGATTGAAAGTGGCAAGAAAATGTTAATTTTTAACTTCACTATATTCAAAAGTGTGTACTACGTATAATACAGTTTTCAATTCAATAAAAAGCTATAATTGTCTGAACAAGGCATTTGTTGTATTATGTAAAGAAAACTTGAAATATATTAGCAAAAATGTTAAACATTGTTGTTTTTTTTAATTTAAATGTAATACAAAGACTTCTAATTCAGGTAAAATTATACATTCCAAAAATTATCTTTTTTGAATGTTATAATAATTCTTTTTTTCTCGAATTTAAAAACGATTACTATTTCCTAAAAGTATTTTGATAATTACAAGACAGTGACCAAGTTTTTACAATGTTACTATAAGTTAAGTTTTTCAAATAAAAAAATGATAAAAGTGTGACATCACCTCAACATCACACATAACGTAAGTGTTTTTTTCTTCGAGGTGAGTTTGAAAACGTCAACAAAAATTCCAATGTTTGCATTTTTAAACTTTTTTAAAAGGAAAACAAATTTCATACAAATCTTCTCGCCCAAGAGAATTTGTCACATCGTTGGATACTTTCACCATTTATTTTGGATGCATAACAGCGGTATTGGCCAATACCGAGGAATTCGTAAGGGGTTTGTGTTTCACAACACTGTCGCAAGTTCATTTGGGTAAAAGATATTTTATCGTTTCAGGAACAACACCATCGTCATTTTCAATCTTCAGCTTCCACTTCAGCTGGTCACAGCAATACAAGTCCAACATGAATAGAGAATCTGCATAAGGAAGCCGCTGGCAAAACAATCAATGCAACGTTCTTACTTTAAATTTGCAAGTAGACACAATATAGTATGCTCATTTGACTTTGATTTTTACAAAAACCGAAACGTCCTACAAAGGTAAATGGCCCCACCGGCTATGCTAGGAAGCGTTATAAACAAAAACAAACCCAAAATGTCAGACCAGCATGGACAGCAACTCAAATTAATGGATATCGCGAGTAGACGAAGTCTGCGAGGATTAAAACGCTGTCCTAGTTGTGGAACATTTAACGGAAATCGCAGCCAATTGTGTCGCAATCCAGAGTGTGAGCTTCGCAAGCAAATACTTAACAACAAGAAGTCCATGGACCCGATTCAGTTGATTTCGCACACGGAACGAGAATGCGCTCCGAGGAATTTCGTCCAAATCACCGACTCCTACACGCAAGAGGGCAAGAGTTTGCTGATAAAGCGGAAAGCTATTTGTTTCGTGGACACCTGTAAGTACGATTCCAAAGACATCGACATAAGCTGCAAGCATGTCAAGGCGACTGCGGAATCTGTGAAGGTCGCCGAAAAGTTTATAATTCACTACGACACCCTGTGGAGTCTGCCTATTGGAGTTGAAGACAAAGTTCGTCTATGGGAGTCATACAAGGAAGAGGAATCCGCTGTCCCCGCTGTGCAGAGGATAAACAATACGACATTTGTGACAAAGTGCGCCAGGTCGAATATATTCCCATCGGGGAGATTGCATGTGACAGTCCTCACAGACAGACACAATATAGTATGCTCATTTGAACCAATTTCCGCACCACATTGGAACTCACTTGGAAGTGTTCTTATAAGTTTTTTTTGATTTTAACTAAAAAGTGTGAATGCAACTTCCTTACTCACACTTCAAGGATTCCAGGAAGGTATAAACCATTCCTGTAGGTACATTATTGTACCAAGGACACGACCGAATGAGTTGTAATGTTTGAATTTTTAAACATTTTTGATAGGAAAATACAAATAGTGGAACTCACTTGGACGTGTTCTTATAAGTTTTTTTGATTTTAACTAAAAAGTGTGAATGCAACTTCCTTACTCACACTTCAAGGATTCCAGGAAGGTATAAACCATTCCTGTAGGTACATTATTGTACCAAGGACACGACCGAATGAGTTGCAATATTTGTATTTTCCTATCAAAAATGTTAAAAAATGCAAACATTAGAACTCATTCGGTCGTGTCCTTGGTACAATAATGTACCTACAGGAATGGTTAATACCTTCCTGGAATCCTTGAAGTGTGAGTAAGAAAGTTGCATTCACACTTTTTAGTTAAAATCAAAAAAACTTATAAGACCACGTCCAAGTGCGTTCCAATGTGTGCATTTTCCTATCAAAAATATTTAAAAATGCAAACAGTGTAATTCATTCGGTCGTGTCCTTGGTACAATAATGTACCTACAGGAATGGTTAATACCTTCCTGGAATCCTTGAAGTGTGAGTAAGAAAGTTGCATTCACACTTTTTAGTTACAATCAAAAAACTTATAAGAACACTTCCAAGTGAGTTCCAATGTTGTGGTGTGGAAATTGGTTCAAATGAGGATACCATATTGTGTCTACTTGCAAATTTAAAAATTTGAATCGATATTTGACGGTGTTTCCCTTTGATTAGAAATGAAAATTATATACTGATCGATCGGGAATCATACTAAGAATTTTTTTTGAGAAAAAAAAGTGTAATTGCGCATTTATTTTTCTCTAAAAATGTATTTTTTATTTTATTTCTTATTTTGACGGAAATTCATTTTCCCGAACAGCTGATACTTTTATGTTCACCACAGCAATTAAATAAAAAAAAAATATCTGTCAAAACAAGTAAATACACCGCATCGAATTGTTGTTGGATTTCAAATTTCAAAATGGACGTAATGTCAAAATTACAAATACAACAATGTAAACAAATGGGTGTTGGAGGGTAAAACGTACGAAAGATTCCGGTCTTTATATGGTGTGTCTATGCTTAAAACTAAATAACAAATGGTCAACACAACTAGTTAATATGTGATAGAGCGAGAGTTCTTTATAAGATTTTCTTTTCATTTAAGTTCACAGAGGGGAGTCGGCTTTGTGCACTCAACAAGTAAGGTTGTGTTTTTTTTTCTTCTTAACACGAGCTTAACAAAATAAATAGTGTGACTGCGCTTACAAAAATAAAAAAAATTTTTTTTTCGTTACTGAATCTATTATTTTAAATAAATATTAAAAGCATCGACAAGTAAATTCTTTAGACAACGCTGATATTTTATCGCAAAAGTCGGATGGTTGGACTTAACCTCCGCTTTTTTCGGATTACTTTTTCACACGCGCTGCATTCCGAGTACATGCCGGCAGCCGTAGTCCGCAGTAATTGGGTGTTTTGCTGAGTACGGACTCATCCTTCTGTCCCACCATGAAAAATAAATTGGAGATATCAAAATCCAAAAAAAAATCCAGTCAATACGATAAAAAACTTGAAAGACTCGCTGCCGCCCAGTTACTCTTACAGCTAAGCGATGATCCCAGCTGCTCAAACATGGCACAGGCATTTCTAACACCTGAAAATTCCGCCTCCCTCGTGGAATCAAACACGTCTCCAGCATCAATTCATCCAACCGACGCTGAAGTCTCCAACCTGACGACCGGCTGGCAATTACCGCCGAAAAAACACACCGCGAGGTCTGCATCACCTAACCTAGAAATGGATGTCACGCCAAATGAAAATTCTTTCGCTCCACTGAATGTTAAACTCGTGCTGAAAAGCTCCAGACACAACAGCAATATTGCCAACCAACTTCATCAATCAACCATTAATGACGACGTTCCTGCCGCCGAGGGAAACATTAATGAATCTCCAGCTAGCACAACAAAAGTTCCAAACAAAGAAGAAAAACTGTATTCGGGTAAGTACTGCCCACCTATAATATTGAAAAACATTGACATTAGACAACTTATTATAGATCTTAAAAATAGCCCTGTTAAATTTTCATACAAAATAGTGAACAAAGGTAGTAGTAGTAGACTGTATGTAGACAATAGCCAAGTACATAGGGATCTGATGAACACTCTGAGGAATACCGAAAATGCTGAAGCATATTCTTTTACTTTAAAAGAAGACAAGACAACTAACGTCGTCCTTAGAGGACTTACATCTGATTATCCTCCTTCAGAAATTTTAAATGAACTTAAAACTAAATTTGCTAATATTTCCGATGTTTCGCTTTTCGAAACTTTGAGATCCAAACAAGAAAAAATTAAATACAATCTTTTTCTAGTCCGTCTCTGTCCGGGTTCGAGCGCGAGTGATTTAATCAAGTTAAAATATCTCTTCCATACCAGAGTTTACTGGGAGAAACTAAGGGGCAACCGGGGCGCTCTTCAGTGCAGAAGATGCCAACAATTCGGCCACCTGGCCAAGAACTGTGCTTTCTCGTACAAGTGTGTCAAATGTACTAATAGACACGAGCCAGGTCAGTGCCCTGTACTTCGTGAACAGGGTAGCAAGGCGGTTTGTGTAAATTGCGGCGAGGATCATCCTGCCAACTTCAGAGGATGCAAATCCTATAAGCTTTATGAAGCTCGCAGAAAACAGATCCTACATGAAGCCAACCTTAAAAGAGAACAAGCAAAAAGTATTTCTCATGCTATCTCAAGAGGGGCCCACGTTGTCCCTGGGGTATCTTATAACAGTCATTTCAAACCCCAAGATTTAAAATCCCATGTACCCGACACTCCCAGCTCTCCCAATGCACAAAATGGCAGCAATGTAATGGGTAAATTCATTGCACTATCAAACGAACTCTTTGGAGTAGATATGAAAACACTTATTGGAAAAATTAGCAACTTTATGTCAAATCTTAGAAACTTCAACTGTTTAGAAGATAAGCAAATGGCCTACTTTCAACTACTCACCGAATTAATCTCCGGTTCTTCAACATGATGTTATTAAAAATACTACATTACAACATTTCGTCCCTCGCCTCACATTCTCGGAGAATTGAATAGTTTAAAATTCTCCAAGAAAACAATTGTTCTCTTGCTTTCATATAAGAGACACATCTATCTAACAGACAAAAAGTTTTTATAGACAATTTCAATATTCTAAGATCGAATATAAATTAAAAAGTTCAAGAAATAATAAAAAGATTACAAACAAAAGAATTAAAAATAAGAAAAAAAGAGCATTTACTATGTTCACTTTATTGTTATAAAACAAACATTCAAATTCAGATCCAAAATGTCAATGATATATCATATTATGGGTGGACAGTGCTTACCCGATCTATATTTTATTCTATCAATAATTTATCTAATTAGTATTAAAATTTTCATCTATGCCTAGTATTTATATTTTAACGCCTTAACTTAAAGTTCTAGTTCAAAAATGTGATAATACTATGGTACAAATACTGTGATCAAAAAGAAACTCAAAAACAAGACTTAATGTTACATTATCCTTAAAATATATGTATCTATTTTATATATGTATACTCTCGTATTAATTTGATTGTTCTATGTATACATCAACTTCTTAAAACTAATATAAAAGATTCCAAATATGTATTTATATTTTTTCAAATATTATAACCATCTCACTCACTTTTAACAAAATGTAATTTTTTACCTTCCAAGAGATTTTAATTATTAGAGCGTTCTCGCTCTAAAAACTTATAAAAAGAGAAAGAGACCTTCAAATGCTGGCGTTCGTTATTTTTGTTATTTAATTTTAAGTTAATATTAGTACTGTATATATGTATAAATGTATATTTAATTTGACGTTTCCAGTCACAGCAAAAGTAAATGTAAAACACTCTCTTGAGCAAGAGTAGTCCAACTATATGCATATAAAAGACAGCCACGAGGCTTTTCATTTTAGTAATTTTAAAGCAGGCAATACAATATAGCCGCAGATTAAGATAAGATATAGATAAGTAAATACATTTGTAAACGATTTATAAGTCTCAATAAAGAATTCAATTCAAATTAAGTTCACAGAATTTTGAATTAGATATTGAAAAAATGAAAGGTAGATAAAAGTTAAGAGTTAAAATATTGTCTCTTTTCCTCTTATAATAAGATACATATTTGAAATTGAATCTATGAAAATTCAATCTTGAAGGTACATTGTACATATGAACACATAAAACATGGATACATAAATATACATCGAAGTGGTTGAGCAATATGAGCTTGTTTTTTGTCTTTCTTTTTAGTTTTTTAAGTTACAATCAGTCTTATTGTTTTCAAGAATAACTAATATACACTAATTCTATACATTACTTATAGTTATCATGTGATAGAGCGAGGGCGCTCTATAATATTTTCTTTTCATTTGAGTTCACAGCAATTTTGATTTAGATATTGAAAAAATGAAAGGTAATAAAAGTTTAGAGTTATAATATTGTCTCTTTTTCTCTTATAATGAGATATATATTTGAAATTGGATTTATGATAAATTTAATCTTGATGTTACATTGTACATATGAACACACAAAAACATGGATACATAAATATACATCGAATTGGTTGAGCAATTTGTAATTGTTTTTTATCTTTCTTTTTAGTTTTTTATGTTACAATCAGTCTTATTGTTTTCGAGAATAACGAATATAACCTAGTCCTATACATTATTATATTAATTAAAATTATCAGGTAAGTCCTGTCCACCAACACAGGAAAGATAATGACTTTATTTACAAAAATTTAGATTTAAGCGGTCGGCACTGTCCCGTAAAAAATAGTGAACAGAGATATGTGTGCAGTTAAAAGCATCTTCAAATAGATTAGATTAGGAGCATTCAGCCACGCTTTTGGCCCGGAGTGGCCGTGGAGTAAAACAAGGGAGTGGATGTCAGTGAGGAATCCAGGTCGAAAGATGTAATTCCGAGGGGAGATAAATAACTGGGGTTGTCCCAAGTGGACCCCATCTGTGATAGAATGAAGTGACTAGTTATCTAGGAAGACTTTTTGTCTACTAGATAGATGAGTTTCTTGAACGAAAGCAAAGTGACATTTATTTTCTTGGAGAATTTTTAGAAGCTCAATTCTCCTAGAATGTGCAATTAACGACGAAATGTTATATTGTTATATATTTAGCAACTTCATTTGGAACAGAAAAGAAGTTCATTGACCAGATCCAAGTAGGCCATTCTTTTTTCGGATAAAGAATTAAAGTTTTCTAGGTTTGACATAAATTTTTCAATTTTGCTCAACAAGGATCTCATGTCGTAACCAAAGAGGTCGTTGGAGAGTGTCATGAATTGATTTAGGATGTTTCCTGTTGTCTGCCTCTGCTGTAGACCAAGAGGGCCAGATGTAACTTGAGAGTCATTGGGAAGAGTCTTGAAGTGACTCGCATAGTCAACCCCAGGGATGATCGAGGCCCCATTAGAAAGGGCGAGCGATAAGTTTCTAGCTTTTTCTTTTTTGTTTATTGCCTCTTGCAAAAGCTGTTTTCTCCTGGATTCGTACAATTTAAATAATTTGCATCCTCGGAAATTGGCCGGGTGGTTTTCTCCACAGTTCACGCACACCGCTTTGCTACTCTCATCCCTCACTACAGTGCAGGCGCCGGGTTCGTGTCGATCCACACACTTCACACATTTGTACGCAAAGGCGCAGTTCTTGGCCAAGTGCCCAAATTGTTGGCATCTCCTGCACTGTAGTGGACGCATCAGTGCCAGGGAGCAGACGAACAAGAAACAGATTATATTTTATTTTCTCCTGCTTTGACCTTAAGGTCTCGAAGAGTGAAATGTTAGAGATATTGGGGATTCGGTTTTTTAATTCATTAAGGATTTCCTCTGGAGGATAATCGGAAGTAAGTCCACGAAGGACAACATTTGTTGTTTTATCTTCCCTCAGAGTGAAGGAGTATGCTTGTGCATCACCTGTGTCCCTCAGCATACGCATCATCTCCCTATGAGCATCGCTATCATCAATATATAATTTGCAAATACTACCCCTGTTCACTATTTTGTACTTAAACTCTACCGAGTTCTCTTGAAATTCGGAAATTAATTTTCTAACATCTACATTTTTCAGTATTATAGGTGGACAGAACTTACCTGAATACATTTTGTCTTCTACATTTGATTTATTTTGCTTATCGCTGGATGTTGCTGGAGGGGCTCCCTCGCTGTTCTTTTCTTCATCATCATTGATGGTTCGTTGTTGCAGTTGTTTAGACACGGAATTGATGTGCTTGATGTTTAATAATGTTTGTAGTTTCACGTTGGCCAGTGCAGCAAATTTATTTTTTTCAGACTCAAAGTCCATTTTTTGTGAAGTGGAATTCACTTTGGCAGCAGCTGCGGTATGTTTTTTTGGCGGGGTTTCCCAGTCACTTGAGTCAATTTCAACATCCTCAGGGAGAGGCAATAAATGCTTATTCGTTGCAGTCATATTTACGTTTGCAGAGTCGATGAATGTTGGTTGCGTCTCCGCTTGGAGAGAAATTGCCATGTCGGGGCTTCGTTGCGTGCTGGTGCATGGTGTTTGACTAAGGGCGATGAGTTGTTGGGCGGCTTCCATAGTTTTGTTGTATGGTGCAGTTTTTTTTGATTTAAAAAAATCAGATTGTTGCTTCATAGCAGTAAAAGACCCTTAATCCGTGCGTGGAAGAGCAAGGCAGGTTCTACAAACAGAAGTGTGAGCAGCCGAAACACGAGTGGCTGAAATCCACCAGCATCCGTGTTGAGAAAACACCATCCACCGTAATTCGTCGAAAAAACACTTTGTTGAAATATATTCTTTGTTTAGAATATTTTATTTTAATGTTATCGGTACTATAAAAGTACTTAAAAATTTAATTAAAGTTCTCGAATTTTTCAGAGTGAAAAAAAAAATGGCGACTTAACACAATGAATGCTCAACCAACCGTCGTTTACCAACAAGCTGAAATGTCGATTTACACATCTATAGGTAATATCAATGTAACACACTCGTTCACAGCTAATATCACCTTTCCAAGAATTTATAATACATTGACATACTATACATGGACTGCTAGTAGCCAACTTCACGATGGTTCCACTTTTAACGGACAAAACACTAGCGCAAAGAGGGCAAAGCGGAAAAATTGTGTAACATTTATGACACTTGACATTGGAGCTTCTTTCTTTTTTTCTCACATTATTGTGTATTTTGTGTTAATGTGTTGTGATTGGCATTGTTAGATCCTAATCCAATTTTTATGGAAGTTTTGAATGCGCGTTTGCTGCTGCAGTTTTGTGGGCTTAATTATAAAGCTAGATTCTCAGTGGTAAGTAAACTTATAATCTGTCCTATTCAAATATGCATCTTTCACATTTTTATTCTAACAGAAAGCAAAAAGAGAAACTTTACTATCAGTCGCAATAGAAAAAAACTGCAATGGACTACTGAAAGAATGTGCACAAAATTGGTCAGACGGTAGTCACCAAGGTCGTTTGTCTTCAACAAATTATGCTAGATGTCAATACTTTCTATGTCAGGAAAAGCTTATCTCACCTAAATAAAAACAGATGTCGCTAAATATTTCATAACTTTTTTTGCCACTGTGCCTGAAAGGGCTAGTGTAGCTAATTTGAAGTGGAACCATTTTTATTCAAATTTTGTTTGGAAAATTCACACCACTAGCAGTCCATGTATAGTATGTCAATGTTATAATACCTTCATGAGAGTGTTCAAAAAGTATAAAAATGAGAACAACGAGTGCTTACATTACCTTATATGAACAGGTGTATTAAATCTGATTCAGAACGAGGGAATTATAAAATAAATCGGAAGGGTTGAACTTTTCTTTTTCATTCAGTGTGATATTTTTACATTATATTACTATAGATTTTCTATCTAAACTTAAAAAATCGCATTTGCTATGATGGGTAGATAGCTTTTTTTTCTTTTAAATGTTAACGTAATGTGAACTGTAGTTAAAAGTAAAGAGGAAGAAAATGTTTAGAAAGTATAACTAAAAAAGAGATAGCTGAATGAAAGTTTAATGTATGTCTGGGTATTACTATTACTTTAATATTGAGCTTTACATTTATTTAAATAACGTATAATAAATTCCATATTCAACCAAAATAAGTTGAAAGTTATTTCAATCAGTCCGATTTGTCGGATTGAAAATCAGGACATTTCTCGAAGTTTCAAAATTCCTAGAATCTAAATAAAAGATTTTATGAGAGATTTATATGCAAATCTCGTAAATAAAAACATAAAGACAAAACACTAATAAAAGTTGGCAAAAATTGATTATCGACTCATATATCTTGGCAAAAATTAGAATTAGAACTAAATCCAACAGCCAATTTTTTCATACAAGTTAAAATCTACAAAATATACTACACAAATTGGTATAAAGACATATTCGATTCACTCATGGATAAATGAAGGTATTGACTTCAAAATGACTTTATTTTATGCTAAATTTTGTAGTTAACGTAAAAGAATGGTAGACGAAATAAATAAATGCTGTAATTTTTTAACACAAGAAATAAAAAAATAAAAAAAATGCTACTAAAAATAGTAAAAATTAGTTTCCGACTAAAAATATCAGAAACAGAAATAGATATTGAAATCAAACTAATTTTATCATTTGCAAAATATTTTTAGTGACAAAAAACTCATAAGAAACTCCTAAGACTCAATAAATATGAGAACAGAGAAAGATATTGACACCTTTTTTCATCTAACACAAATTATTGTTATTAATACCTATTTTGTTAAAGTTAAAATCGATAGACTGGTATGGATGGGAAGATATTAGTGTCGATCGCCAGCATTTTTTGTAATGTGTAATTTTTATACAATTGCTTTTGGCAAAAATTTTTATAAAACTTCCTTTAAACGAAATGCCTGGGCCCTTATTCTCTTGCCAAATCTTAAACGTTTAAATTGTGCTTTTTTTAAATTCTTCAATCTAAAATCGTAAACAACTCATTTACATTTAAAACATGAAAAAAAGAACAAAATGCCAGCATTAAAACTTAATGGGAAACTTAAATGATGTGAAAAAAAATATTTGTGAAGTGACATACATTAAATACTCTTTGTAAGTTGGAAAGCAAGTATCTTACAATTTTTAAAAACAGTTCTGCACCTATTCAAAATACTTTTTATTTTAAGAATGTTGCAACTGATCAAATCAGAGTAAAAGTAAAATTAAATTGTTTCATTTATAAAGTGTGTCTACACTATAAAAATCTAAAATTTAAGAAGACATCCTAATCCTACTTGCATTTTTCTAATTTCAACTCTGAAAAATTAAGAAATTAATGTTCATATTCTTTACTAATGAATTACTCACCATATATAAATTGTTCATGAAGTGGTTTAATCTTAAAGTGATAGAAGCAAAATCATAGCTCAAGTTGTAAGATTGAAGCGAAACTTTCAATTGAAAACACATTGAAAGCGAATATCACTTCTTCGCGAATTTGTCAGAATTTCATGACAGTGTTCAAAAAGTGTGAAAATGAAAACAACGACACATAAAGTGCTTATCTGACCTTAAATGGTCACATTTTCGTACAACAATTGGTTAACAAAGGAAAATATATTAAATCACGGGGTGTATACGCAGCCCGAGCTAAGACTTAGTTAATTTTTTTTCTCTAAACTTCAGCTTAAACCTAAAACCGACGAGCTATACAGTCAGTACAGCTCGTCGTTCCATTTTCTTCTCAACTCCCCTTCTATGAATACAGGACCGTTGATAAACTGAAGAACTTTTCTCTAGGGCGGGAAGACATCCTTGGTGGAATAATGGGGAAAACAGCTTGTACGATAACACTTCCGATAATGGATTCAGGCTCATCGATTTTGTTGGGGGGCGAAACGTCATATTAACCAGTACGCGTTTTCCACATCTCAACATCCACAAAGGAACTTGGAGTTCTCCAGATAAATCTACCGTCAACCAGATTGACCATATTGCGATCGACGCTAGACACGCTTCCAGTATCATGGATGTCCGAACCGAGGAGCTAACATTGACTCGGACTAACTCGTTGCAGCCAAGGTAGCGCTTCGGGTTTCCAGATCCAAGGCAAAACAGGGAGATGCTGGGAGGAGATACAATGTCGGCTTCAATGGCAAGAGATCGCCAAATCCTTCTTTCACCGAGTCTCAAGTAACTTCTTTCGAAGTTTTCTGGCGCCAACACATGCATAGAGAACCAGTGGCAACATTACCAAGATGCAATCAGAGAAGTCGCTTCTGACGTGCAGGGTTTCAAGCAGATACCAACAAGGAATCCTTGGTTTGATGAAGTAATGTCGGCAAGCAAATTCAGACAAACAACAGGCATGAACAGCGTTACTGCATACAAGGACGAGAGCTGCTCACGAACTCTATGAATAGAAGACTTCTCAGAAGGAAAATGAGAGAGCATGAGAAGCGTGAGGTCGAATATGTTGAAAGGTTCAAAAGCAGGAATGAAAGTATTATGAGCAGGTGAAACGAGATTCACAAGTACATAAACCTCGAACCTAAGACTGCAAAGACGAAAGTGGACACATGACAGTGGAACCGCAGTCAATGCTGAGGATGTTGATGGACCACTTCTGCAGACTATATAATGGCGACGACGAACCGGATTCCGCTGTCAGGCAGGATGATCCATTTAACATAGATGACGATAGCCAACAAACCCGTCTTCCCGTTTTAGATAAAGTAAAGATTGCCATATCTAAGCTGAAGCAGATGACTTGAATGCCAAGATCTTTAAAGCAGCTGGAGATAATTATTTAGTAGTATGCACCAACGTATCTGTAAGGTATGTTCGGAAAAGAGCATGCCCAGAGGAATGGAACCTTAGTATTGTTTGCCCGATTCTGAGAAAAGGAGACCCTCTAAACTGCACCAAATATCACTTACAAATTTTTTTCCGCCGTAATATTTGAACGTCTAAAGCCCATTGTCAACAACCTGATAGGTCCTTATCAGTGTGGTTTTAGACTAGGAAAGTCCACAATCGATCAAATATTCACATTACGGCAGATCCAGGGAAAAACGACACCCACCATCTTTTCATCGACTTGAAGGCCGTATATGGCTGTATATAGCCATGTCTAGTTTTGGCATCCCTGCCAAACCTGTCCGTTTGTGCAGGATGACCGGGGACAATTCACGCTGCAGCGACGCAGACTTAGCCAGAAGGGTAAAAGTCCAACGACTGAGATAGTTGGGTCACGTAGAGCGCATGGAAACCTATGCTCCGACCCGAAAAGTCTTCGAATCCAGACCCACGATACAGCGTATTAGAGGAAGACCGCGGATCAGGTGGCGCGCACAAGTGGAAATTGACCTCACCCAACTTGGAGCGCAAAACTGGAGGCATCTAGGTAGGAACCGAGATAGATGGAGAAGTTTGCTGGGTTAGGCCTTTGTTCACACAGGATTGTATCGCTATCTTATATGTAAGTAAATAGGTATCCAGCGCAAACAAGTAGGTAAGTATTTCTATTCAGAGGGAACACGAATGTCAAATACAAAAGGTTTTTTTTTTGCTTATTCTAACACCGACAACAAAAACAGTGCTGTCACCCAGTAGCTCAGTTAGATTAGCTTAAAATGAATTATAAAAACTTCAATAATAAAGCTAGTAGGGGGGTGTGACAAAAAGAAGTAGTCAAAGTGCGCACCAGAAAGTAACCTGGTACTCACATCTCCAATAAAAGAAACACTACGAATAAGAAAGAAAATTCTTTCCAAGTAGAAATAACAGAAATAAATTAACCTGAATAGGTTCAAGTATTTTAAAGAAATTAGGATCAGGGTTTTCTACCCATATTTGTATGTATATGGGTAGAAAACCCAGATTTTTTTTTCAAAAACAAGTGTTGAAGACAAATCTGAATGCTGTTTAAAAATATTTATACCAATTACAAAGCTGAAATAATCACTAGATGGCGACTAAGCCACTCTTAAATTTACTCTAATTCACCCAATTTGTTTTTAATTCTAAAGTTGTAAAGTTGGTACTTAACATTTCCTGTAATATCGAATTGCTCTCTTTTATAATAACCTCCAATCTGGTAAGATGTACTTCTGCTCAAATAAAATATTATACATACTTTGTGAACCGAATTGACTCGGTGTTTTGATTACATATTTTCGGAACCACATCTTTATCTATTCAATCTTGTTGGAATCTACCCCAAATATTGGTCCTTCGAGCCGGATAGATTAAAACATCAATCTACACAAAATTATCAATTATTTTCATTATTTAATCAAATCCATTAATCGATTAATTTATGTGATCACCGATCTGTGAGCCTTTAAGCGCTCCTCTTTACCATAACTCACCATTAAAAAAGCATCCCGACGCATGCGCAAAAAAAATATACGGCAGAAAAAAGAGAAAATCAAAATCCAGTGAAGAGAAGTCCACATTACGTGCAAAATGTCTCTATACCTACATTTCATCAACGAAATAGTATGCAATCAGTCGTACACAAACAGTACACACTTTGCCATCTAGCCGAAAAATTTGCGAAGTCAATTTCATCACCGGAATATCAATATCATCTATAAACCAATCTATTTCTACCAATCTATTTCACCTATTAACGCTACGTATATCAAATAATTACCTCATCATCAAATTACCAAAAACGCATCTCTGACGCATATAATACTCATCTGTACCATTGCAATCATCATCACACATCATTACCACCTTCATCAAAACATAATTAATCAACATAATGTAAATCATCATTTTTTTTTTCCAAATTCATTTTTATTAATTTATTCTTAAGACTATCTTAAAGCTAGACAAAAATTCATAAAACTAACCTAATTATCCATAACTTACAACTAACTTACTGGTCCCATACGGACACTCTAAGTTAAACAATAATACTTAATTCTAATGCCTTTCGGCCCTAAGATCTATTTAACTTCAATTCAATTTTATTTATTTTTGTATTTATTAGAAAATTTAAAAAAAAAACTAATTTCAATACATTTTTTTATTTTTACTTAAAACTACTTAAAATAAAGTCCTTAATATAAAACTTAAAGCTAACTAAAACTACCTATTCTACCTATAAACTACTTAAAACTAGAACAATCACAGCAGCAAATCTAACTATCTAATATTTTGTGTTTTTCATTTTTTGTTTTCCTTTCCTTTCCTTTCCTTTTTTTTTTCTTTATTTCATGTTTTTTTTTTTTTAATTTTTTTTTGTTTTTTATTATTATTATAATTTGTTTTCTTCTTTTTTTGTGTAATTTTTTTTGTTGGTGCCACCATGCCTATTCTACTTAAAACTAAACCCTAAAACTATAAAACAAGTATGTAAGCCGGCCAAGGCTTTAAACTCCATCCCGACTACCCACTACCAAGTGCCGATTGAAGCCACCAAAACTGGTTCTCCTGCTTCACCCTATCAGTTCGGTCCCGTTCGGACACAGCCCTACTGAACCGAAGGAGCTCTGCTCCGCCTTGGGCCATGACGTCCCGATTGTACAGGAGTCGCCTATCCACGGTTCGTCGTCTGACGTGGTAGATTAGCGGAACTGCCAATCTATCCTGTATCAGACCGCATCTATCTAAAAAGAGGAATGCCTCTGGTGGAATGAAGCCGCTCAAGCGTGCACTCTCAAAATACTCGTCGTTCGGATAGAACGCCCCGAAAATTAAATTGTTGGTCGAAGACATAGCTCTTGCAATGTGACCTCGAACGAGTTTTATCACGAAATTGTCAATTCTGTTGATTCGAGTCCCGTTGTATAGGACCTCGTTGGAATAGTAATGCACCCGAAACTTCTCCATCTGGGAAGGGACAACGTTGAACCACACAGGACAACCATAAACGATCATCGGCCGTATGAGGGCCATGTAGCAAATTACCTTCACTCTGGGGTCAAGCCGACTGCTAAAAAACAGCCGTTTCGTCAGAGCGAAGCCTCCTCTGGCCCTGGTCAGAGCAGCATTTATATGTCTGTCGAAATATAAATACTGATCTAACCAGATACCGAGGTACTTCACTACACTTTTGCTCGCTAATCGCTGCCCGTGAAGATCAACGATGACCATCTTGCGCCAATTCTTGCACGTATCCCTCGTGGCCCTAGCCAACGGAGTCCGGTACAGAATTGTCTCCGACTTTTGGACATTTATTTTCAGTTTCCAGTCGTCGCAATATCGCTGATTCTTGTCGAAATCACGCTGCAAAAGAATTCTAATAACCTCAACCTTTCGGGCCGTTCTGTAAGCAATTAGATCGTCGGCGTACGCAATTGCCTTTGTAAGACTACCTATCAGATCGCTGGTGTAAATGCTGAAGAGAATCGGCGAATTAACCGCTCCATGTTGAAGACCAATTTTAATTAAGAATGTTATGGTAGAAGTTACATTGCCACTTTTGACAACAAACTTTCTACCGTTAAGCATATCGTAAAGTATATACAACAATGGTTTGCTTATGCCAAGCCTGCTGAGTTTTAGGTAAAGACCCTCTAACCATACGGTGTCAAAGGCCTTTTCCAAATCAACCAGGACAGCACCTGTGCAATGTTGTTTTGATTTATTCTATTGGATATCAGAAACGAGTTTAGACGCAGCATGAATTGTGTCATGACCCGCCTTGAACCCGAACTGTTTATCCGGAATTATTTTGTTGTCCGCAGCCCACTTAGTCAGAGCCCTATTGATGATCTTTTCGAAAACTTTGCTGATGCTCGGAAGAAGACTTATCGACCGAAGATTTGACGGGTTGGAGTTGTACTTTCCCTTTTTCGGTAGAGGATGAACCACAGCGGTCTTCCAATGCACTGGATAATATGCATTATTCAGTGCATTATTGAAGAGTGTGGTGTAAATGTCAATTGCCTCCATCGGTAAATGTCTTAGTACAACGTTGGATATTTTTTATTGAATTGAAGATGAGCTGAAGCTCAACCTTCGTTACTAACAATGGACTTGGTCCCGTTTGCTCGGCGATTATGGCATTTGCCAAGAAATCGTCATTGAAACGCATGAAACCGCGGTTCTCAGATCGCCATTGTGTCATATCATTTCGAAGGTAAAAGTGATTAAGTAGGGCTCTGTTTTCCAGGTCGTGGTTGGGGCGAATGCTAACATTCACCTTGTACACTTGCTGGAAAGCAGCTCCCACCGCCTCCACTTTTTCCTTCGGATCTTCAATTATGAAAAAGTCATCGTCAAAGGTGGCTTCTTCTGTTTGCGTTGTCCTAAGTACGTCTCTGTTTTCTTCATTTCTTTGGAGTTTCAGACCGGAAGGTCATTGTCATTCTTTTTCCTGAATATCTTGTTGATTTTAGGGAACATACCAGGATCACTGGAATTAACTGACCGGATCTTTCGGTCCCAGTACTTGTTAATTGATAACCTGTAGTTCTCCTTAATCAACAGATTGACTTTTTTTATTGACGATTTCAGTGTCCTAACCTCCAAGTCGTGTGGGTCTGTAAGTCTTCTGTACAAGTTTTTGAGTCTTGTCAGTAAGCCAGTCATGTTCCTACGTAGTGCGTCAATAGTCGCGTTTCTGTAAGCGTCCATTTGGTCCCGTTCTTTGTACTTTGGTATTGTCACTGGAATTAACTGACCGGATCTTTCGGTCCCAGTACTTGTTAATTGATAACCTGTAGTTCTCCTTAATCAACAGATTGACTTTTTTTATTGACGATTTCAGTGTCCTAACCTCCAAGTCGTGTGGGTCTGTTGTTTGGTGTCACTTGAACGAAGTTCTCTCGCTAGGGCTTTGGTGAAACGAGGCCAGCGCATCTGCACCTCTGGTGCCTTAGGCACGGGGGCCTTTGGGACAACCGTTGGTGGAGCCTGTCTCGTGTTCCCATTCTCTGACACCATTTGGGCGTAAGAGAATTTGGGATCCACGAATTTTTGTGTTGGAGCCTGTTGAACTCTTCGACTTCATCCGGCTTTTTGACTGGCCTGTTTTTGTTTCATTTGTTGGACCTTAGGGCAACCCCTATAGTTAGTTGGGTGCCCTTGGATTCTACAAAGGACACACTTGAGCTGGGTCAAATCCTGAACCCGCTCATTCCCCAGCTTACATTCTCCCTCGTTGTGGGTTTCGGAGCACCTGACGCATGGCATGGCCGAACCTCTGGCACTTCGTACATTGTAGAATTGTTCGAGAATACAAGTACCTTGGAGTTCTTATCACCCCTAATGTTAGCTTAAACAAACATCTTAAAAGCAAATTATCTGAAGCTAAACGCGCGATCTGTTCAGTTTGGGGCAAATGCATAAGTAATAGACATATAAGTCACAGTGCTAAGCAACAGCTATTCCAATCGACAGCATCCACAATTCTTTTATATGGAGCCCAAGTGTGGGGATACTGTTCATTTGAAGCAGTTGAAAAATTTCTGCGATACTTTCTTAAGCGAATATTTAGATTACCAAGTAGTGCCCCCAACTACATGCTACATTTAGAAACGGGAACGGCTCCTATGTTTTTGAACACATTAAAAATGCATTTCAATTACATGGTAAAAGTGATTTCGATGGACGAAGAGAGGTTACCTAAAAAAGGCCTTAAGCATATTATAAGAACAAAAGGAAATCTAATGCAAGAATGGGAGCGTCTAGCTTCTGAATGTAGAATAGCCCTTGACATTACGCCAGATCTTAATTCTGAATCTCTAAGAAGACAGTTTGATAATTTATTAGAAAAAGCTAGCAACACTGTATATCAAAAATATGTCAATGAAGCCCAAGCTTCCCAATAAAGGGTGTACTATAGCAAACTTAAATACAATCTTGAAGAACAAACATATCTTTTAAACTGCTATACAACTGATAAAATAAGCACTATTCTTAAAATGAGAGGAGAATTAGTTAATTTGAATTACATTCCACACCGACCAGAACTACCTATTGTATGTAATATGAAAGTAAGGGAAGACGTTTTACACTTTCTAGCAATATTTCCAATTTTAAAAGTAATTCGAAAACAATTTTTCGGTTCATATGTTCCGAATGACGTTGCTGCCATCGATATATTAAACGGAGAACAAGGCTGGGACCTATTGTACAACTACACCGTAAGCGCACTTCACTACAGAAAACGCATAATCGAGGGTGACTTCTAATCCATCCGTATAAATTAAAATAATATAAATATAAATCATAGACTTAACATTTTATTTAAATCAATGCCAATCTGGTAGACGGCCTTGGGCCAAACCAAAATAGACTTAGAAAACTAAAATTGCTTGTAACTTTTATAATGAAATAAAGTCAATTATTACTACTTACTACTACGTTGTAGAATGTCGTCGTGCCTTTTTAATGTGTCCCAGTGTACTTCTTGACAGTCGAGGGATTCGATTTCCCTCAGACTCTCAACACTACTTTGGGGCGATAATGTTACGAGGAACATTGGCAGCCTATAACCCCCTCGCCTGGACTTCACCGTAGTGAAAGGCTTGACCCCGATAAAATCGAGATCATCATTGGCATTTTCACGGAGCTCAGCTAAGAGCGCCTCCGGTTCCGTGCAGAAACTTATGCCCTTCAGAAGGACCGTTGGAAATTTTTCGCTTTTAGGCGTGTAGCTGAAGAACTCAGCTGTGGCCTCTTTTAGTAACCCTTTTACTAACTTGTAATCGGCCATTGAGAAACACTGGACCGAATAATTTTTTTCTTTTTCGTTTAAAATTTTAATGATAAATTTGCCCTTAATGGCCGACTTACATACCTGTTTTATATCGTCCAGGTCAACTCTGTGTGTCCTTATTGGTGGCACCTTCTCCTTCTGTGGCACCTTCTCCGCTGTGGTTGTTTCTGGGGTTGCTGCTGTTGCTGCTGCTTCTGCTTCTCCTGCTGCTGCTTCTGCTGCTGCTGTTTCTGCTGCTCCTGCTGCCTTGGTTGTAGCTGTTGTTGTTGCTGCTGCTTGGCCTTACTCGAAGTGGATGGGCCCTCAGACATTGAGCCTGTCACTGCTGGTGAAGCCTTCATGTTTTGTTCCCCTCCAGTGATTTTGGTAGCGGGCTTTGGCTGTGGTTGTTGCTGTAGTGGTTGTTGTTTTTGTTGCCTTGTTTCAGGCTTTTTTTGTTTCGCCTGTTGCTGCTGTTGTTGTTGGAGGAGCCATTGTGCTTTGTTGTCCTCCTTCTCAGCTGCCTCTTTTTGACGGCGCGCTTCAATTTTAGCTTTCAGTATACTGAGAAGGGGCTCCATCTCCTCCTTCAGCTTTTTTAGCTGGTCCTCATAGGCATCTACTTGCTGATTTTTTGCCTGCAGCACTTGTGCCAGCTCCACTTCATCGGCTTCGTTGTCGTTGGGGCCATCAGGCACCTCCATCTCCCTTTCCTTAGGCTGCTCTGGCGGCGCTAGGCTTAAGAACCTATTTTTACTTTTAGGCGACCTGTAGTGCCCCTCTCCACCTTCGGAGACGTAGTCAATGTCACAGTCTGACGACTCGCTTTGTGACGTCATCCCTTTTTCTTTTGGCTGCACTTTCTCCCGCATCGCTCCGCGCTTGGCAGCATTATTTCTGTCTACCATATTGGGCATATGCCTTTTCCTTTTGGCATTTGTTGTTAATGACCCATCAGACTGGTGGCCTGATGATGTTGCGGAGAATTGGGGTACCGCTGATGGCACCACATTAGCATCACCTGATGAATTCGCAGAGGTATCTTTCGATACCCCTGCTCTTTTCTCCTTCACCATTTCTTTTTGCTCCCAACTGATAAAATCTACAATTTCTCTATTATGAAAAAAAGCAATTATATTTTTCGTCGACTCCGCCTGGGACTCGAACCCACGACCCTTGGATTTGTTTCCGGACGCCACTTTTTTTTTTTTTTTTACAAATTCATTTTTATTAATTCAATCTTAAATCTATCTTAAAGCTAGACAAAAATTCATAAGACTAGCCTAATTAACCATAACTTACAACTAACTTACTGGTCCCATACGGACACTCTAAGTTAAACAATAATACTTAATGCTAATGCCTTTCGGCCCTAAGATCTATTTAACTTCAATTCCATTTTATTTATTTTTTTATTCATTAGAAAATTTCAAAAAAACTAATATCAATATCCTTTTTTATTTTTACTTAAAACTACTTAAAATAAGGTCCTTAATACAAAACTTAAAGCTAACTAAAACTACCTATTCTACCTATAAACTACTTAAAACTAGAACAACCACAGCAGCAAATCCAATTATCTAACGTTTTTTGTTTTTCATATTTTGTTGTCTTTTTTTTTTATTTTTTTTATTCCATGTTTTTTTTTCTTTTTTTTTGTATTTTTTTTTGTGCCACTATGCCTATTCTACTTAAAACTAAACCCTAAAACTATAAAACAAGTATGTAAGCCGGCCAAGGCTTAGAACCCCATCCCGACTACCCACTATCAATTGCCGATTGAAGCCACCAAAACTGGTTCTCCTGCTTCACCCTATCAGTTCATCCATGAGAGAGCATGAGAAGCGTGAGGTCGAATATGTTGAAAGGTTCAAAAGCAGGAATGAAAGTATTATGAGCAGGTGAAACGAGATTCACAAGTACATAAACCTCGAACCTAAGACGAAAGTGGACACATGACAGTGGAACCGCAGTCAATGCTGAGGATGTTGATGGACCACTTCTGCAGACTATATAATGGCGACGACGAACCGGATTCCGCTGTCAGGCAGGATGATCCATTTAACATAGATGACGATAGCCAACAAACCCGTCTTCCCGTTTTAGATAAAGTAAAGATTGCCATATCTAAGCTGAAGCAGATGACTTGAATGCCAAGATCTTTAAAGCAGCTGGAGATAACTATTTAGTAGTATGCACCAACGTATCTGTAAGGTATGTTCGGAAAAGAGCATGCCCAGAGGAATGGAACCTTAGTATTGTTTGCCCGATTCTGAGAAAAGGAGACCCTCTAAACTGCACCAAATATCACTTACAAATTTTTTTCCGCCGTAATATTTGAACGTCTAAAGCCCATTGTCAACAACCTGATAGGTCCTTATCAGTGTGGTTTTAGACTAGGAAAGTCCACAATCGATCAAATATTCACATTACGGCAGATCCAGGGAAAAACGACACCCACCATCTTTTCATCGACTTGAAGGCCGTATATGGCTGTATATAGCCATGTCTAGTTTTGGCATCCCTGCCAAACCCGTCCGTTTGTGCAGGATGACCGGGGACAATTCACGCTGCAGCGACGCAGACTTAGCCAGAAGGGTAAAAGTCCAACGACTGAGATAGTTGGGTCACGTAGAGCGCATGGAAACCTATGCTCCGACCCGAAAAGTCTTCGAATCCAGACCCACGATACAGCGTATTAGAGGAAGACCGCGGATCAGGTGGCGCGCACAAGTGGAAATTGACCTCACCCAACTTGGAGCGCAAAACTGGAGGCATCTAGGTAGGAACCGAGATAGATGGAGAAGTTTGCTGGGTTAGGCCTTTGTTCACACAGGATTGTATCGCTATCTTATATGTAAGTAAATAGGTATCCAGCGCAAACAAGTAGGTAAGTATTTCTATTCAGAGGGAACACGAATGTCAAATACAAAAGGTTTTTTTTTTGCTTATTCTAACACCGACAGCAAAAACAGTGCTGTCACCCAGTAGCTCAGTTAGATTAGCATAAAATGAATTATAAAAACTTCAATAATAAAGCTAGTAGGGGGGTGTGACAAAAAGAAGTAGTCAAAGTGTGTACCAGAAAGTAACCTGGTACTCACATCACCAATAAAAGAAACACTACGAATAAGAAAGAAAATTCTTTCCAAGTAGAAATAACAGAAATAAATTAACCTGAATAGGTTCAAGTATTTTATAGAAATTAGGATCAGGGTTTTCTACCCATATTTGTATGTATATGGGTAGAAAACCCAGATTTTTTTTTCAAAACCAAGTGTTGAAGACAAATCTGAATGCTGTTTAAAAATATTTATACCAATTACAAAGCTGAAATAATCACTAGATGGCGACTAAGCCACTCTTAAATTTACTCTAATTCACCCAATTTGTTTTTAATTCTAAAGTTGTAAAGTTGGTACTTAACATTTCCTGTAATATCGAATTGCTCTCTTTTATAATAACCTCCAATCTGGTAAGATGTACTTCTGCTCAAATAAAATATTATACATACTTTGTGAACCGAATTGACTCGGTGTTTTGATTACATATTTTCGGAACCACATCTTTATCTATTCAATCTTGTTGGAATCTACCCCAAATATTGGTCCTTCGAGCCGGATAGATTAAAACATCAATCTACACAAAATTATCAATTATTTTCATTATTTAATAAAATCCATTAATCGATTAATTTATGTGATCACCGATCTGTGAGCCTTTAAGCGCTCCTCTTTACCATAACTCACCATTAAAAAAGCATCCCGACGCATGCGCAAAAAAAATATACGGCAGAAAAAAGAGAAAATCAAAATCCAGTGAAGAGAAGTCCACATTACGTGCAAAATGTCTCTATACCTACATTTCATCAACGAAATAGTATGCAATCAGTCGTACACAACCAGTACACACTTTGCCATATAGCCGAAAAATTTGCGAAGTCAATTTCATCACCGGAATATCAATATCATCTATAAACCAATCTATTTCTACCAATCTATTTCACCTATTAACGCTACGTATATCAAATAATTACCTCATCATCAAATTACCAAAAACGCATCTCTGACGCATATAATACTCATCTGTACCATTGCAATCATCATCACACATCATTACCACCTTCATCGAAACATAATTAATCAACATAATGTAAATCATCATTTTTTTTTTCCAAATTCATTTTTATTAATTTATTCTTAAGACTATCTTAAAGCTAGACAAAAATTCATAAAACTAACCTAATTATCCATATCTTACAACTAACTTACTGGTCCCATACGGACACTCTAAGTTAAACAATAATACTTAATTCTAATGCCTTTCGGCCCTAAGATCTATTTAACTTCAATTAAATTTTATTTATTTTTGTATTTATTAGAAAATTTGAAAAAAAAACTTATTTCAATACATTTTTTTATTTTTACTTAAAACTACTTAAAATAAAGTCCTTAATATAAAACTTAAAGCTAACTAAAACTACCTATTCTACCTATAAACTACTTAAAACTAGAACAATCACAGCAGCAAATCTAACTATCTAATATTTTGTGTTTTTCATTTTTTGTTTTCCTTTCCTTTCCTTTTTTTTTTTTTCTTTATTTCATGTTTTTTTTTTTTAATTTTTTTTTGGTTTTTATTATTATTATAATTTGTTTTCTTCTTTTTTTGTGTAATTTTTTTTGTTGGTGCCACCATGCCTATTCTACTTAAAACTAAACCCTAAAACTATAAAACAAGTATGTAAGCCGGCCAAGGCTTTAAACTCCATCCCGACTACCCACTACCAAGTGCCGATTGAAGCCACCAAAACTGGTTCTCCTGCTTCACCCTATCAGTTCGGTCCCGTTCGGACACAGCCCTACTGAACCGAAGGAGCTCTGCTCCGCCTTGGGCCATGACGTCCCGATTGTACAGGAGTCGCCTATCCACGGTTCGTCGTCTGACGTGGTAGATTAGCGGAACTGCCAATCTATCCTGTATCAGACCGCATCTATCTAAAAAGAGGAATGCCTCTGGTGGAATGAAGCCGCTCAAGCGTGCACTCTCAAAATACTCGTCGTTCGGATAGAACGCCCCGAAAATTAAATTGTTGGTCGAAGACATAGCTCTTGCAATGTGACCTCGAACGAGTTTTATCACGAAATTGTCAATTCTGTTGATTCGAGTCCCGTTGTATAGGACCTCGTTGGAATAGTAATGCACCCGAAACTTCTCCATCTGGGAAGGGACAACGTTGAACCACACAGGACAACCATAAACGATCATCGGCCGTATGAGGGCCATGTAGCAAATTACCTTCACTCTGGGGTCAAGCCGACTGCTAAAAAACAGCCGTTTCGTCAGAGCGAAGCCTCCTCTGGCCCTGGTCAGAGCAGCATTTATATGTCTGTCGAAATATAAATACTGATCTAACCAGATACCGAGGTACTTCACTACACTTTTGCTCGCTAATCGCTGCCCGTGAAGATCAACGATGACCATCTTGCGCCAATTCTTGCACGTATCCCTCGTGGCCCTAGCCAACGGAGTCCGGTACAGAATTGTCTCCGACTTCTGGACATTTATTTTCAGTTTCCAGTCGTCGCAATATCGCTGATTCTTGTCGAAATCACGCTGCAAAAGAATTCTAATAACCTCAACCTTTCGGGCCGTTCTGTAAGCAATTAGATCGTCGGCGTACGCAATTGCCTTTGTAAGACTACCTATCAGATCGCTGGTGTAAATGCTGAAGAGAATCGGCGAATTAACCGCTCCATGTTGAAGACCAATTTTAATTAAGAATGTTATGGTAGAAGTTACATTGCCACTTTTGACAACAAACTTTCTACCGTTAAGCATATCGTAAAGTATATACAACAATGGTTTGCTTATGCCAAGCCTGCTGAGTTTTAGGTAAAGACCCTCTAACCATACGGTGTCAAAGGCCTTTTCCAAATCAACCAGGACAGCACCTGTGCAATGTTGTTTTGATTTATTCTATTGGATATCAGAAACGAGTTTAGACGCAGCATGAATTGTGTCATGACCCGCCTTGAACCCGAACTGTTTATCCGGAATTATTTTGTTGTCCGCAGCCCACTTAGTCAGAGCCCTATTGATGATCTTTTCGAAAACTTTGCTGATGCTCGGAAGAAGACTTATCGACCGAAGATTTGACGGGTTGGAGTTGTACTTTCCCTTTTTCGGTAGAGGATGAACCACAGCGGTCTTCCAATGCACTGGATAATATGCATTATTCAGTGCATTATTGAAGAGTGTGGTGTAAATGTCAATTGCCTCCATCGGTAAATGTCTTAGTACAACGTTGGATATTTTTTATTGAATTGAAGATGAGCTGAAGCTCAACCTTCGTTACTAATAATGGACTTGGTCCCGTTTGCTCGGCGATTATGGCATTTGCCAAGAAATCGTCATTGAAACGCATGAAACCGCGGTTCTCAGATCGCCATTGTGTCATATCATTTCGAAGGTAAAAGTGATTAAGTAGGGCTCTGTTTTCCAGGTCGTGGTTGGGGCGAATGCTAACATTCACCTTGTACACTTGCTGGAAAGCAGCTCCCACCGCCTCCACTTTTTCCTTCGGATCTTCAATTATGAAAAAGTCATCGTCAAAGGTGGCTTCTTCTGTTTGCGTTGTCCTAAGTACGTCTCTGTTTTCTTCATTTCTTTGGAGTTTCAGACCGGAAGGTCATTGTCATTCTTTTTCCTGAATATCTTGTTGATTTTAGGGAACATACCAGGATCACTGGAATTAACTGACCGGATCTTTCGGTCCCAGTACTTGTTAATTGATAACCTGTAGTTCTCCTTAATCAACAGATTGACTTTTTTTATTGACGATTTCAGTGTCCTAACCTCCAAGTCGTGTGGGTCTGTAAGTCTTCTGTACAAGTTTTTGAGTCTTGTCAGTAAGCCAGTCATGTGCCTACGTAGTGCGTCAATAGTCGCGTTTCTGTAAGCGTCCATTTGGTCCCGTTCTTTGTACTTTGGTATTGTCACTGGAATTAACTGACCGGATCTTTCGGTCCCAGTACTTGTTAATTGATAACCTGTAGTTCTCCTTAATCAACAGATTGACTTTTTTTATTGACGATTTCAGTGTCCTAACCTCCAAGTCGTGTGGGTCTGTTGTTTGGTGTCACTTGAACGAAGTTCTCTCGCTAGGGCTTTGGTGAAACGAGGCCAGCGCATCTGCACCTCTGGTGCCTTAGGCACGGGGGCCTTTGGGACAACCGTTGGTGGAGCCTGTCTCGTGTTCCCATTCTCTGACACCATTTGGGCGTAAGAGAATTTGGGATCCACGAATTTTTGTGTTGGAGCCTGTTGAACTCTTCGACTTCATCCGGCTTTTTGACTGGCCTGTTTTTGTTTCATTTGTTGGACCTTAGGGCAACCCCTATAGTTAGTTGGGTGCCCTTGGATTCTACAAAGGACACACTTGAGCTGGGTCAAATCCTGAACCCGCTCATTCCCCAGCTTACATTCTCCCTCGTTGTGGGTTTCGGAGCACCTGACGCATGGCATGGCCGAACCTCTGGCACTTCGTACATTGTAGAATTGTTCGAGAATACAAGTACCTTGGAGTTCTTATCACCCCTAATGTTAGCTTAAACAAACATCTTAAAAGCAAATTATCTGAAGCTAAACGCGCGATCTGTTCAGTTTGGGGCAAATGCATAAGTAATAGACATATAAGTCACAGTGCTAAGCAACAGCTATTCCAATCGACAGCATCCACAATTCTTTTATATGGAGCCCAAGTGTGGGGATACTGTTCATTTGAAGCAGTTGAAAAATTTCTGCGATACTTTCTTAAGCGAATATTTAGATTACCAAGTAGTGCCCCCAACTACATGCTACATTTAGAAACGGGAACGGCTCCTATGTTTTTGAACACATTAAAAATGCATTTCAATTACATGGTAAAAGTGATTTCGATGGACGAAGAGAGGTTACCTAAAAAAGGCCTTAAGCATATTATAAGAACAAAAGGAAATCTAATGCAAGAATGGGAGCGTCTAGCTTCTGAATGTAGAATAGCCCTTGACATTACGCCAGATCTTAATTCTGAATCTCTAAGAAGACAGTTTGATAATTTATTAGAAAAAGCTAGCAACACTGTATATCAAAAATATGTCAATGAAGCCCAAGCTTCCCAATAAAGGGTGTACTATAGCAAACTTAAATACAATCTTGAAGAACAAACATATCTTTTAAACTGCTATACAACTGATAAAATAAGCACTATTCTTAAAATGAGAGGAGAATTAGTTAATTTGAATTACATTCCACACCGACCAGAACTACCTATTGTATGTAATATGAAAGTAAGGGAAGACGTTTTACACTTTCTAGCAATATTTCCAATTTTAAAAGTAATTCGAAAACAATTTTTCGGTTCATATGTTCCGAATGACGTTGCTGCCATCGATATATTAAACGGAGAACAAGGCTGGGACCTATTGTACAACTACACCGTAAGCGCACTTCACTACAGAAAACGCATAATCGAGGGTGACTTCTAATCCATCCGTATAAATTAAAATAATATAAATATAAATCATAGACTTTACATTTTATTTAAATCAATGCCAATCTGGTAGACGGCCTTGGGCCAAACCAAAATAGACTTAGAAAACTAAAATTGCTTGTAACTTTTATAATGAAATAAAGTCAATTATTACTACTTACTACTACATTTTAGAATGTCGTCGTGCCTTTTTAATGTGTCCCAGTGTACTTCTTGACAGTCGAGGGATTCGATTTTCCTCAGACTCTCAACACTACTTTGGGGCGATAATGTTACGAGGAACATTGGCAGCCTATAACCCCCTCGCCTGGACTTCACCGTAGTGAAAGGCTTGACCCCGATAAAATCGAGATCATCATTGGCATTTTCACGGAGCTCAGCTAAGAGCGCCTCCGGTTCCGTGCAGAAACTTATGCCCTTCAGAAGGACCGTTGGAAATTTTTCGCTTTTAGGCGTGTAGCTGAAGAACTCAGCTGTGGCCTCTTTTAGTAACCCTTTTACTAACTTGTAATCGGCCATTGAGAAACACTGGACCGAATAATTTTTTTCTTTTTCGTTTAAAATTTTAATGATAAATTTGCCCTTAATGGCCGACTTACATACCTGTTTTATATCGTCCAGGTCAACTCTGTGTGTCCTTATTGGTGGCACCTTCTCCTTCTGTGGCACCTTCTCCGCTGTGGTTGTTTCTGGGGTTGCTGCTGTTGCTGCTGCTTCTGCTTCTCCTGCTGCTGCTTCTGCTGCTGCTGTTTCTGCTGCTCCTGCTGCCTTGGTTGTAGCTGTTGTTGTTGCTGCTGCTTGGCCTTACTCGAAGTGGATGGGCCCTCAGACATTGAGCCTGTCACTGCTGGTGAAGCCTTAATTTTTTGTTCCGCTCCAGTGATTTTGGTAGCGGGCTTTGGCTGTGGTTGTTGCTGTAGTGGTTGTTGTTTTTGTTGCCTTGTTTCAGGCTTTTTTTGTTTCGCCTGTTGCTGCTGTTGTTGTTGGAGGAGCCATTGTGCTTTGTTGTCCTCCTTCTCAGCTGCCTCTTTTTGACGGCGCGCTTCAATTTTAGCTTTCAGTATACTGAGAAGGGGCTCCATCTCCTCCTTCAGCTTTTTTAGCTGGTCCTCATAGGCATCTACTTGCTGATTTTTTGCCTGCAGCACTTGTGCCAGCTCCACTTCATCGGCTTCGTTGTCGTTGGGGCCATCAGGCACCTCCATCTCCCTTTCCTTAGGCTGCTCTGGCGGCGCTAGGCTTAAGAACCTATTTTTACTTTTAGGCGACCTGTAGTGCCCCTCTCCACCTTCGGAGACGTAGTCAATGTCACAGTCTGACGACTCGCTTTGTGACGTCATCCCTTTTTCTTTTGGCTGCACTTTCTCCCGCATCGCTCCGCGCTTGGCAGCATTATTTCTGTCTACCATATTGGGCGTATGCCTTCTCCTTTTGGCATTTGTTGTTAATGACCCATCAGACTGGTGGCCTGATGATGTTGCGGAGAATTGGGGTACCGCTGATGGCACCACATTAGCATCACCTGATGAATTCGCAGAGGTATCTTTCGATACCCCTGCTCTTTTCTCCTTCACCATTTCTTTTTGCTCCCAACTGATAAAATCTACAATTTCTCTATTATGAAAAAAAGCAATTATATTTTTCGTCGACTCCGCCTGGGACTCGAACCCACGACCCTTGGATTTGTTTCCGGACGCCACTTTTTTTTTTTTTTTTACAAATTCATTTTTATTAATTCAATCTTAAATCTATCTTAAAGCTAGACAAAAATTCATAAAACTAGCCTAATTAACCATAACTTACAACTAACTTACTGGTCCCATACGGACACTCTAAGTTAAACAATAATACTTAATGCTAATGCCTTTCGGCCCTAAGATCTATTTAACTTCAATTCCATTTTATTTATTTTTTTATTCATTAGAAAATTTCAAAAAAACTAATATCAATATCCTTTTTTATTTTTACTTAAAACTACTTAAAATAAGGTCCTTAATATAAAACTTAAAGCTAACTAAAACTACCTATTCTACCTATAAACTACTTAAAACTAGAGCAACCACAGCAGCAAATCCAATTATCTAACGTTTTTTGTTTTTCATATTTTGTTGTCTTTTTTTTTTATTTTTTTTATTTCATGTTTTTTTTTGTATTTTCCTTTTTTGTTTTTTTTTGTATTTTTTTTTGTGCCACTATGCCTATTCTACTTAAAACTAAACCCTAAAACTATAAAACAAGTATGTAAGCCGGCCAAGGCTTAGAACCCCATCCCGACTACCCACTATCAATTGCCGATTGAAGCCACCAAAACTGGTTCTTCTGCTTCACCCTATCAGTTCATCCATGAGAGAGCATGAGAAGCGTGAGGTCGAATATGTTGAAAGGTTCAAAAGCAGGAATGAAAGTATTATGAGCAGGTGAAACGAGATTCACAAGTACATAAACCTCGAACCTAAGACTGCAAAGACGAAAGTGGACACATGACAGTGGAACCGCAGTCAATGCTGAGGATGTTGATGGACCACTTCTGCAGACTATATAATGGCGACGACGAACCGGATTCCGCTGTCAGGCAGGATGATCCATTTAACATAGATGACGATAGCCAACAAACCCGTCTTCCCGTTTTAGATAAAGTAAAGATTGCCATATCTAAGCTGAAGCAGATGACTTGAATGCCAAGATCTTTAAAGCAGCTGGAGATAATTATTTAGTAGTATGCACCAACGTATCTGTAAGGTATGTTCGGAAAAGAGCATGCCCAGAGGAATGGAACCTTAGTATTGTTTGCCCGATTCTGAGAAAAGGAGACCCTCTAAACTGCACCAAATATCACTTACAAATTTTTTTCCGCCGTAATATTTGAACGTCTAAAGCCCATTGTCAACAACCTGATAGGTCCTTATCAGTGTGGTTTTAGACTAGGAAAGTCCACAATCGATCAAATATTCACATTACGGCAGATCCAGGGAAAAACGACACCCACCATCTTTTCATCGACTTGAAGGCCGTATATGGCTGTATATAGCCATGTCTAGTTTTGGCATCCCTGCCAAACCCGTCCGTTTGTGCAGGATGACCGGGGACAATTCATGCTGCAGCGACGCAGACTTAGCCAGAAGGGTAAAAGTCCAACGACTGAGATAGTTGGGTCACGTAGAGCGCATGGAAACATATGCTCCGACCCGAAAAGTCTTCGAATCCAGACCCACGATACAGCGTATTAGAGGAAGACCGCGGATCAGGTGGCGCGCACAAGTGGAAATTGACCTCACCCAACTTGGAGCGCAAAACTGGAGGCATCTAGGTAGGAACCGAGATAGATGGAGAAGTTTGCTGGGTTAGGCCTTTGTTCACACAGGATTGTATCGCTATCTTATATGTAAGTAAATAGGTATCCAGCGCAAACAAGTAGGTAAGTATTTCTATTCAGAGGGAACACGAATGTCAAATACAAAAGGTTTTTTTTTTGCTTATTCTAACACCGACAGCAAAAACAGTGCTGTCACCCAGTAGCTCAGTTAGATTAGCATAAAATGAATTATAAAAACTTCAATAATAAAGCTAGTAGGGGGGTGTGACAAAAAGAAGTAGTCAAAGTGTGTACCAGAAAGTAACCTGGTACTCACATCACCAATAAAAGAAACACTACGAATAAGAAAGAAAATTCTTTCCAAGTAGAAATAACAGAAATAAATTAACCTGAATAGGTTCAAGTATTTTATAGAAATTAGGATCAGGGTTTTCTACCCATATTTGTATGTATATGGGTAGAAAACCCAGATTTTTTTTTCAAAACCAAGTGTTGAAGACAAATCTGAATGCTGTTTAAAAATATTTATACCAATTACAAAGCTGAAATAATCACTAGATGGCGACTAAGCCACTCTTAAATTTACTCTAATTCACCCAATTTGTTTTTAATTCTAAAGTTGTAAAGTTGGTACTTAACATTTCCTGTAATATCGAATTGCTCTCTTTTATAATAACCTCCAATCTGGTAAGATGTACTTCTGCTCAAATAAAATATTATACATACTTTGTGAACCGAATTGACTCGGTGTTTTGATTACATATTTTCGGAACCACATCTTTATCTATTCAATCTTGTTGGAATCTACCCCAAATATTGGTCCTTCGAGCCGGATAGATTAAAACATCAATCTACACAAAATTATCAATTATTTTCATTATTTAATCAAATCCATTAATCGATTAATTTATGTGATCACCGATCTGTGAGCCTTTAAGCGCTCCTCTTTACCATAACTCACCATTAAAAAAGCATCCCGACGCATGCGCAACAAAAATATACGGCAGAAAAAAGAGAAAATCAAAATCCAGTGAAGAGAAGTCCACATTACGTGCAAAATGTCTCTATACCTACATTTCATCAACGAAATAGTATGCAATCAGTCGTACACAACCAGTACACACTTTGCCATCTAGCCGCAAAATTTGCGAAGTCAATTTCATCACCGGAATATCAATATCATCTATAAACCAATCTATTTCTACCAATCTATTTTACCTATTAACGCTACGTATATCAAATAATTACCTCATCATCAAATTATCAAAAACGCATCTCTGACGCATATAATACTCATCTGTACCATTGCAATCATCATCACACATCATTACCACCTTCATCGAAACATAATTAATCAACATAATGTAAATCATCATTTTTTTTTTCCAAATTCATTTTTATTAATTTATTCTTAAGACTATCTTAAAGCTAGACAAAAATTCATAAAACTAACCTAATTATCCATAACTTACAACTAACTTACTGGTCCCATACGGACACTCTAAGTTAAACAATAATACTTAATTCTAATGCCTTTCGGCCCTAAGATCTATTTAACTTCAATTCAATTTTATTTATTTTTGTATTTATTAGAAAATTTGAAAAAAAACTAATTTCAATACATTTTTTTATTTTTACTTAAAACTACTTAAAATAAAGTCCTTAATATAAAACTTAAAGCTAACTAAAACTACCTATTCTACCTATAAACTACTTAAAACTAGAACAATCACAGCAGCAAATCTAACTATCTAATATTTTGTGTTTTTCATTTTTTGTTTTCCTTTCCTTTCCTTTCCTTTTTTTTTTTTTTCTTTATTTCATGTTTTTTTTTTAATTTTTTTTTTATTTTTTATTATTATTATAATTTGTTTTCTTCTTTTTTTGTGTAATTTTTTTTGTTGGTGCCACTATGCCTATTCTACTTAAAACTAAACCCTAAAACTATAAAACAAGTATGTAAGCCGGCCAAGGCTTTAAACTCCATCCCGACTACCCACTACCAAGTGCCGATTGAAGCCACCAAAACTGGTTCTCCTGCTTCACCCTATCAGTTCGGTCCCGTTCGGACACAGCCCTACTGAACCGAAGGAGCTCTGCTCCGCCTTGGGACATGACGTCCCGATTGTACAGGAGTCGCCTATCCACGGTTCGTCGTCTGACGTGGTAGATTAGCGGAACTGCCAATCTATCCTGTATCAGACCGCATCTATCTAAAAAGAGGAATGCCTCTGGTGGAATGAAGCCGCTCAAGCGTGCACTCTCAAAATACTCGTCGTTCGGATAGAACGCCCCGAAAATTAAATTGTTGGTCGAAGACATAGCTCTTGCAATGTGACCTCGAACGAGTTTTATCACGAAATTGTCAATTCTGTTGATTCGAGTCCCGTTGTATAGGACCTCGTTGGAATAGTAATGCACCCGAAACTTCTCCATCTGGGAAGGGACAACGTTGAACCACACAGGACAACCATAAACAATCATCGGCCGTATGAGGGCCATGTAGCAAATTACATTCACTCTGGGGTCAAGCCGACTGCTAAAAAACAGACGTTTCATCAGAGCGAAGGCTCCTCTGGCCCTGGTCAGAGCAGCATTTATATGTCTGTCGAAATATAAATACTGATCTAACCAGATACCGAGGTACTTCACTACACTTTTGCTCGCTAAGCGCTGCCCGTGAAGATCAACGATGACCATCTTGCGCCAATTCTTGCACGTATCCCTCGTGGCCCTAGCCAACGGAGTCCGGTACAGAATTGTCTCCGACTTCTGGACATTTATTTTCAGTTTCCAGTCGTCGCAATATCGCTGATTCTTGTCGAAATCACGCTGCAAAAGAATTCTAATAACCTCAACCTTTCGGGCCGTTCTGTAAGCAATTAGATCGTCGGCGTACGCAATTGCCTTTGTAAGACTACCTATCAGATCGCTGGTGTAAATGCTGAAGAGAATCGGCGAATTAACCGCTCCATGTTGAAGACCAATTTTAATTAAGAATGTTATGGTAGAAGTTACATTGCCACTTTTGACAACAAACTTTCTACCGTTAAGCATATCGTAAAGTATATACAACAATGGTTTGCTTATGCCAAGCCTGCTGAGTTTTAGGTAAAGACCCTCTAACCATACGGTGTCAAAGGCCTTTTCCAAATCAACCAGGACAGCACCTGTGCAATGTTGTTTTGATTTATTCTATTGGATATCAGAAACGAGTTTAGACGCAGCATGAATTGTGTCATGACCCGCCTTGAACCCGAACTGTTTATCCGGAATTATTTTGTTGTCCGCAGCCCACTTAGTCAGAGCCCTATTGATGATCTTTTCGAAAACTTTGCTGATGCTCGGAAGAAGACTTATCGACCGAAGATTTGACGGGTTGGAGTTGTACTTTCCCTTTTTCGGTAGAGGATGAACCACAGCGGTCTTCCAATGCACTGGATAATATGCATTATTCAGTGCATTATTGAAGAGTGTAGTGTAAATGTCAATTGCCTCCATCGGTAAATGTCTTAGTACAACGTTGGATATTTTTTATTGAATTGAAGATGAGCTGAAGCTCAACCTTCGTTACTAACAAGGGACTTGGTCCCGTTTGCTCGGCGATTATGGCATTTGCCAAGAAATCGTCATTGAAACGCATGAAACCGCGGTTCTCAGATCGCCATTGTGTCATATCATTTCGAAGGTAAAAGTGATTAAGTAGGGCTCTGTTTTCCAGGTCGTGGTTGGGGCGAATGCTAACATTCACCTTGTACACTTGCTGGAAAGCAGCTCCCACCGCCTCCACTTTTTCCTTCGGATCTTCAATTATGAAAAAGTCATCGTCAAAGGTTGCTTCTTCTGTTTGCGTTGTCCTAAGTACGTCTCTGTTGTCTTCATTTCTTTGGAGTTTCAGACCGGAAGGTCATTGTCATTCTTTTTCCTGAATATCTTGTTGATTTTAGGGAACATACCAGGATCACTGGAATTAACTGACCGGATCTTTCGGTCCCAGTACTTGTTAATTGATAACCTGTAGTTCTCCTTAATCAACAGATTGACTTTTTTTATTGACGATTTCAGTGTCCTAACCTCCAAGTCGTGTGGGTCTGTTGTTTGGTGTCACTTGAACGAAGTTCTCTCGCTAGGGCGTTGGTAAAACGAGGCCAGCGCATCTGCACCTCTGGTGCCTTAGGCACGGGGGCCTTTGGGACAACCGTTGGTGGAGCCTGTCTCGTGTTCCCATTCTCTGACACCATTTGGGCGTAAGAGAATTTGGGATCCACGAATTTTTGTGTTGGAGCCTGTTGAACTCTTCGACTTCATCCGGCTTTTTGACTGGCCTGTTTTTGTTTCATTTGTTGGACCTTAGGGCAACCCCTATAGTTAGTTGGGTGCCCTTGGATTCTACAAAGGACACACTTGAGCTGGGTCAAATCCTGAACCCGCTCATTCCCCAGCTTACATTCTCCCTCGTTGTGGGTTTCGGAGCACCTGACGCATGGCATGGCCGAACCTCTGGCACTTCGTACATTGTAGAATTGTTCGAGAATACAAGTACCTTGGAGTTCTTATCACCCCTAATGTTAGCTTAAACAAACATCTTAAAAGCAAATTATCTGAAGCTAAACGCGCGATCTGTTCAGTTTGGGGCAAATGCATAAGTAATAGACATATAAGTCACAGTGCTAAGCAACAGCTATTCCAATCGACAGCATCCACAATTCTTTTATATGGAGCCCAAGTGTGGGGATACTGTTCATTTGAAGCAGTTGAAAAATTTCTGCGATACTTTCTTAAGCGAATATTTAGATTACCAAGTAGTGCCCCCAACTACATGCTACATTTAGAAACGGGAACGGCTCCTATGTTTTTGAACACATTAAAAATGCATTTCAATTACATGGTAAAAGTGATTTCGATGGACGAAGAGAGGTTACCTAAAAAAGGCCTTAAGCATATTATAAGAACAAAAGGAAATCTAATGCAAGAATGGGAGCGTCTAGCTTCTGAATGTAGAATAGCCCTTGACATTACGCCAGATCTTAATTCTGAATCTCTAAGAAGACAGTTTGATAATTTATTAGAAAAAGCTAGCAACACTGTATATCAAAAATATGTCAATGAAGCCCAAGCTTCCCAATACAGGGTGTACTATAGCAAGCTTAAATACAATCTTGAAGAACAAACATATCTTTTAAACTGCTATACAACTGATAAAATAAGCACTATTCTTAAAATGAGAGGAGAATTAGTTAATTTGAATTACATTCCACACCGACCAGAACTACCTATTGTATGTAATATGAAAGTAAGGGAAGACGTTTTACACTTTCTAGCAATATTTCCAATTTTAAAAGTAATTCGAAAACAATTTTTCGGTTCATATGTTCCGAATGACGTTGCTGCCATCGATATATTAAACGGAGAACAAGGCTGGGACCTATTGTACAACTACACCGTAAGCGCACTTCACTACAGAAAACGCACAATCGAGGGTGACTTCTAATCCATCCGTATAAATTAAAATAATATAAATATAAATCATAGACTTAACATTTTATTTAAATCAATGCCAATCTGGTAGACGGCCTTGGGCCAAACCAAAATAGACTTAGAAAACTAAAATTGCTTGTATCTTTTATAATGAAATAAAGTCAATTATTACTACTTACTACTACATTGTAGAATGTCGTCGTGCCTTTTTAATGTGTCCCAGTGTACTTCTTGACAGTCGAGGGATTCGATTTTCCTCAGACTCTCAACACTACTTTGGGGCGATAATGTTACGAGGAACATTGGCAGCCTATAACCCCCTCGCCTGGACTTCACCGTAGTGAAAGGCTTGACCCCGATAAAATCGAGATCATCATTGGCATTTTCACGGAGCTCAGCTAAGAGCGCCTCGGGTTCCGTGCAGAAACTTATGCCCTTCAGAAGGACCGTTGGAAATTTTTCGCTTTTAGGCGTGTAGCTGAAGAACTCAGCTGTGGCCTCTTTTAGTAACCCTTTTACTAACTTGTAATCGGCCATTGAGAAACACTGGACCGAATAATTTTTTTCTTTTTCGTTTAAAATTTTAATGATAAATTTGCCCTTAATGGCCGACTTACATACCTGTTTTATATCGTCCAGGTCAACTCTGTGTGTCCTTATTGGTGGCACCTTCTCCTTCTGTGGCACCTTCTCCGCTGTGGTTGTTTCTGGGGTTGCTGCTGTTGCTGCTGTTTCTGCTTCTCCAGCTGCTGCTACTGTTTCTGCTGCTCCTGCTGCCTTGGTTGTAGCTGTTGTTGTTGTTGCTGCTTGGCCTTACTCGAAGTGGATGGGCCCTCAGACATTGAGCCTGTCACTGCTGGTGAAGCCTTCATTTTTTGTTCCGCTCCAGTGATTTTGGTAGCGGGCTTTGGCTGTGGTTGTTGCTGTAGTGGTTGTTGTTTTTGTTGCCTTGTTTCAGGCTTTTTTTGTTTCGCCTGTTGCTGCTGTTGTTGTTGGAGGAGCCATTGTGCTTTGTTGTCCTCCTTCTCAGCTGCCTCTTTTTGACGGCGCGCTTCAATTTTAGCTTTCAGTATACTGAGAAGGGGCTCCATCTCCTCCTTCAGCTTTTTTAGCTGGTCCTCATAGGCATCTACTTGCTGATTTTTTGCCTGCAGCACTTGTGCCAGCTCCACTTCATCGGCTTCGTTGTCGTTGGGGCCATCAGGCACCTCCATCTCCCTTTCCTTAGGCTGCTCTGGCGGCGCTAGGCTTAAGAACCTATTTTTACTTTTAGGCGACCTGTAGTGCCCCTCTCCACCTTCGGAGACGTAGTCAATGTCACAGTCTGACGACTCGCTTTGTGACGTCATCCCTTTTTCTTTTGGCTGCACTTTCTCCCGCATCGCTCCGCGCTTGGCAGCATTATTTCTGTCTACCATATTGGGCGTATGCCTTCTCCTTTTGGCATTTGTTGTTAATGACCCATCAGACTGGTGGCCTGATGATGTTGCGGAGAATTGGGGTACCGCTGATGGCACCACATTAGCATCACCTGATGAATTCGCAGAGGTATCTTTCGATACCCCTGCTCTTTTCTCCTTCACCATTTCTTTTTGCTCCCAACTGATAAAATCTACAATTTCTCTATTATGAAAAAAAGCAATTATATTTTTCGTCGACTCCGCCTGGGACTCGAACCCACGACCCTTGGATTTGTTTCCGGACGCCACTTTGTTTTTTTTTTTTTTTTACAAATTCATTTTTATTAATTCAATCTTAAATCTATCTTAAAGCTAGACAAAAATTCATAAAACTAGCCTAATTAACCATAACTTACAACTAACTTACTGGTCCCATACGGACACTCTAAGTTAAACAATAATACTTAATGCTAATGCCTTTCGGCCCTAAGATCTATTTAACTTCAATTCCATTTTATTTATTTTTTTATTCATTAGAAAATTTCAAAAAAACTAATATCAATATCCTTTTTTATTTTTACTTAAAACTACTTAAAATAAGGTCCTTAATATAAAACTTAAAGCTAACTAAAACTACCTATTCTACCTATAAACTACTTAAAACTAGAACAACCACAGCAGCAAATCCAATTATCTAACGTTTTTTGTTTTTCATATTTTGTTGTCTTCTTTTTTTTTTATTTTTTTTATTCCATGTTTTTTTTCTTTTTTTTGTATTTTCCTTTTTTGTTTTTTTTTTGTATTTTTTTTTGTATTTTTTTTTTGTGCCACTATGCCTATTCTACTTAAAACTAAACCCTAAAACTATAAAACAAGTACGTAAGCCGGCCAAGGCTTAGAACCCCATCCCGACTACTCACTATCAATTGCCGATTGAAGCCACCAAAACTGGTTCTCCTGCTTCACCCTATCAGTTCGGTCCCGTTCGGACACAGCCCTACTGAACCGAAGGAGCTCTGCTCCGCCTTGTGCCATGACGTCCCGATTGTACAGGAGTCGCATATCCACGGTTCGTCGTCTGACGTGGTAGAATAGCGGAACTGCCAATCTATCCTGTATCAGACCGCATCTATCTAAAAAGAGGAATGCATCTGGTGGAATGAAGCCGCTCAAGCGTGCACTTTCAAAATACTCGTCGTTCGGATAGAACGCCCCGAAAATTAAATTGTTGGTCGAAGACATAGCTCTTGCAATGTGACCTCGAACGAGTTTTATCACGAAATTGTCAATTCTGTTGATTCGAGCCCCGTTGTATAGGACCTCGTTGGAATAGTAATGCACGTAAGAAGATTCGGCTGTTCGATATAAGCCGGTACAGCGTCGTAAACACTGCCGCTCGAACACCCGAAACTTTTCCATCTGGGAAGGGGCAACGTTGAACCACACAGGACAACCATAAACAATCATCGGCCGTATGAGGGCCATGTAGCAAATTACATTCACTCTGGGGTCAAGCTGACTGCTAAAAAACAGACGTTTCATCAGAGCGAAGGCTCCTCTGGCCCTGGTCAGAGCAGCATTTATATGTCTGTCGAAATATAAATACTGATCTAACCAGATACCGAGGTACTTCAGTACACTTTTGCTCGCTAATGGCTGCCCCTGAAGATCAACGATGACCATCTTGTGCCAAGTCGTCGCAATATCGCTGAATCTTGTCGAAATCACGCTGCAAGATTATTCTAATAACCTCAACCTTTCGGGCCGTTCTGTACGCAATTAGATCGTCGGCATACTGAATTGCCTTTGTAAGACTACCTATCAGATCGCTGGTGTAAATGCTGAAGAGAATCGGCGATTTTTTTTTTCCGGACGCCACCTCCACTGGGCTACCGATTGGTTATTTTAAACAGCTGCAAACTGCCTTCTTAATTCTTAAACACTACAAATGCACTTTATTTAAATAACTATTTATCACTTCTTCTCACTTTGAAAGTCAAGGAACGACTGATCTAAATCATCATCAGAACCCTTTCATTGATCAACATCTCTATACGATAACAAGATCAGTCACAGCATCATTTGTACACAGCAGTAAGCAGAGCAGTGTCCAAGGCCAAAAAAAAAAATCCACAAAACATGTTTGTGTAGTGCAAAGTCTATTATGTACGAGTACATTAGTTAATTTTTTCTTTAATCAAGAACTAAATATTTATTACACTTTACTATTGGTTTCGGAGATTTTTTTAGGGGATTCGTTCGTTGAACTAAAATAAAAAGAAAACTTAGATACATTTCAATTGGTATCAGTGAAATAAGTTAGTTGTTCTCATTTTTTACTGTGTTACATTACATTGCAATACGATTGTACTATTTCAATACTGAAAGTACTTTGTGTTAGCCAAAGTTGTTTTTTTTAGTACTTTCTCCTAAATTATACAAAACGCTACAAACAAAATGACCTCACTTTCAGAACTCATCTTTGCCACCGATCGAATAGTGAAATCTTACGATGTTTTTTCACAAAGACCTGAGCAATTGCATACAATTGATAGTTTAGAGGCACGCAAAATTGAGTTAAAAGAATTGTGGTCGGAATTTTAAGGTTTCCTTTCTAAAATGTACTCGCGATGGATGTGATAATGTTGAAGTGCTTGATTCAAAATATAACTCACTTGTGAAACATATACATATATCATTTCATGGTGAGATTTTACGTCTAATCGCAAAACTAAAAAACGAAAATGCAAATACAAGTGCTGGGAATTTAGATTCGTCTGAAACATATCAATGTACAAAAGTACCAGCGTGTGATACTGATTTCTTTTACGGTGACTATCTCACTTGGCCGTCTTTTAGAGACATGTTTGAGGCCGTTTATAAAAACCATCCTAAGTTAGGACAGGTGCAAAAATTGTTTCATCTTCGTTCTAAAACGAAAGGCTCTGCACAAGCTATTGTTTCAAAGTTCCCTTTAACAAATGATAGTTTTGATTTAGCTTGGGAATCACTAAAAAATACATACAAAAATAAAAGAATTTTGGTGAATAATCAAGTAAAAGTTTTGTTTAACCTACCACGCATGCAAATTGAATCTGCAAAAGCAATTAAAGAATTACGAAGTTCTATAAATGATTGTCTTGCTTCATTAAAATCGCATAAAGTCACAACGTCGAATTGGGATCAAATGCTAATTTATGCTTGTTCGAATCGTTTACCTACCGAAACACTTAGTTTTTGGGAGCAATCCATTCAAGATCCAAGTGAAGTTCCAACTTGGGAACAAATTAACAAATTTTTAGAATCGCGTTATAGGATTTTAGAATCTATATCAAATGTTCAATCAACATCTACTACTAGCCTCGCAAAAAAGGGTTTTAATACAAAACCAAATAATCACATGAAAGTTCAAGCTTTTCATACAAAAACATTTAACTTTTCGTGTAAAGTTTGTAAAGGACAACACCCTTTGCGCAAATGTTCAACATTTTTGGAACTACCAGTTAGACCTCGATATGAATTTGTGCGACAAAACAACATTTGCACAAATTGTTTATCAGTTACACATTCTAGTAACAAATGCAAGAGTATTTATACATGCAGCACTTGTAAAGGTCATCATCATACCTTATTGCATTTTGCATCTTCTACTTCATCTCAAAATGTAAATCAATCACCCTTGATTGACATTTCTAGCAATACTCAAGCATCAAATCTAATTAACACGCAGTCCACTTCAAATCCACAACAATTATCGAATTTAGTAAACCACTCGTCTTACCATACCACCTTTGATAGAAGCGTTCTTTTAGGAACCGCTTTAATAAAAATTTTACATAATGGAAATCAACATGTATTGCGAGCTTTAATCGACCCTGGGTCTGAGGTATCCTTCATTTCAGAACCAGTTCACAATCGACTTAAATTACCGTTTCATTCAATAAACTCGCAAATATGTGGTATTAATTCAGCTCAAAAACTGTGCACCTTCTCACTTCTCAATGAAGAAAATCCGTCTAAGCCCATAACCGGACAAGCTATCGTTTTAAGACATTTGACCAATCATTTACCCGTTTCATCTTTCCAACTTATGGATTTAGGTTCTCTTGAATGTTTGAAACTTGCAGACCCAACGTTTAATAAGTCAAGTTGATTTCTTAATAGGTGCTGATCTTTATCCTGCCATTATACGGCCAGGACTTCTTCATATTTCAACTTCACTCATAGCTCAGAACACCCTTTTTGGTTGGGTGTTGTCAGGCCCTCTTCCACACCATTTCCATACCTTTACAACCTTCATATCTAGTCCGACTAAAAGTGATATTTCATTTGACATGAATAAGTTTTGGGAGCTGGAAGAGATTCGTGATGCAAAGCCTTCTATTTCTAATGCAGATCAGTATTGCAAAGACTTTTATATAAATACTACGCGAAGATTACTGGATGGAAGATATGTAGTAAAACTACCATTTAAACCTAAAACAAATATAAACAGAGGTCTAGGATTATCCAGACAAATTGCGTTAAATCAATTTCTACGTTCAGAAAGGTCTCTTTCCAGGAATCCAGTGTTACAATCGACATATTCAGAGGTTATTTCTGAATACATAAGGTTAGGCCATATGAAAAAGGTTGATGCCCAAGAAAGATTTGAAAATGGTGTAGTTTCATCTTACTACCTTCCTCACCATGCTGTGATGAAGCCAGAGAGTGTTTCTACTAAAGTTCGGGTTGTTTTCAACGCATCCAGTCCCTCTAGCAATGGAACTAGTAAACGACTTGTTACATGCTGGACCTGTACTTTAACACGATCTACCAACTCTAATATTACGATGGCGTTTTTTCAAATACTCTGGCTTCGAAGATAATAAGGTCAGATTTCTACGTAGACGATCTTTTATCTGGGGCTCACGACAGCACATCTCCGCCGGTTTTTCAATACGCAAGTGGACCTCAAATGAGTGTTATCTTTTGAATCATTTGCCACCTGAACATGTTTTAAGTGAACACTTCTTAAATCTAGATGATGGCAGCTCAGTCAAAACTCTAGGCGTTTGGTGGAATGGAAAAGAAGATTATTTTTATTTTACGACTCAAACATTGAAAGTTTCTTCATCTTGCACTAATCGAGAAGTATTCTCTCAAATTTCTCGGCTATTTGATTCAGCGGGATGGCTTGCACCAGTGATCATAACTGCAAAAATCTTGATGCAGCAAATATGGTGTTTCAGATTAATGCGAACAAAAAGCCTTAACACCCAAAAGTTTGCAATAAAGAATATAAGTATTTATTCACAGTAATTTATTGGAACACATTTGATTCTATGCACCACCACACAATTTAAGACCTTTAATGTTACCTCTCTGATGATCTATATCCAAGTGAACGAGTCACTCCAAAAAGTTTATGCAGCTAGTTACTGCCGTTATCAAAAACTATATATTAACAAGAGTATATTACCGGTGCGTGCATAAATATCAGTACATAAGAGAATTTAACAATTATAAAGTCTGCAAAGAACAGTGAGGAAATAATTTGGTTGTAGAAAACAAAATCAAGTTAAATTTTTACTTCGTATAACAGTTTTAAGTTTAAAGAATTAAATTCGATTAAACAACATTAACAAAAAAAAAAATGAAATCAATGAATAATAATAGGTTAATCCGGAACATCCCGCCCCAACTGGAACATTGTTTCAGGATGTAGGAAGCAAGGCCAACTTTGTGATAGGTCGTATGAAAGTGCCTTTTGCAGTTCTGATGGTGGCAACTCGTACAATATCATCTGCACCTCGTGTTACTTCTTCAATTCTAGCAAGTACCCATTGAGTAGGGGGTACATTAGGTTCCTTTACAACGACCAAGTCCCCAGGTTTAAGGTTAGGTTTCTTCTGCTGCCACTTCGTACGCTCTTGGAGGGTGGTAAGGTATTCCATGTGCCAGCGCCTCCAAAATCCTTGCACCATACTTTGCAATAGGTTCCACTGTGTAAGTCGGTTTTGAGGAATGCCTTCTAGTGTTGGTTCTGGAACAGCAACCAATGGCTTGGTGTTAGTGGATTCAAATCATGGTCGGAGATGCTACATAGAGGACGGGAATTTAGGATGGCTTCGATTTGAGATAAAACGGTGGTGAGCTCTTCAAATGTTAAAATAGCTGAGCCAACCACTCGACGGAGGTGAAATTTCATAGACTTCACCTCAGCCTCCCACAACCCACCAAAATGGGGAGCAGAGGGTGGAATAAAGTGCCAGTCGATGTTTTCACGAATTATTGCTGTTGATATGATGTTATTGTGTTGTTGTGACATCACCAGTTTGTGCATCTCTGTCAGTCAGCGTCGGGCCCCTTGAAAATTGGTGCCGTTGTCACTATACAGATTGGCACACCTTCCCCTTCGAGACACAAACCTTCTTAGAGCTGCGAGAAAAGCTTCCGTTGTGAGATCACTCACAGCCTCTAGATGCACAGCCTTCGTCGATAGGCACACAAACAATGCCACATAAGCTTTTGTCAGCTTTGGATTTCGACCACGGGAAAATTTAATGGTAAGTGGGCCAGCGTAGTCGACCCCTGTGTTGATGAATGCTCGACTTGGTCGAACCCTCTCAACTGGTAGGTCACCCATCAATTGATTGCTTCGTTGGCGACTTTGCAGAAAACAAATTTTACAACGAAACACGAGCTTGCGAATAAGATTGCGACTACCAAGTATCCAGTATTGATGGCGGACGATGACAAAAGTTTCAGATATACCTGTATGCAAACTGTTGACATGGATATCATTAACTATAAGAGAAGAAATTTTTAGTTGATTAGGTAATATTATAGGGTCCAATAAATGCAGCATATCGTAACAATTTTGATTTTTCAGGAAGCTTATGCTTGAGAAGATTTTGAATATCATCTCCAAACGAAATCTCTTGGGAATATCTTAAAATAGCTGTCTTTGCATCCCGAACTTCAGACAAACTGAGTTGATTTACGCGACGTTCACATTTTAGTTTTTTACGACGACAGTTGCTTATAAAACGTAGACAATATGCGATTACCTTTTGAAGACGGAACCACGACGAGTATTTTTCAAATATTATTTTGAGATAATCGTCTTCCGAAGACGTAAATAACACAATTTTTGACACTGCTCTTTCTTCCCTTTTTACCGCTTCGCACTCAAGAGTCTTACACGATTTTGTTTTCGATACCGGCCAATGTTGTTCGGAGAGGCTTAGCCAACTTGGACTATCCTACCACAGGTTATGTTCGAAAAGTTTTGAAGGCAGAATACCACGCGACGCACAATCTGCTGTGTTTGCTTCTGATGAGATATGGTGCCAAGAAGAACGCGGAAGAGAATCTAGAATTTCACTACAACGATTTGCAACAAAGGAAGCCCAACGACGAGGTGGTGTATCCAGCCAATGTAACACAATCTGAGAGTCACACCACGCGATTGTTTTTATAGTGTTTGCAGTCAATGAAGATTTGACACGAGTAAACAACCGAGAGAGAAGAAGAGCTCCACACAGTTCCAGACGCGGAATGGACACGGGTTTCAAAGGAGCTACCTTAGTTTTTGCTGCAATTATAGTGATTTTATAGTCCCCTGAACTCATTTTGCAACGAGAATATACCACGGCCGAATATGCTACCGACGAAGCATCAGAAAAACCGTGTAATTCGATATTTTCAGAAGATGAAAAAACATGTTTTGGAACACGGATTTGTCGAAAATATGGAAGTTCACCGCGATAAGATATTAATTTCTCAGCCACATCGTTTGGTAAGGCGTCATCCCATCCTAACCGGAGCTCAGGTATCCAAAGTTCTTGGAACATAATTTTAAATGAAATGACAGATGGAGCTAAGAATCCAATAGGATCAAAAATACGCGATATCTCTGATAAAAGTGTTCAACGGGTTGATGTTATATTTGGCAATGCTAAGCTCATCTTAAACGAAAATTCATCTCTAGAGGGGTCCCCGTACATCCCTAGAACCTTAACGGATTTATCAGACCTTTCTGTGTCAAATAAAGAGTATTCACAGTCCTCAGCAGGTAACCGCGCGAGTAGACGCCAACAGTTAAAGCTCCATTTCCGTAAATTTAACTTTGCCCTTGAAAGCAGGGCAACTAAATCAGATTGAAGTTTTAAAAGAGAATCAACTGAGTCAGTGCCTGTCATCACGTCATCAACATAAACGTCGTTGAGAAGATCCTGGGAAGCGTTAGGAAACTCGATGCGATAATCCTGAGCTAGCTGGTTTAAGACACGAATCCACAAGAACGGGGCACATGCTGTGCCATAGGTGACGGTACAAAGACGGAAATGTTGTATTTCGTCACCTTGATTTTCGCGCCATACAATGCGTTGGAAATTAGTGTGGTCATCATCAACCAAAATCTGACGGAACATCTTCACAACGTCAGCTGAAAAGACGTGCTGATGCTGCCGAAATCTTAAACAAACGCCTACAAGATCTCTTTGAATTGGAGGTCCTATTTGCAACGTACTGTTAAGCGAACGCCCGAAAGAATCGTATGAAGAACCATCGAAAACTACGCGGAGTTTGGTTGTAGAACTATCCATTTTAAACACTGCGTGGTGTGGAAGGTAGAATTGGGAAGTAGATTTTTCGTCCAGCTCCTATGGAGGAATTCGTTCCATGTGTCCCAATTCCAAATATTCACGCATGAATTTTGAGTACAAATCAAATAACTCTTGGTTTTTAGCGAAACGACGTTCCATGGAATATAAACGTGAAACAGCAGCTTGAAGTGTTTTACCAAATGATGGAGTTGAATCAATAAACGGCAAACGAACGATATAACGACCTTCAGGAGAGCGTGAAAAGGTTTGACGAAAGTGAGTCTCTGCAAGATCCTCGCCTGAATTACTAGAACTAGGGCCTACCTCTTCCAGTTCAAAGAATCTTTTCAAAAGCTGATCAATATCAACTATACACGAAAGTGAAGATAACGATAAATCTTTTTGATCAATAAGGCACACTCCAGTGATGATCCAACCGAAGAAAGTTCTATGAGCAAATGGAGTACCATCCTGACCCTTGATTTGATTACCATCTAGAATATTCCAAAGTTTATCTGCTCCTATTAGGGCATCAACAGGACTTGAAATATTTAATGTAGGATCAGCGAGTTCCAAATTACGAATGTGAGTAAACGAAGAAGATAGAACAAGTTGGCAAATTCAAAGTTAATTTTGAAAGAACAAACACGTCAACTGGAAGGCATCCTGAATTGAATCGCGAAAACAATTTGATTGACATGCACCCTCTTGTGTACCCTGCTTCGGTGGCGGACAATCCAACTACTGGAACGCGAGCATGTGCTCGAGGAAGACCGAGTTTTTGCGCAAATGACTCCGAAACAAAATAACTCTGAGAACCGGAATCCAATAAAATACGGCAACTGACAAAATTTCCTTGAACGTCCTTAACCTTAGCCACTATAGTTGGTAAAAGTGTTTGTCTATTCCCTAATAAATTTCGATGTGAGTGGTTACTAACAATAACGGAACCTGAAGAGGATGGCTTATTTGAATTTGCCTCAGGTGATACCTCGGTTTGAGTAGGAGTAGCTTTTTCCCCTTCAGGATTCACTAAGTAATGATGCTTGGATTTGCACAAGCGACAGCGATAAGACGAACGACAATTATTGATGGAATGCCCAGCTTTGATACAGCTGAAGCACAGAGATTTTTGCTTTACAAATTCTCGACGGGTTTCAATTGTTAAAGCAATAAATTTCGAGCATTGCCCTAACAAATGATCATCATTACACATTTGACAACGTGAGATACCATGCCTTGCCTCGGCAAGGTGTGCTCGAGTTGATGTTTGATTCTTAGCACGTGAGTTTTGAGAACGGTTAAGCGACTGACAAGATTCTAACACGAGTTATGTAGAAAATCCTCAGGGATTTGAAAAAAATATAAAAATATTCTTCTCCCAAACAACAAGGAGGAACGAGAATTAAAATCGACAACAGTTTTTAGTTTTAGGCAACGGAACTTGCTTTATTGAGTGATGATTAAGAACTGACTTATAGATACTTTACAATTAATAACTTAACCTACGCTAGGGTGCCGAATTTATAGGTATGTATATCGTTATTATTTGGTGGCTTGGTAGTGGCTTCTTTCGGATGTTTACAAGTTGCATTCCATCGGATGTTTATGTCAGAGCTTTTTGTTTATACTGGGATTCTTCTCATGGCTCTTCTAAACTGCTGACTAAGCTATTTGGATCGATACCAACTGTGGCCTTCTACCTGAGCGTCGAACTTGTCGAGTTGTAGAAGCTGAGTAAGGTCAATGATTCTCGGGAATTATTTCTCCAGAAGAGTCCTGAAACCAAAGGTCGCTCACCCCTACCCTTCCCAATCCCTACCCCCTCCTCCGTCGGCTTTGTGTTACTATGCTGGCTGATGTCTCCTTATCTCCCGAATATATAGTGTATCACTATATGTCAACCTAGTTCCCTTCTGGGACGCTTATGGCGTAATTGCTGTTCGTCTCTCCTGCTCCAAAACATATCCTTCCCTTCAACTTCCCAATTGGGCTGGATCTAAGGTGTTATACGACCCGTGCCGATGATCAGCCAGGCTGAGGGCCCAATTTCTAAAAATAGCTCAGTCGTTAACGGAGTATCCGGATACCAGGCGACCTCCGGATTAGCTAGCCTTATCTGTGTAAGCGAATCTCTGCACAGATGGACCCCCCCTTTACTTCGCTACTCGTGGGAATCCTAATGAATTTAAATCAAAAACAAAACCAAAAACAAAAACAAAAGCAGTACTGGAAGCAAAAGCGTCAAACCGGCACCGGTATTCCAGCTACACCGGGCGGCAGCTCGGCGGCAACGTCGGCTGTCGTTACTCCTGTGCCGAGCACCGGAAAAGGGTCTGTGTCAAGTCGCTGCCCTTCTCCTAGTGCGGTGCAGGATGTATCCACACCGGGCGGCAGTTCGGCGGCAACGCTGGCTGTCGTTACTCCTGCGCCGAGCACCGGAAAAGGGCCTGTGCCAAGTCACTGCCCTTCTTCTAGTGCGGTGCAGGATGTACAATTGGCGAAAACGCTTCCTCATGTCGGTAGTGGAAAGTTCGTGAAAAATGATCTTTCCACTACTAAAGAGAGTAAACCTCTCCAGTATGCTCCTAGGAGCTCGTATAAACAACGACGGAATGCGATGAGGATTATAAAATCCTCTGGTTCAACACTGGGGGATGGAAGTAATCCCATCCTTAGCAAAAAGCTGGAGTGGGCTAAATCCATTCTAGACAACACTAGTCGCCACGACTCCACGTCAAAGCGACAAAGGTCTTTGGAGGAGTCCACTCCCGTCCCGAAAAAACCCAAAGTGCAAAACACCAGCACTTCCAATATTCCTCGAGTACCTCTCACTAAACCTTTTAGTGATGTGCTTAAGGATTCAAATAAGATCGTAATTGCGGTCATCGATAGGAGCAATATTGATGGCACGATTACTTCTGACCGTTGGCAGATGGTGAATCTGAAGCTCTCGGCTGGCTTTTTAAAAGTCATGCGGGATCATCCGGGTCCACCGCCTGTAACAAGCGATGAGGGTTGGCATCAAGGTCATGTCAAGCTCATCGCTTGTAACGATCAGAGGTCGCGCGATCTCTATACGCTTGCTGTCGGCATGCTGGGCGAAGTTTGGCCAGGCGCAAAACTCGAGGTCGTTGCAAAGGAAGACATTCCATGCAGGCCAAGAGCTCGCGCTTGGATCCCTAAAGAACCCTCATGTCCGGATGACATACGCGAGATTATTAAGATTAGCAACCCGGACCTTCCTTGTCACGACTGGAAGATCGTGAAACTGGAGGAGCCAAAGGGTCTTTATCGAAGTGCGATAATCGTAATCAATAAAGACTCTGTGGCTTCTCTGGCGAGAGATAAGGGAGTGATAAGATACGGTTTCGGGACAATCACGCTACGTATCTTCAAAAAAGATGAGGTAGACGCTTCATGCGAGCCTCCACAACCCTTTTCGGAAGCTGTGTCGCAAGACGTTGGGGGTTCCAGTGCTACAACCACCTTCCCTTCCTTGGATGTGGATGATGTTGTACCTGGGCCCTCTTCTGTCGCAGCACAGTCTTCCTCCGAGCCCGCATCAGAAGCTGTGCCGCAAGACGTAGGGGGTCCCAGTGCTAACATCACCTTCCCATCCTTGGGTGTGGATGAGAATGTGGCAGGGCCCTCTTCTGTCGCAGCACAGTCTTCTTCTAAAAACGTCGAAGGTTTATCCCTAATGGAGACCGACGACTCAAACGACAAGGTTCTCCCCAGTGAGGAAGAAGATGAACTATTAGGTTCTTCTTCGTCTGATCTGGATGAGCTGGATTCAACAGTGGTGGAGGTTGATCTGCCGACTTGTAGCCAAAATGCTGCAAATACTACAGATTAACCTCCAACACTCCAAAACGGCTTCGGCCTCCTTACTTCTCCGCCTGACAAAAACTGGAGAAGATGTCGTTCTCATCCAAGAGCCCTGGATTGTGAAATCCCTGGTTCGAGGATTGAGAACTCCTGGTTACTACGTGATATATGTAACAGGAAAAGGTAACCCAAGGTCCTGCATACTAGTAAAACGTAATCTAAACGTATTTTTACTCCCTAATTTCAGTGATAAAGACGTCACCACAGCCAGTATGGTAATAGACAACCATACCTACTGGCTGGTATCAGCGTATTTGGGCCACGACCACCAGGGCCCACTACCTGGTACCACTCTGGAGAGGACGGTCGCTGAATCAACAAGACTTAAAACCAACATAATTATCGGTTGTGACGCCAATGCGCACCATACTACGTGGGGTAGTACCGATATAAATGACAGAGGTGAGTCTCTTTTTGATTATATTTTAACAACTAATCTGGTAGTATGTAATGTAGGTAGTGAACCAACCTTCGTTACTAAAAATCGACAAGAAGTTTTAGATATGACTCTTGTCTCTTTACATCTCTCAAATAAAATATTGAATTGGAGAGTATCAAAGGAGCACTCGTTCTCCGATCATAGATACATCCAATTCACACTTATTGAAGAGTTTCCAAAACCGATCCAATTCCGAAACTATAGGAAAACAGATTGGCCAAAATATAGGGCAACTCTGAAGAATCTGATTAAACCAGAACTTTATGATCCGCCCTTATGCGCTTTTGAACTCGATCAAAAAGTCGACGAGCTTACAGCAGCCCTTAATAAAGCCATGGAAACTGCCTGCCCCCTCACTACAGTGAGGGGAAAGAAGAAACCATATTGGTGGGCTGCTGAACTGGGTTTACTCCGGAAAGGCTGTAGAAGGCTTTTTAATCGTGCAAAAAAGACTAGACATCCACAAGACTGGGACTCCTATAAGGAATCCCTCAAAAAATATAAACAGGAATTGAGAATAGCCAAAAGATCCTCTTGGAGATCCTTCTGTAGCTCAATAGAAGAATCCTCGGAGGCATCAAGGATAAGGAAGATTCTCTCGACAAATCCAACCATGCCTAGTTGTCTTAAAAACTTGGATGGTAGAAACGCTAAACCTGCTACTTGACACCCACTTTCCTGATAGCTCCAAATACGTTAATACAACAAACCATCCTGGGTCGGGTATTAACTTAACTTTTCCTCAAGGTCTTGTTACTAAAGAGAAATTGACTTGGGCTCTGAATTGTTTCAAACCTTACAAATCTCCAGGGCCAGATCACATCATACCAGCTGAGTTACAATTTACGACTGACATAACTCTGCCCATCATTGAGATGATTTTTAAGAGTTGTCTAGATATGGTCCACATACCTCAGCGATGGAGAGAAGTAAAGGTAGTTTTCATTCCCAAGGCGGGCAAATGTTCGCATGTCAACCCTAAAGATCTAAGACCTATTAGCCTATCATCATTCATTCTCAAGACTCTGGAACGTTTGATTGATATCCACATACGTAACAGCATTGATAAGAGACTATCGATGTCTCAACATGCTTACTGCAAAGGGAAATCGGTAGAAACAGCCTTGCACACCTTAGTAAGAACTATCGAATATTCCCTAGAACAAAAACAATATACTATGGTGGCCTTCCTAGATATTGAAGGCGCTTTCAACAACGTTGACACATCCGCTATCACTTCTGCTATGACGACCCTAAACGTCGAATACTCACTCTGTGAATTGATAAATCTAATGCTAAAAAGCAGGATCATCAACTCTAAGATGGGGGATTTTTGTGCGAAAAGGTCTGTCGGTAGAGGCACTCCGCAAGGTGGTGTTCTGTCCCCTCTCCTGTGGAACATAGTGGTTAACGAGCTACTAATATCCCTTGAGAGAGAAGGCTACAGAGTGATTGCGTATGCCGATGATGTTGCTATCGCCGTCATAGGAGAATATCCAAATACACTGAGAGACCTCCTCCAAAACGCACTCAATATGCTCACTAGATGGGCAGATCACTGTGGACTTAGTATTAATCCTCAAAAAACAGACCTCGTCCTTTTTACGCGGAAATACAAGATCCCAGAAATTGTACCTCCCTCAATAAAAGGTGTACCACTAATTTTCAACAATGAGGCCAAATATCTTGGTCTGATATTGGACAAAAAATTAAGTTGGAAACCTAATATTCAGGAAAGAGTTAAAAAAGCTACAGCAGCTCTTTTCCTTTGCAAGAAAGCCATAGGAAACAAATGGGGTTTTCAACCTCGCATAACTTATTGGCTATACACATCGGTCATCCGACCAATACTTATGCACGGGGTTGCAGTGTGGTGGACTGCACTGGAGAAAGTCACATATTGCGACAAACTCAGCAGAGTCCAACGCACTGCATGTCTCTGCATTAGCGGGGCTTTGAGAACCACACCCTCAGCAGCGTTGGACACTCTCCTCCATCTGACACCCCTCGACATTTTCAGCAAACAAGTGGCAGCGAGTACAGCCATAAGACTCAACGCCTCATCTCAGTGGACCAACAACAATGTTGGGCACTCCATCATTCTGAACCTCTTTGGTTCTATACCAAAGTACATAGACTACACTATCCCAAAACCCCAATTTGGTAAAAACTTCCAGGTATCCATTCCATCCAGGGATGAATGGGAAGATAAAAAACTCCTGGATGACAAAAGCATCCATTTTTATACAGATGGATCCAAGACAAATGAGGGAGTTGGTAGTGGTATGTACTCAGAAAAGCTTAATCTAAGCATCTCATTCCGCCTCCCTAATCATTGTAGCGTCTTCCAAGCGGAAATTTTAGCGATCAAAGAGGTTCTCTCCTGGCTAAGAGAAAACGTGATATCAACTTCTGATATACGCATCTTCTCTGACAGTCAGGCTGCTATCAAGTCTCTTGACGGTGTCTCAACCAACTCTCTAACGGCCCTCGATTGTCGATCATCTCTTATGGAGATGGCGCAGCAATTTAACATTCACCTATGCTGGGTGCCGGGCCACAGAGACATCGCAGGAAATTGTAGAGCCGATGAACTCGCTAAAAATGGAACCGTCATACCTATTTCACCTGAAAGGGAGAAGATAGGTATACCGATAGCTACATGTAAACTTCTGCTAAAAGAAAAAGCTTTCGAGATAGCAAACTCTAGGTGGTACAATTTACCAACATGCGCAGCCACAAAACAAATATGGCCTTCATTGGACCTAAAGCGCTCTAAAGACTTGTTATCCCAAAGCAGACTTCATATTAGCTCCCTAATAGGTGTCCTTACGGGACACTGTCTTATAGGCAGACACGCAATACGACTTGGTGTAGCCTCAAATGACTTCTGCAGGAGCTGCATGGACGAGGAAGAAGAAGAATCAATCTCTCACCTCCTCTGCACCTGCCCTGCTCTTTCACGAAGACGCAAACTTCATCTGGGAGAATACTCTTTTGATGATCCCAGTGAACTAGCTAAAAAGGATATCAGATATCTCCTTCGCTTTATAAAAAGCTCAAAATGGTTCGACTAGTGGGAAGTAATTCTCTAGATTCATGTGGTATCACAATGGGCCTTTCTTCTGGCCTAAGTGTGTGGTTTTTGTATCCACAGCCACATTAACCTAACCTAACCTAACTGTGGAGTATTGATGGGTATTGGATGTGTGGGTACCTTTGTAACTCCCCCACCCTAGATTGAAGACTCTCCTGAGACTTCACATTTTCAATTTCGTTCATAGGTATATTATCAGTATTTTTTATTTCTTCGGCACATATAATTTTGTTTATAATTTTTATTTTTTTTTGTTTATGTTTAATTATAAAATAGCAAATAGTTATTACAATGCTTATTGTTACTATTAATGAAAATGTACTCGTATTACGATTGTTCTTATATTCTATTAATTTTATTTTATTTTGATGCTCTATACCATTTATAACAAGGTCTTTTATTATTATTTCTGAGTCAACAAGACTCATATTTAAATTGGGACTTATAATTATTTTGTGATTGAAAGATTTTCTTTTATTATTATAAACTTTGTTATTTAATGTTACAGTACATTTATTAAAATTCACAATAAAATTTTTATAGAAATGGTATGTTTTTTCGTTGCAATTATGCTCTATAATATTTTCAAAATTTAATACAAGTAATAGACCTTTATTTATTTCTTCTACATAATTTTTTGTTTTATATTCTATTGTTTTACATGGAGAGCATTCTATTGGATTTTTTAAATTCTTTAAATATTTGTTTACAGGATATATTTTATTTTGATATTTTACAATTCTTTGTTCTACAATATTTTCAATTATTGTATTGTTTATAAATGGTACTAATCGTAAGTGGTATGTTGGAAATTCTTGATCTAAAAATATGGGACTGCTTATAATAATTACAAAAGTATTTGAATTGTCTTTCCCAAAAGTATTTATTTTTATTTCTTTTAATTCGTTTAAGCCTATAAAATTTTCTTCAATTTCGTCAATGTCCAAAATAGATCTTGACATGATTCCTTCTTTAGCTGCATTTACATTATCAATTAATTTTTCAATTTCTTGATACAATTCTGAAACATAATTGGAAAGCTTCAATAATGAAATCTCATTTTTAATTATATTAATTTCGTTTCTATTACTTCCAGTGAGTTTTAATAATTGAGATTTTGTTTCTTCTATGTTATCTTTAATATTTCTAAAGTTGGTTTGAAAAATATCGTTAATTTCTATTTGTTTATTATATGCTTCTGCAAGTTTCTTATCGTTCTGGTCTATAACGTCTAATTGATTTGTAATTTCTTCTCTGTTATCATTATCCATGATTCCATATAGTAATTTGAATATTGATCCTATTGGATTAAGTAGACCTCTTTTTATTCTATTATTGCGTAATTTCATATTATTTTTCACAGAGTGTTCATTTGAACTTAATAGCATTTTTATATTAGTTTGGATTTTCGTAATTTTCTGCAATAATGCTGGGTTGCTTTGAATAATTTTTATTATCTCTGGATTTTGGTTTTTATATGATGTTAAATTGTTAAGAATATCTATATACTCTTGAAGGTTTACCCTATGGTAGATTCGATAGTAGTCTTTTACTATTGGTATATCTTCGTCTTTAATTAATATTACTCCTTGATCTTCAATGTTTTCTATTTGAATATCTGCACTTGAGCTTGTTATAACACTTATTATTATTGTTAAAATAAGAAAAAAGGTTTTTATGTTGAGGTGAGTTGAAATCTGTAATGAAAACAGAATTTCATTGATTTTACTTTTGTTTATTAATTGGACCTTTAAAATACTTTTTTTGTCTTTTAATCCGTGTAGGATGGATCTTTAAATTTCTTTTTCCTTTGCTGTTTATAGTTACTCCTTCATTGTTTAATTTTACTTCTACTTTTCTAAATTTAGGTTTTTCTTTATGTCTTACCTGACCATAGTTTTTAATATAAGTTTTATCATAAGGATAAGGTTTATTTGTTTCTCTATTTTTGTTATGGTAACCTAACCATTGATTTTTCTTTGATTCTAATAGATTAAAAATTTTGTTTCTATCAATATTTCCGAACTGTACTTCTATTGGCTTTCTTTCTATAGTCGAATGAATTGTATTCTTATAATACTTAGAAGCTTTAAGAATTTTGTCTGTAATATCCAGATTGGGTTCTGTGATATTTAAGATTCTAATATGTTCAAGTAGTGACGAATGACATCTACTCATATCGGCATTGCCTGTATGGCTATTGGGAGAATTAAAATGAATTGATAGGTTTTCTAGTTCTATAAATTCTACAACGTTAGCAGTATTGAATTCATTGTCTGCTACTATTAACCTCGGTTTGTCAAAATTTTGTATGTATTCTTTTATCAATATAACTAAGGTAGTTATCTATAGTTTCTTTAACGTATAGATGTTTCGAAAATTTGTCAATTACCGTAAAATAATATTTCTTTTCGATATGGAAGATATCCATATGAATTATTTCATTTTTGTTTCTTGGTGTAACTGTGTATTTAAATTTTGGTTTAGGAGGTTTCCTATCATATTTTGCTAAATTGCACACTTCGCAATTATTTATATATTCGATTATTATTTCTTGTAATTTTACAAAATAGAATTTTAATTTTAATTCTTTGTAATTTTCATAAATACCTCTATGGTTTGTTGACTTGTGAATTTCTTTAATTTTTTCTAAACATGCGGTTTTGTTTAATAAATCTTCTGCCAATAATGCACATTTAATTAATTTATAATGTGACATTGTAAAATGTGAGAACAGTTTATCTTTAAATACATTAAATGAGTTTTCTTCTAACTCTGAATAAAATGCTAGTATTCCTTTGTCTGGTAAATATTCCTTTAATATTTTTATCATTTCATTATTATTAATTTCTTCTTCTGTTATAAAAATCTTTTTCTTGCTATGCACCTTCTTATATGTCTGTTCTTTTTCTTTTAATAAAATTATTTGAGTTTTAAATTTGTTCACTATACTTTTATTTTCTAATATTTCATTTTCTTCTCTTCCATTATTATTATCTTCATTAATATTTATTTCATTTTCATCAACGTTTATTCTTGAAAGAAAATCAGCTACCTTATTTTCTTTTCCGTTTACATATTCTATATTATAATTATATTCGTTTAATCTTGTTTTCCATCTGATTGTTCTTGAATCAGGATCTTTAAGATTATTTAACCAAATAAGTGGTCTATGATCTGTTTTAATATTAAATTTGACTCCATAAAGATAGGGTCGAAAATACTTTGTTGCCAAACAATTGATAATAATTCCTTTTCAATTGTTGAATAATTACATTACATTACATTACACACTACTCATCACATAAATGTACAGAGTAGAGAACACAGCACCTTGAGCGACTAGACTATATAAGGTGATAACAACACAAGACATTAATACAAGACAGAAGGACAGAAGAGAAAGAACAACAGAAAGAAAGAACACATGACAACAGCACGCGGTAGGTTTCGAGACGGTCCCCCATCTGAGTACTAACCACGCTCACTGATGCTTCATTTCGGTGATCGATGGGAACCGATGCTTTTTTTTTCCAAATTCATTTTTATTAATTCATTCTTAAGACTATCTTAAAGCTAGACAAAAATTCATAAAACTAGCCTAATTATCCATAACTTACAACTAACTTACTGGTCCCATACGGACACTCTAAGTTAAACAATAATACTTAATGCTATTGCCTTTCGGCCCTAAGATCTATTTAACTTCAATTCATTTTATTTATTTTTGTATTCATTAGAAAATTTAGAAAAAACTAATGCCAATATCCTTTTTTATTTTTACTTAAAAACTACTTAAAATAAGGTCCTTAATATAAAACTTAAAGCTAACTAAAACTACCTATTCTACCTATAAACTACTTAAAACTAGAACAACCACAGCAGCAAATCTAACTATCTAACGTTTTTTGTTTTTCATATTTTGTCTTTTTTTTTTTATTTTTTTTTATTATTCCATGTTTTTTTTTATTATTTTTTTTTGTATTTTTTTTTTGTATTTTTTTGTATTTTTTTTTTTTGTATTTTTTTGTATGGTTTTTTTTTGTGCCACCATGCCTATTCTACTTAAAACTAAACCCTAAAACTATAAAACAAGTATGTAAGCCGGCCAAGGCTTAAAACCCCATCCCGACTACTCACTATCAAGTGCCGATTGAAGCCACCAAAACTGGCTCTCCTGCTTCACCCTATCAGTTCGGTCCCGTTCGGACACAGCCCTACTGAACCGAAGGAGCTCTGCTCCGCCTTGTGCCATGACGTCCCGATTGTACAGGAGTCGCCTATCCACGGTACGTCGTCTGACGTGGTAGATTAACGGAACTGCCAATCTATCCTGTATCAGACCGCATCTATCTAAAAAGAGGAATGCCTCTGGTGGAATGAAGCCGCTCAAGCGTGCACTTTCAAAATACTCGTCGTTCGGATAGAACGCCCGAAAATTAAATTGTTGGTCGAAGACATAGCTCTTGCAATGTGACCTCGAACGAGTTTTATCACGAAATTGTCAATTCTGTTGATTCGAGCCCCGTTGTATAGGACCTCGTTGGAATAGTAATGCACGTACGAAGATTCGGCTGTTCGATATAAAGCGGTACAGCGTCGTAAACACTGCCGCTCGAATACCCGAAACTTCTCCATCTGGGAAGGGGCAACGTTGAACCACACAGGACAACCATAAACGATCATCGGCCGTATGAGGGCCATGTAGCAAATTACCTTCACTCTGGGGTCAAGCCGACTGCTAAAAAACAGCCGTTTCGTCAGAGCGAAGGCTCCTCTGGTCCTGGTCAGAGCAGCATTTATATGTCTGGGAACCGATGCTTTATCAGTGACTAGGCCGTTGCTTGTTGAATAATTAATCTCATGTTCATTGAGAGTTCTAGACGCAAAAGAGATGGGATGGTTATCTTGAGACAAAACAGCACCGATGGCTTTATCTGAAGCATCAGTTGTAAGAATAAACATTTTCTTAAAATCAGGATATCGTAATATCGGATGACTCGTAATCAATGATTTTAACTCTTGGAAGGCTTTTAAGTAATCTAGATCATTTTCATTGATCCTGCTACCTTTCTTTAAACATTCCGTTAGCGATATAGCTATTTTAGAATAATTCTCGATGAATTTTCTATAGTAGCCGGTTATTCCCAAGAAGGATTTTATCTGTTTTACTGTTCTTGGTGCGGATAGTTTTTGTATAGCTGTAATTTTGCTTGGGTTAGGTTTTATACCTTTATCGGTCAATATATGGCCTAAGTATTCTGTATTTTTTGAAAAAAATTTGCCCTTGTCAATTTGAATCTTAAGATTATTTTTTCTTAGTTCTTTAAAAATTAATTTTATATTTACCTCCATTTCTTGTAATGAAGTAGCAAATATTAAAATGTCGTCGAGATATACGACACATATTTTATTTATATGTTCCCTTACAAAAAATGTTCAACTCTATAAACTTAGCAGCTGTCACATCTGTCAGAGAAAATATGCTGTCAAACAACAATCATCAAGAAATAAATGTAATAGAACAGCAAATATCAACAGGGATGGTACATGAACATCAACATCAAAATTGTAATAGATTTGATAGAAACTGAAATTTAGAAGCCGTCAGTCAAAATAATGTTAAAATTAGTCTTAAAATAATTTCATACAATATATCAGGGTTAAATAATAAACTTTTATTTGTAAACTTCTTTAATTACATTAAAAATTTTGAAATATTTTTATTATTTGAAACACATGTAACAAAAGAAAACTTTATTAAATTTGAAAAATATTTTAGTGGTTATAAGCTTATGTGGTTAGAAGCAACTAAATCGTCAGATAAAGGGCGTGCAAGTGGAGGCACTCTATATGGGATACGATCTTCGTTACTAAATACATTCATTTTTGACGAATGTGAAGGAACAACAATTGTAAAATGTGTGAAGGAGAAGAATATGTGTATCGTACCATGTTACATAAATTGCAATCACTGGAAAAATGATTTCGAAAAACTTTACAATACAATCCAAAGTCTAGATAGCAGCAGTATGAGTATACTTCTCATTGGAGACTGTAATGCAAGAACTGGAAAAAATCAAATAAAAATAGCAAAAAATATATCAAATCCTTCGATATCTACCAACGAAAGAAATTCAGCTGACAGTGTATGCAATAAAAACGGAGTGGAATTGCTCCAGTTGCTTCAAATTCATGGTTTAACAATTCTAAATGGATGTACAATAGGAGATAAAGATGGCCACCTCACCTTCATCGGCGCACAGGGTAAATCTGTGATTGACCTTTGCGCTGTAAATGATAAATGGATTGATCGTGTCAACAGATTTGAAGTTGAGTGTAAGACTTTCTCAGACCACATGCCCATAGTTGTGGAATTTTTAAACCAAGCACCTTCTACTAAAACAAATCTTAAACTTCTTCCTCGTCTTTGTTGGAAAAATGAACAGAAAACTTCGTTTCAGCGAAATTTAGAAATTTTTTTACTAATTAACGCCTTGCCAACGGAATCCACGGAAGATCTTTCAAATCAACTTACTGAATGTATTCGAAATTCTTATCCAAGCAAAACTATAAACCCGAAGTTATCATTTAAACAGGAATGGTTTGACAAAGAGTGCTGGAAAGCTAGAATAAAGTCGTTCTCCATTTTACGCGTAATCCGTTCATCAAACAACCAACACCTTAGGACTTGGTATATCGAAGCCAACACAAATTACAAAAACTTATGTCGTCAAAAGAAAACTGACTTTGAAAACCAACAAGCTCTTCTTTTGGGACAAACTCGAAACGCCAAAGAATTCTGGAAGATTGCGAGGGAAATCAACGGAATGAATTATAAAATCGGTACAGGTGTATCGGCTGAATTACTTGCAAACCACTTTAAACTTCTCCTCTCAAATAATTCTAATCTGATAATCTCATACGCAGAACCTTTATGCATTGACGAATCACTAGACTCCGACATCTCTATTGAAGAAATACAATCTGTGTTGATGAAAGCGAAAAATGGAAAGGCGCCAGGTGAGGATGGTATCCCTTATGAGTTTTTTAAAAATGCAACACCCCAATTTTATAACAACTTAAGGACCCTGTTCAACAAAATTTTATCAACGGCAAGCATCCCCTCTTCGTTCAGGAAATCTGTGATCTTCCCGATCCACAAAAAAGGACCTTTAGACGTTGTAGAAAATTATAGAGGAATCTCTTTCATGAATGTTATGTCAAAAATTTTCTGTGGTGTCTTGGTTGAAAGATTAGAAAGATGGGTTGAAAGGAAAAACATTCTGTCTGAACTACAAGCGGGATTTAGAAAGAATTACTCCACTATTGACCAAATATATATTCTTACGTCTATTGTTAAAGCGTTCCAAGCCAGGAACAAAAAAGTATACTCTTTCTTTGTTGATTTCAAAGCTGCCTTTGATCTTATTAACAGGGACGCTCTTTTTTACAAAATGTCGCAACTTGGTATATCGTCAAAATTCATTAAAGTGATTAGAGAAATGTACACGGATACTAATGCAGCAGTTTGGGATGGTACAACGTACTCGGAGTGGTTCGGAACTAATTCTGGTGTGAAACAAGGCTGTCTCCTCAGTGCATTATTGTTCTCACTCTTTTTAAACGACGTAGTAGATGATCTACCTGGTGGAGTCAGAATTGCTGGTTCTATAGTCAATGTGTTACTCTACGCAGACGACCTTGTCATACTAGCTGAATCACCTGAGCAGATGCAATTGATGATAAATCGCTTGTCAAACTACTGCAAGAGATGGGATCTATCTATAAATACAGAAAAATCGAAAATGATGGTCTTCGAGCGACATTCAAGAAATCATAATGACAGACAGTGGTATTACGATGGACAAGCTGTAGAAACCGTGAGAGAAGTTAAATACCTAGGTGTGAGACTTAGTTCAACTTTTAGTTTCAAGAACCACCTAGCCGAGAAAAGCAATAGCTCACAAAGCTTAATTAACCTAACCTGGAAAAATGTTTTTTCAAACAAAAGAATCACTTTATCCTCAAAATATAAGATATTTAATTCAGTTGTCAAATCAACCCTTTGCTACGCTTCTCAAGTCTGGGGTGCAGATGAGTACGAGGAAATAGAATTATTCCAAAGAAATTTTCTGAAGAAACTATTTAACCTGCCACAAAATACACCAAATTATTGTATTTACTTGGAAACTGGTCTTCCAAAACTCCTAACCAACACTCTGAAATCTCAAGCTGACTTCATAGTTAAGCTATGTAGTCATTATGAAGAATATCGACTTTCGAAGAAACTGTTTTTGTATGAGTTAAGGAACAAAGACTGGTGGTATAAAAAATGGCAGACTATTGGTAACGCTTGTGGTGAAAACTTAATAATTGACACTAACAACTTAAGCAATTTGAAAGAAAATCTCTACAACATTATTCAGAAGAATGAAGACGCATCTCGTGATATGTTCATCCTTAAGGCGCGAGAGTCTGATAACAGAGTCTTATACAGCCAATTGGATTACAATCTAAAACAAAGGAACTACTTCCATGATTCGTTAAGATATGATGAAATATCTATAATCTTCAAAGCAAGGTGCGAGGTCCTTCACCTCAATGGGAACCCCTATAATGGAAGCTTTAACCAATTCTGTTCGCTGTGCAACCTTAAAGCAAAAGAAGACTGCTTTCATATTATTAGTATATGCCCTATATTCAGACCACAAAGAATTATGCATTTTGGTAAACCCACTTTAACTTTACAAGAATCTGTACAACTTTTAAACGAATGTGAATGGAAAACCCTTAGCAATTTCTTGAAAACAGTTTACAAATACAGAAAATTGTTAATATCTGAATACATTTAAATACCTACCATTTTGAATTTATTGAAAATTTATTCTATTTATAGTCATTAATTAAAATTAAAATATAAATTTGCCAATCAGGCTGACGGCTAAGCCATAGCTTTAAGATTCAAATATTGTAACAAACTATTGTATTTAACTGTTAATAAATGAATAACTTACTTACTTACTTACTTACTGTTCCCTTAAAATTTCATTCATCATCCTCTGAAAAGTAGCCGGGGCATTTTTCAACCCGAACGGCATTCTTACAAACTCATAGTGACTTTGAGGGGTGCTAAAGGCAGTTTTATATTGGTCTTTTTGATCTACCAAAATTTGATGAAAACCTTTAGCAAAGTCTAGTGTGGTAAAGTACTGAGCTTTACCAAGCTTATCGAAAATTGATTCAATGTTCGGAATAGGGAACTTGTCCTCATGAGTCTTTTCATTTAATTTGCGATAGTCGACAACTATTCGCCATTTATTTGTTTTTGAATTATCTTGTTTTTTTTTGGTACTACCCAAATTGGTGCATTATATGGGGAGTTAGACTTTTGTATAATGCCTTGTTTAAGCATATCATGAACTTGTCTTTCTACCTCTTCTTCATGTATTTTAGGAAAACGATAAATTTTTAAAAAGATAGGTATACTATCTGTGGTGGTTATACTATGTTTAGTATTAGACGTGCAACTCAAATCGGTTCCTTCTTTGTAAAATAAGTCATTATTATTTCTTAATACTTTTCGTAAGGATTCACTTTCTTCTTTATTTAGATCTTCGTACAGACAATCTAAATTACTTGTTTCCTTGAGAAAGAAGGGTTTCATTAAAAATTTTAAAAGAACCTTCCCCTAAATTGAGGATGGCGTTTAATGGATACAGAATATTTTGTCCTATTATAGCTTTGAAACTTTTTCCAGAAAGGTTCAAAATTTTCCACATCATTTTATTATTTGTTGGTGCATTAAATTCTTTAGGAAAAGATGTTTTGATTTGTTCGGTAACTGTTGTTTTACCTGTGAGACCATTTATATCTTGAGGATATTGTAATTTATACCTTGGACTTGTTTTTAGACAATTGATATCTATGCTGGAAGTTGAAGCTCCAGAATCAATTAGTACAGGTATAATTTCATTTTCAATTGTGAGATTTACTATGGGTAAAGGACCTCTGAGGCCTCCTCCTGAAAATTTATGTCTCGGTTATCTTCCCTGCTATTTTGATTATTTGAATTGTTGTTGCTTAGGTTTCTTGTATTTGTATTTGTATTTTGATTCTGATTTCGATCAAAATTATTATTATTTCTATTGTTACTGTTCCCGTAATTATTGTTCCTATAATTATTGTTCCTATTATAGTTATAACCATTATTATTATTACCATTATTGTTATTTGGATAATTATTTATCTTGTTATAATTCCCTTGATTGTTATTATTGTAATTTCTATTATTAGAACTTCTAAAGTTAGAATAATTATTATTATAATTACCACTACTATAATTACCACTGTTCAAATTTCGGTTATTAGAATTTGAATTATTGAACCTATTATTATTTCTATTATTATTGAAATTTCCATTATTGAAACTTCCAATACCATTGTTTCGGTTGGAATTTAAAATATTATTATTAGGATTTGAATTTCTATATGTATTTAATAGTTCGTATGCTTTTTGCATAGAATCAATATTCCTACTTAATATAAAACTTTCTTGGTGTGTGTTTAGTTGTGAGCAAAAAATTCTAAAAAAACATTCCGTTAACATTCTCTGGCGAGAATTCAATTGATTTGACTTGTTCAAAATTATATTTCACATTAATCTTATCCATTAATAAACACAATTTTAAATAATATGTCTCGAGACAATTATTTTTTAAACTTACAGCTTGTTGGTATATGGATATGTAGTTTTCCTGTGGTCCAAAGTGCTTAATAAGGGTATCTTTCATGGTTGTCCACGTTGCAAAGGGTCCCAACATCCTTATAGTCTGCTGAGCTCTTCCTTGGATCAATCCCCTGACTATGTTTTGTGTGGCAAATGCATTTGTAGCTGATGTGAGATATTGTACATTTATATCTACATCATAGATAAACGATGCGACGTCTCGTGGTCCTTCTCCACTGAATGGTTTGATCCTTTGGATGATCTTGATAATTTCCATCTCTGGTAGAATGAATGAAAGTGGTTTTGGTTCTAAGATTTGCTGTTGTTGTTGCTGTTGCTGTTGTTGTTGCTGCTCTTGTTGCTGCTGCTGTTGCTGCTGCTGTTGTAAAAGTTGTTGTTGTTGCTGTTCCGCTGTTGCGCTCAAAAGTAATTCTACTTGATGTTCCATTTTTGTTTTATTTTATTTAAGTGATTTTGGATTATGATTTTATTTATGGCCTGAGTTTTTTTTATTTTATTGGGTCAACCTTCCAATCTCAGAAGGCGTTTTAAGAGTGCGTTTGTTTGACTTTCCCTTTTTTTGAAAAAGGTCACACAACCCCAATAACAACTCAATTTAAGACCACTTAATAATAAAAAAAAAATATTCACTTTTTCTTTATACCGATTTTTAAAACAACCGATATACGAACGGATACTGGGTATCCTACTGACTGCGCCAGTTATGTAGAAAATCCTCAGGGATTTGAAAAAAATATAAAAATATTCTTCTCCCAAACAACAAGGAGGAACGAGAATTAAAGTCGACAAAAGTTTTTAGTTTTAGGCAACGGAACTTGCTTTATTGAGTGATGATTAAGAACTGACTTATAGATACTTTACAATTAATAACTTAACCTACGCTAGGATGCCGAATTTATAGATAGATATGTATATCGTTATTATTTGGTGGCTTGGTAGTGGCTTCTTTCGGATGTTTACAAGTTGCATTCCATCGGATGTTTATGTCAGAGCTTTTTGTTTATACTGGGATTCTTCTCATGGCTCTTCTAAACTGCTGACTTAGGTATTTGGATCAATACCAACTGTGGAGTATTGATGGGTATTGGATGTGTGGGTACCTTTGTAACTCGCGTCACAACGAAGTTGTAAGAACTTTAACAATTCTTTTACCTCACAATTATCACGAGACCCTACCTCCTTTGCCCATGCCTCCTTTGTTTCCTGATCTAACTTAAGCAGCAATAGGTACACCAACCACGGATCGCGACCCTCGGCTTTAAGTGCTTTCAAAGCTCTAATGCACTCATCAGCACCATCAGAAACCTTTCGCAGAATCCTTACATTATTTGACGGAACAGTTGGAAGCGACAAGTAATCCTGTTTGTGAGAATGGACGATGAGATTCGACCGATCATATCGCTTGTCCAACCGATCCCACGCTTCTACATAATTAATGTCCGATACCGGAATTTTGCTTATCAAATCTGCAGGACGGTCGCGTAGCAACGATTTTAGGTAGCGAAACTTTTGAGATGCCGTTATGTCTTCCCTAGATTCTATCGATCCGAGAAACAAATCCCTAAAACAAGGCCATTCCTTGTAGTCCCCACTAAATGGCGGAATATTAAACGTTGGTAGGGAAACCGATTTATATTTGGTCGACTCTTTAAATGTCTTTAGGAAGGAAGATTGCTGTCGAGCAAGGTCTTTGACTACCGTTTCATTTAATGGTGTTGGTGGCACCCGCGCGAGTTACATATATGACAGATTCTTTCCCATCTAATCTAGATATTCGGTTAGCGGATACTTTTAATTCAAATGCATTTAAACTGCAACAATCTGCACATTCCTTCACGGAGCAGACAGTGTAATATAAATCTTTTGTTTTTCTTGGTTATTTTGCTGATAAGCAAATTAAGAATATGAATATGAAAATGAATATGAAATGAAAATAATTGTAAGAATAAAGAGGAGAGTTGATTCCAATCGTCACTAGAAAGAAGACGTATTTTATTAAGATCGGAAAGTTTTTTTTAAAAAAACTTATTTCGTATAAGAAAAAGTTAAATGGCGCAGTCGGTAGGATAATTAAAAAGTTAAATAATTATCCAGTGATACGAACCTTTTTATATAAGTGACGTGATATTAATGCGGAAAAAAAAAATTTTGTTTAAAATATAAAATCGTTAAAGATTAATTTGTGATTGCTTACTAAGCATATTGAAAGCAGTGAATCCAAAAAAATATAAAATCGTTAAAGATTAATTTGTGATTGCTTACTAAACAATATTGAAACACGAGAAGTGTAGAATAACAATTAATGTTAACAAGAAACCAATCAAAAATAAAACAATTTGACAATAACCGTGATTTAGTAGACGTGAAAATGGAACAACTCCAAGAGCAATTAAGGCTGAGGGAGCAGCAGTTAGAACAACTAAACGCAGCGTTCCATAATCTACAAGCCAGAGAATTGGCCCAGCACGAAAAGGAGCGGGTTGGAAGAGAAGTGAAACATATGACAACGTTCACCGGAACAGGTGACGTAACGGTGAATAGCTTCATCAAAAATGTAGAATACTACATTGGGGATACATCGAACCCAACACTAACTAAATGTATGATCAGGACGATCTATAACGAAAAGATACAAGGACGAGCCAAAGAAATATTGATCAACCTACCAGATCCAGGGAATTGGGACGAAATCAAAAGGCAGTTGAAGTTACATTACAAACCGGACGTAGAACCCAGCCAAATATATAGAATGATAAATAACCTCAAAGTTAATACAGTAAGTGAACTTTTATTAGAAACTTAAAAAATTAAATACAAAAGTGATGAATTAAAAGAATATTATAAAGGCGATAGCGCCATAGATTTAAGTACTGTAAATTCAATGCTGGTAAATGTAATCAAGGAGATGAGTCAAGGTGTTTTGTTAGACAAAATCTATGAAGAAAAAAATCTAGATAAAATATTTGAGATAATGATAAAAAGAAGATATGAAGACAGTTGTATTAGGGATGAATTTAGGAAAATTAATAATTTCAATAAAATAAATAATAGACATATTAATAATCAGAACAAAATAGGATTTTCTAGAAATCAAAATAATTATTACAATAACAGTCAACAAAATAATGGAAGTTCAAGAAATTTTAGGCAGTTTAATCAAAGTAATAATTATCTCAATAATAGAAATACTAGTAATTTTAACACTACAAACAGTGGAAACAATAATAATTATACAAATAATAAAAATGCAAGTAACTACAATAACTTCAATATAAGAAATTCAGGTAATTTTAATGGGTATAGAAATTCAGGAAATTATTATAACTCAAATAATAATAGACCTTCAGGTCAAAATCGCCCACAAAACCAAAACTATCAAAGACATGAAGAACCCATGTCTATAGGAAATATAGAGGCAAATAATTCACGAAATAATAGTGAGGTAAACAATGTCGAGTTTTTTATCAACTAGCCTCGGATGATTTACCTACAATAGAAATTACTATAGAAAACAAAAAATATTTAGCTTTAATAGATACGGGTTCGACTCTTAGTATTATGGACGATAGAATTGATGTTTTTAAAAGGATCAAAATAAAACCAATTCATTTTACAACCATAAATGGTAAGGATGCAATTGAATTTGAAGCGCATACACCAGCGCCTAAAGAACTTCAGTTTCCTAAAGGAGCTTTAATAAGATGGAAAGTTAAAAACTTACCGAATAGAAGATATCAATTTATAATTGGTATCGACATTCTTAATAAACTAAATACCCTAATTGATTTAGAATCAGGAACAATAGTCCTCAACGACCAACGAATACAAATACTAGGGAAACCATATACATATAACGAAATCTATACATTAGAAACAATAAACAACAATGACATAATTAACCGACTTAAACTTGACTATTTAAATAAAGAAGAGTATATAGGTATAACAAAAATAATACAAAGATTTCAAAATTTATTTTTTAAAGAAGGAGACAAGCTAACGAGCACTCCTATAATTAAACATGAAATAAAGACAACAACAGATTGTCAAGTCAATGCGAAGTTATATAGGTACCCTCCTAAACATGAGGAAGAAGTGAGAAGGCAGATAGCGGAAATGGAAGACCAAGGAATTATTCGAAAAAGTACATCTAAATACTCAAGTCCGTTAATAGTAGTTCCGAAAAAAAATGATAATTCGGGAGTTCAAAAATTTCGTATAGTTATAGACTATAGAAAATTAAACGAAATAACAATTGATGACAAACAACCACTTCCTAATATGGACGCCATATTAGACAAGATGGGAAGATCAAACTATTTTACAACGTTAGATTTGGCTAAGGGCTATTACCAAATTCTGGTAAAAGAGGAAGACATTCCAAAAACAGCCTTCGTAACACCGCAAGGTTTATATGAGTTTGTTAGAATGCCGTTTGGCTTAAAGAATGCCCCAGCGACATTCCAAAGGCTAATGAATGATATTTTAAGAGATTTCATAAATATTTCATGTGTAGTATATCTAGACGATATACTTATTTTTAGCACATCACTTGAGGAACATATACGATCTATAACTGCAATATTTAAAGTACTTGAAAATACGGGATTAAAAATTCAGATTGATAAATGCAGCTTTATGAAAAAAGAAACTCAGTTTCTGGGTCATGTTCTAACAGAGAATGGTTTTAAACCAAATCCTGATAAGATTAAAGTAATTGAAAACTTAAAATTACCTCAAACCCAAAAACAAATTAAGAGTTTTTTAGGTCTAAGTGGATTTTATAAAAAATTCATAAAGGACTACGCAAAAATTGCGCAGCCTATGACAAAGTATCTTAAGAAAGATACTATACTAAGGACTACAGATCCAAATTATATAGTAGCTTTTGAGAAACTCAAAAGTCTTATTTGTTCCCATCCTATTTTAAGATTCCCAGATTTTAAGAAACAGTTTCAATTAACAACGGACGCATCAAAATATGCGTTAGGGGCAGTTCTGTCGCAAGAAGGACACCCAGTGTGTTTTGCTTCCAGAACACTAAATAAACATGAAATTAATTATTCCGCAACGGATAAAGAATTTCTGGCTATAATGTGGTCAGTCAGTTATTTTCGACCGTATCTGTACGGTAATAAATTTAAAATCTATACGGATCATCAACCGATAAAATATTTACATGCTAAATACAAGGGAAAAGATATGTCAGCCAGACATCAAAGGTGGCTTCTAAAATTAGGAGAATATAATTTTGAAATAGAGTATTTGCAAGGAAAAGACAACAAAGTCGCAGACTTTCTGAGCAGAATTGAAGTTAACGAGGACGTTAAGTCTGAAGATGAAGGGATGAGTATGTGTAACAACTTTTCAAATATATATGAAGACGATGTTTACTATTTAATTTAGAAGATGATGAAAATGAAACCACTATGGCAACAATTCATTCCGCAGAAGAAGAATTGTTAGATCATATTCCGATAAAGGAAGAAATCGTAAACAAGTATAAAACACAAATAATTTTGACGAATAATAAAGTCCAAGAAATAGAAATAATTCATAAGAAAAGAATAATATATATTGCAGAATGTGATTTTAAAAATCTAGATGATATTTTTAGAAGATTTATTAAAAAAGGATTAACGGGTATATATTCAGAACTAGGCGATAACAAGTACAACATAGTACAAGAAAAATTAAGAGAACTATTCTCAAACGATAGTCAGATAAAATTTATAAAGTGTTCATATAGAGCACAAGATATATATTCAGAAACGGAAGCAATTAAACAAATTTCGATTTACCATGTTAAGGAAAGCTTACATTCAGGTATTCAAGAAACGTTCAATCAAATTAAAAACAAAATATATTATCCCAATTTACTAGAATTAATTCAGATTGTAATTAATCAATGTGAAGTTTGCCAGCAGGTGAAATATGATCGCAGACCAATTAAACCAAAACTTAATTTGACAGAAACACCATCAGGCTTAAATGAATGTATTCACATTGATACATTCGTCATTTTAAAATGTAGTTTTTTAACAATCATTGATAAATTTTCAAAATTCGGTTTTGCATATTATTTAAGTGATAGAAACCATTTGACTTTGGTTGAAGAACTTGAAAGTCATTTTGCTAAGGCAGGAAAGCCACGCAAAATAGTTGCAGATAATGAATTCAATTCAATTCATATAAAAGAATTTCTCCAAAATGAAGGTATAAACATCCATTTTACTAAACCGAATTCCCACACAGGAAATTCAGACGTGGAAAGATTTCATAGTACTTTGTTAGAGAAGTGTAGAATTTTAAAATTAAATACAGAAAACGTATCAGTTAAAAGACTAGTGCAAAAAGCAATTAGAAATTATAATGAGAGAATTCATTCAACTATTAAAACAGGTCCTTCTGATGTACAATTTCATAAAGTAGAATTTGATAAGATAAGAAATAATTTACAAACTATTAAGAAAAATAATATTACAAAAGCAAATAAAAGCAGAGAAAGTTATGAAGAAACAAGATCCACAGGATTTATAAAAAATTACAAGGCAGTTAGGCATAAGCATCAGCCTAGATTTAGGAAGAGTAAACTCTCTAATATACATGTTACCAATATAAAAAGACAACCCAAATTTTCAGCTCTTCATGACAATATTCCTATTTCTGGTGATAACATTAGCTGATGGAAGACTTACTATTAACGACATAAAGGAACAGAACGGTTTTACAGAAATAAAAATTAACGATGCAGAAATAATTACAAAAACAGACATCATTGTTCACGTAGTGAATCCACAGGAAATCATGAACATTTTAGACAACATTTTAACAAATATGAAAGGACTGGACATAGAACATATGGAACTTATACGAGCTGAACTAAAACATTTAAAGAACAGAATACTAACTTTACTACCAAAGGACAAAAGACCTAAAAGAGGGTTGGCAAATATTATAGGCAGTGCATCTAAATGGTTGTTTGGAACCATGGATGAAGAAGATAGAATCAATATTGAAAAACATTTTACTGATGTAGAAATAAATAACCATAATGCCATAGGTAATATTAATCAACAGGTAGTTATAAACAATCATTTTAATAAAACTTTTCAGCAATTAAAAACAGTTTTAAAAAGGGATAGAGAAGTAATTTTAGGACAATTAAATAGTGTATCAAGTAATGTTATTAAGAGAAATTTATTTTATGACCAGTATTTTAAACTTCAAATTGTTAAAGAAAAAATTGATAATATTCAAAGTAATATAGCTTCGGCTAGATATGGACACATAAATCCAAATATGTTAACTGATATTGAAATACAAAAATATGAAATTGATTTGAATAAAATGAAAAATATTAAAATGGGTGTAGTTAAATTTAAAGAAAATTTATTGTTATTTGCCATAAAAATTCCTAAAGGCTTTGAACTAATTCAACTTAAAATTATTGTACCAATTCCAAATTTAAATAAAGAAGAAATTGATAGCCCTAAAGAAATCATATTTAAATATAATAATGTAACATATAAATACGAGGAAAATAAATATTTAAATGAATTACAAATAAGCAAACATTGTGTTTACAAGGAAAATTGTAAATTAATAAAAAATAATCAAACTGATATATTAACGATTGATGATAACACTATAATTATAAAAAATGCAAAAAATATGAAAATAACACAAAATTGCGATGATAGAAATTTATACGTAACAGGAAATCTGTTAATTAATTTTAATAATTGTGAACTTAAAATTTTAGACCATTATTGGACAAATGTAAAAGAAATATTTCAAGATCGTTTCTATTATCCAATAAATAAAACATTTACAAATTTTAGCAGCAAAATAACCCTAGAAGATATGAAAATGAAAATAATATTCAAAAAATTGAAGAATTGCAGTATCATAAGAATATATCTTATGGAATTAACTTTACGTTAATTATGTTTTTAATTATTTTAGTTGGTTTCAGTTTTATTTTACAAAAGAAAATTAAAGTAAAAATAAATAATAAAATTCAGGAGAATTTTAAACTAAAGGGGGGAGAAGTTACATATATGACAGATTCTTTCCCATCTAATCTAGATATTCGGTTAGCGGATACTTTTAATTCAAATGCATTTAAACTGCAACAATCTGCACATTCCTTCACGGAGCAGACAGTGTAATATAAATCTTTTGTTTTTCTTGGTTATTTTGCTGATAAGCAAATTAAGAATATGAATATGAAAATGAATATGAAATGAAAATAATTGTAAGAATAAAGAGGAGAGTTGATTCCAATCGTCACTAGAAAGAAGACGTATTTTATTAAGATCGGAAAGTTTTTTTTTAAAAAACTTATTTCGTATAAGAAAAAAGTTAAATCGCGCGAATAGCTTTTGTTAATAAAGCATGAGTATTCAAATATTTTTCTTCGTATTCAGATTTATCGATTTCTGAATCTTCGAACTTGGGATCATCAACGAATTCGATTAGATCGTTAATATACGATTTAAGTAAATCCCATGTGGCTGTGAGGGATTTTAACCGAAGTTCAATTAAATCGAGGTCAAAACCGTCGGCAATATTTTCGGCAAACGTAGCGCTCCGAGATAAGGATCTCTTTAAAACCGAAATCTTCTTTTTAGTTTTATTCATTTTTATAAATGTGTGGTGCACGTGGTTAAAATTAAACCCAAATTTTATTCGCACAAGAAATAAAAAAAAAAAACGAAACGGAATGTTCTGTTCTTTGTTCAAAGTTTTCAACACAGGAACCGATACAAAAAAATATCCGGCTCGAAGGACCAATAAATGTCTCAGATTAATGCGACCAAAAAGCCTTAACACCCAAAAGTTTGCAATAAAAAATATATGTAAGTATTTATTCACAGTAATTTATTGGAACAAATTTGATTCTATGCACCACCACACAATTTAAGACCTTTAATGTTACCTCTCTGATGATCTATATCCAAGTGAACGAGTCACTCCAAAAAGTTTATGCAGCTAGTTACTGCCGTTATCAAAAACTATATATTAACAAGAGTATATTTCCGGTGCGTGCATAAATATCAGTACATAAGAGAATTTAACAATTATAAGGTCTGCAAAGAACAGTGAGGAAATAATTTGGTTGTAGAAAACAAAATCAAGTTAAATTTTTACTTTGTATAACAGTTTTAAGTTTAAAGAATTAAATTCGAATAAACAACATTAACAAAAAAAAACAAAATGAAATCAATGAATAATAATAGGTTAATCCGGAACCTATGGTCTGAAGGCACATCCTGGGATGACCATCTCACACCTATTTCAGCAGAAAAATGGAACAACTTCATACAACATTTACCCGAAATACAATACTTTAAGATACCTCGCTGGACCGGTTATAGGCCTGCGACAAAGATTCAGTTTCACCGTTTTTGTGATTCTTCGGAACAAGCTTTTTCTGCAGCTCTTTACATTCGAATCTATGAAAGCGAGCATTGTATCGATTCCAATTTGATATGTGCAAAAACAAGAGTATCTCCAATTAAACAGGTATCGTTTGCACGATTGGAACTATGTGGAGCAGTTCTGTTATCAGAACTCGTAAACACATATGTCCCAAATTTTACAATTGACTCATATGAGTTATATTTATGAACTGACTCTTCCATTGTCCTAGCTTGGCTCAATAAGTCACCTCGAACTTAGAAAACATTTGTGGCCAACAGAATAACCGAAATTTTAAAAAACGTGGGAGATACAAAGTGGAGGCACGTAAAATCAGCACAAAATCCAGCTGATCTTGCTACCCGTGGTAAATCACCCCAAGACCTTCAAAATAACTCGCTTTGGTGGAAACGGCCTTCATGGCTCATGGAGACAGAAAGTCAGTGGGTATAAAGTCATCCAGAGGTTGTACAAAGTGAAAACTTAGAATATAAACCCACAGCGACTTTTTGCACCCAGTCTACGGAAGATATTCTTGATCGGTTTTCATCACTTCCGCGAGCATTAAGAGTACTATCATATGTTTATAGATTTTTTTTATCATATAAAAATAAGGACAAGATTGCTCATCCTCAAACTTGGACCGTTATTCAATCTGAATAAATTTTGTCAAAAATAAACTCATGCGGATAGCGCAGCAAAAATATTTCTCTTCAGAATATCGACTATTGTCTGACAAAAAACCAATTTACAGAAAAAGTTCTATACTATCTCTGAATCCAACTCTAGATTCTAATAATCTTTTAAGAGTTAATGGGAGATTAAGTAATGCTTCTCTTTCCTATAACGAATGTTATCCAATTATTATTCCGTATGATTCTCGTTATGCATGCCTCCTTATTGATTATATTCACGAGCTTTCTATGCATGGAGGAAATGCACTGGTTCTTCGATTACTAAGACATGATATTTGGATTCCAAAGGTAAAAAACCTAATTATGTCTCGAATACGTCTTTGCAAAACTTGCGTAATTTATAAGAAACAAATGCAAAAGCAGAAAGCACTGCCTACTGAACGGTGTACCTTTTCGCCTCCGTTTACATACACAGGCATCGATTTCGCTGGTCTATTTGATATGAAAAGCTTAAGTGGACGAAATTGCCGCATTCTTTATATGCTTCTCGACCAAGGCTATCCACCTCGTAGCAGTGAGTGACCTATCTACTAAAGCTTTCTTGGCTGCATTTTCGAGATTTATGGCTAGGAGGGACCTTTCAAAGGAACTTTTTTCCGATCACGGCACCAACTTTGTTGGTGCTAGTAACACGTTAAAAAAGGAATTTCAAACAATGCGGTGTCAAGAGCTTTAAAACTCGAAAACAGCAAGCTAACGTTTGAAGAATTTTCAACCACATTAGCCCGTATAGAAGTGTGTTAAATTCTCGACCAATATCACCTATGTCAGAAAATCCCTGGTCATTTCCTGCGTGGCGGTCCTTTACTTTCTGCTCCCGAACCCGAAGTTATTGGCAATTCTCTATCCATTATCAATAGATGGGAAAAAGTAAAATTTCTCCAACAAGAATTTTGTCGGCATTGGAAAGAAGAATACCCTAAAAAGAACTTCACAAACGCTATAAGTGGCAAGTTCCTCAACCTAACGTTAAAATCAACGATCTTGTAGTGATCAAAAACAAAAATCTTCCCTCGACAGAATGGCGTCTCGGGCGTGTAATCAAAACGTATCAAGGAACTGACGGACAAGTTAGAGTTGTATTAATTAAAACTAAGCTTGGCGAAATAACAAGGCCAATAGCAAAGATTTGTATTCTTCCTATGCATTCAAAGTGAGACCAACTACGAATATTCGACTTATACTTTATTCAACTACCAAAATTCCGTATTTTAGATGGAGTATCTATAAACTCATACATTAATTGAATTATTTAGTTATAAGATAGATATACATATTATCAACTTCAAAAAAAAAAAAATTGATTATTTCAGTTAATGAAGTATCTTCTGAATTTGAATAACGCGACACGAATCATTATAGATATATTCCCTGAACTACCAGTATGTATAAAACTATAGTTTTGAGATGTTATTAAAAATAGGGAAGAAGCAATAAAGTTACTTATTTACCTTTGCACACTTCACTATTTATTTTTAAGTAATATTTTTGAAAAATGAATTATAAAATTTAGCTAGGGATAGAATTGTACATGTTAGGGTAGCTAGGGCATTTATTTAGCCGCTTCACGGCAAGGGGGCCGGTAATGTTGAAGACAAACCTGAATGCTGTTTAAAATAATTTATACCAATTACAAAGCTGAAATAATCACTAGATGGCGACTAAGCCACTATTAAATTCACTCTAATTCATCCAATTTTTTTAATTCTAAAGTTGTAAAGTTGGTACTTAACATTTCCTGTAATATCGAATCGCTCTCTTTTATAATAACCTCCAATCTGGTAAGACGTACTTCTGCTCAAATAAAACATTATACATACTTTGTGAACCGAATTGACTTGGTGTTTTAATTATTTTCGGAACCACATCTTTAACTATTCAATCTTGTTGGAATGTACCCCAAATAACAAGTATAGGTTTTTTTTGAGCGGGTAGATATTGGCGACCCGTTGCGGCCATTTTGTTTTGGTGACATCTGTCAAATCTTTTGTTTATTATTCAGTTTTGTATGCCAAATCATCATGGCAAGTTACACGATTGAACAGCACGTTCAAATGATAAAACCTTATAATCAAAATGTTTGTTAACGCAAACGTTGCGCGCATTGCGATCATTTTACGGGAGAGGTGGTGGCCCTTCACAGTCGACTCTTTAACGTTTGGTAGCCAAATTTGAGACGATCGGTTCAGTAAACAATCTTCCAACACCCGCACGTTCAAGGAACGCAAGATCGGACGAGCACATCGCCGCGGTCCGTCAAAGTGCACGTACAGCAGAACCCGAGGCGGTCTATTCCTCGCAGCGCACAAGAACTCGGCCTTTCGCAAACTTCAACTTGGCGAGTTTTGCGTCGGGACTTGGGCCTACACTCGTACAAGATCCAACTGACCCAGGAGCTCAAAGTTCATGACCATTTTTGGATGAATGGCTGTGTTAACAAGCGAAATTGCCGTATATGGGACACCGGTGACACCCACTCACGTGAGGTTCACCAGGTGATAATGCAACCTCAAAAAGTTGCCGTTTGGTGTGGATTTTGGGCCGGCGTAATTGGTCCGTACTTTTTTGAAAACGATGTTAGTGAAGAAGTGATAACTAATTTCTTATGGCCCAACTTGAACCATATGGACCTAGACGACATGTGGTTCCAGCAGAACGGCGCTTCGTGCACACAGCAAACGCCAAGACATCTAGCCGCCTATACAATTCTATTATTGGATAATTAGCAGAGGGACAATTATTCAAAGTATGAATTTTTAAAATAATAATGCAAAGGAAAAACAATTGGGTGTGTTACAAAGGACAGAAATAAAGGTCACCTTGGAAAAGTACCCGAACAACAATCAAAATCGAATACTATCGCGGGTCCCACAATCTCGGGAGACAAAGAAAACGAACGAAAGCCTAAACGGGTTAAATTGTTGGGTTTTTATGTGATGTCGTGTAGGCTATGTCTTTTGATTGACCTGCCAAAGATGCCTTTTTAAACAAATTTGGGATTAAAATCTCCCAGGAGAATTTTAACGTCGTTTTTGGGACATTGCTCATATGTTTTAACGAGGAGCTCGTAAAATTCTTTTTTGGTATTGTCATCCTTCTCTTTTGTCGGGGCATGCGCGCTGATAAGGCTCAGGTGGTGGAATTTGGCCTTAATGCGGATTGTCGTCTTCTTTCGCTTAGTTTCCCTCTAACAGCAAAACCACATCCAAATAAGCGCTTCCTATTATCGAGTAGACACTTCCCATAGTAGAAATCACAGCCTTCAATCTCCCTACTGCCTGGCCCATCCCATCGCATTACCTGGAGGGCTGTCACATCAGCTTTGAGTTCGGCGAGGGCATCGGCAAGCTGTTTTGCTTTGCGTGACCGGTTGACTGTACGCACATTGTTGATTTGCGCAAAAAAAATATGGTGCAGGATGGATGATGAAATATATGGTGCCGATTAACAAATAAGAACACCGTAGAAAAAGTTTTGGTTTTGTTGGTTTTATTTTTACTTTTAGTTTGACTACACTAGTTTATAAGTTTTATTCCATTACACTAGTTTGTAAGTTTTAGTTTAATTAGCTTGTAGGATACTAGTTTATACGTTTTGATTTAGGTTTAAGAATTTTGCTGTTGCTTCGTTGCTTGCACAAAAAGGAATGAATATTTTAATACACGAAGAACAATCGAGAGTAAGCGAGAAAGCAAGAAAAAAAGAGCGGTCGAATCATTGAAGTAAAAGCCCACGTCTGCTAACTGAGAAATGAGAAATTAGGGTACGTTCGGTTAACAGCAGTTGGATGCGTTTTGTGTGTAATACAATTAGGGTGCGTTTTGACTTTAAGTAAATAGATGATTGACTTAATTATTGGTTTTATGATTTCAACATTCCGGCCGCCTTGCATTCTCGCATGCAACAAAAAGTAACTTAATTTTTGATAAGTTCATATAATGTTATAAGTTACTACAATTCTCTTTTTCAATTCAAAATAGTAATCCAAATACACAAAGTTCAATTTAGATGCGATTTAATGAATATGAGTACAAAAATTTGTTTTACTTAAATTAAAGCTACAAGCTAGAACAAAGAGAAGGTTTTATATTAATAGATTTTAGTGCATTTTTATGTTGAAACAAATTTAAGAATTATACATATGTGTTTGCAGAGGAATATAAGATTTGGTTTGGTTCGATGATTAGTCCGAGGGTAAGATACACAGTTTGACGACAGAACGAGTCACTACACCCTTTTGGGTTTTAATATCAACAACACGGACTCTATGGTCAGGACCGCGATGGACCTTTAAGACCCTACCGAGCCGCCACTCATTCGGTGGAAGTTGTTCATCTCGTAACACTACAAGATCTCCAACCTCCATATCCCGTTTGGGATACTTCCATTTATATCGTTTGTTAAGCTCTTTTAAATATTCCTCTTTCCATTGTATGCTAAACTGATGATGTATAGCTTTAAGAGTGTTCCATCTTCGTATGGAACTTATGTCCTTTTGTGCTTCGCACGGTTCTGGAAGACTGAGCATGGGACCGCCTCTTAGGAAATGACCCGGAGTCAAAGGAAGTAGATCGTCAGGATTGTCTGACATTCGCGTTAAGGGCCGAGAGTTCAGACACGACTCTATACGAGCTAATAACGTTGCAAATTCTTCGAACGTATATTTGGAATTACCGGCAATTTTCTTGAAATGGATTTTAAAGCTTTTCACTCCCGCCTCCCACAAACCACCCATATGTGGTGAGCCGGACGGAATGAATTTCCAGGTTATTTGAGAAAAATTGGGTAATGCATCCCTTGGATAACTATGAATTGCCTTTTGGAAGTCGGAAAACAACACTTTAGAGGCACCGACGAAGTTTGTGCCGTTATCGGTATACACTTTGTCAGGGAGTCCTCTACGAGACACAAAACGGATGAAGGCTGCTAGAAAGGCGGGAGTAGACAGATCACTTACTGCCTCTAAATGTATTGCCTTTGTGGCAAAACATACGAAAAGGCACACATAACCCTTTTCAAGACGACAACTTCTGCCATAATAATTCCGAATTGTAAAAGGGCCAGCAAAGTCTATGCCGGTATTCGTAAAAGGCAAACTTAACGTTGTTCTTTCAGCAGGCAAAGAGCCCATTATTTGAGATTGAACCGATTTTTTGTAAAGAGTACAAGGTTTACATTTGCGAATATGATGTTTAACTAAATTTTTTAGTTTAGGTATCCAATATTCAGAACGAACAAGACGAATCATTAATTGGATTTCCGCATGTAGGGATATTTGATGAATGTACGCAATTAAGAGTGTAGACAAATAGGAATTGTGTGGAAGAAGTATTGGAAATCTTTCGTTATAAGATAATGTCGAAGCCGTAAGCCTACCATGGGAACGCATAATTTGATTAGAATCCAAACAAGGATTCAATGAAAGAAGATTACTCTTAGACTTTAACCTGGCTCCCTGAAGAAGAGCTGCATATTCTTCGAAAAAATGTTGTTTTTGAGTAAGGCGGATAATTTGGAATTTGGTAGATTTGATTTCTTCATTAAGTAGCAGGTGTGATTTATAATTAGCCCGAGTTGGACTTTTCCGAGCAAAGTTGCAGAAGCGAAATATATAACTCATCACGCGAAGAGCTTTAGGCCACGACGAAAAGCGAGACAAAAATTCGCTTTCGAAATTCTCAACTTTGAAGGCAACGTTTGTATGGCTTTGAATATTTCTATATTCAAGAGTAGATTCATCAGGAGGATCAACTATCTCAATAGAAGGCCAATTTGTTTCGACCTCTTTTAACCAAAATGGTCCATGCCACCATAATTTGCTTGATTTTAATTCTTGCGGGGAAATACCGCGTGTGGCTAAATCCGCAGGATTTTCTGCAGAAGAAACATGGCTCCATTTAAGATCAGGAGCATTTGATAGAATTTCTGAGGTCCTGTTGGCTACATATGTCTTCCAACTGTTTGGTGGTTTGTTCAGCCAGGCTAGCACAATAGTTGAATCTGTCCACAATCTGATGGAAACTTCAGTTAAGAAGGCAAATTGATTGAGCAGTAATTTGACCATTCGTGACAAGAGAACTGCGCCTTGAAGTTCCAACCGAGGGAGAGAGATAGTATTGACAGGTGCAACCTTTGATTTTGCCCATAATAAATGTGAAGATGTTGATATAGAATTATGATGCACTCGGACATAAATTGCAGCCGCATAAGCCTTTTCTGAGGCATCAGAAAACCCATGTAGCTGCAAAGAGTTCCAAGGAGCAAACTCAATCCAGCGCGGAATTGTTATTTTTTGGATATCAGCGAAATCCTCCAAAAAGCATTTCCACCTTTGTTCAGAAGAAGACGTAAGACGATCGTCCCATCCAGTTTTATCTAGCCAAATTTGCTGCATTAGCATTTTTCTGTTTTAATGATAGGGGCAAGCCAACCTACAGGATCATATAACTTAGCAATAGTGGATAAAACTGAACGTTTTGTAACCGAAAGTGTTAAAAGATTTTCAGGATCAAGTGAAAATGAAAAAGTGTCGGAAGAAGCATGTCATTGAACTCCAAGCATTTTGGTGGAACTATCATCTTCTATTTTTAAAAAATCTTTATTCAGGAGATGATCTTTTGGAATGTCATTGAGAAGATCGGGATGATTAGCTGTCCATTTTCTAAGATTGAATCCAGCAGAGTGAAGATCATTTATGAGTTCAGTCTGGCGTCTTCGCGCCGACACTATATCATGCGCCCCAGAAAGAACATCATCGACGTAAAATTCATTCTTCAGAATTTTGGAAGCAAGGGGATAAATTTTTTCAACATCTGAAGCCAATTGATGTAACGTGCGTATGGCTAAGTAGGGAGCGCAATTGACTCCAAACGTTACCGTGTTGAGCTGATAATCACTTGGTTTAGGGCGGAACAAAATTCTTTGGTATTGTGCGTGATCGGGATGGATTTTTATCTGACGATACATCTTCTCGATGTCGCCATTAAACACGTATTTATAAAAACGCCAATTCAGCATGAGGAAAGTTATGTCACTTTGAAGAATGGGACCTGAGTGTAGCAGATCATTCAAACTTTTACCGTTAGAAGACGATTTGGATGCGTTAAAAACTACTCTTAGTTTCGTGGTAGTACTTTGAGGTTTCAGGACCGCATGGTGTGGGAGATAATATGATTGTACACGGTTCTCATCACACAGTTCATAAGGAGGAGTAGGCACAGACATATGACCCAACGTTAAATATTCAGAGAGCACCGTTTGATATTCTTTATTGACAGCAGGTTTAGCAAGTAAGGACTTTTCATTGCGAAGGAATTGTTGCATTGCAATAAAGCGTGAATTACCCAATTCGGATTCTTCGATAGAATTTTTGAAAGGTAACTTTACAACATAGCGGCCTGTTGATGGATCTCTATAAGTCGTGTCACAGTATAAGCTTTCACAAAATTGTTCAGATGATGTTGGCAAGGATGATGAGGGGAGTTCTTCAAGCTTCCAAAACCTTTCAATCGCCTTATCGATTGACAATTCATCAATAGGTTTCATGAAAGTATGAAAAGTTGAAACGACAGGAACATTGTCGTAAGGTCCTAACAGAACCCAACCAAATACTGTGTTTTGAGCCATAATAGTACTCAAAACATTCGCCCTTACACCATCCAAAATTATGTGTGGATATAGGTCAGCTCCAATGAGCATATCTATTCGCGAACTTTGATAAAAGAATGGGTCGGCTAATGGAAGATCACATTTAAATTTATTTTGGTTAATATCCATGGAAACCGCTGGCAAATTGCATGTAATGGTCTTCAGGACTAAGGCTTGAGCATGAATTTGGAATTCCTTCACGTTGTTTGAACAAAGGGTGAAAGAACAGAGTTTTGAAGACCAAGCAGTTTCTGTGGAGCCCATACCACAGATCCGGGCTTGAGTGTTTTGAGTCGGTAATCCAATAAGTTTCTGGAATTTCTCAGTTAGAAAGGAAACTTCGGAACCTTGATCAATTAAAGCTCGGAGAGCAAATTCACTTCCTTGGTGTCGAATCTTCACCATTGCTGTGGCTACTAATACTTGGCGATAACTTTTGGAAAACAAGACATTGTGATTTGTTGTTGGAGTGGACTGTATATGACGATGATCATTTTGAGATGAAGATGAGGCTAGAGGTAACGAGGTACCATGAGACGAAGAAGAAGAAGAGGAAGCTTGAGATGCTGGATTTGCATCACCTGGAGATGGGAGAGTTGGAGCCTTTTGATTAGTTGCATTGTTAGTTTCGGATTGTTTGCGTTCGAAATGCAACAGGGTGTGATGTTTGCCTTTGCATCGAAGGCAAGTGCTTGTACTCTGACATTGACCCAGATTATGAGTCACTGCGAGACAATTGAAACAAAATTTATGTCTCCGTACAGTCTTGTGTCTTTCATCGACAGACATTTTTAAAAATTTCGGGCAATTTCTCAATGGATGTTGCTCACTTCACACCTGGCAGGCAGGAATAATTTTAGCGTGGAAGTTTTTCACGGATTTATTTTTCATTGCTTGTCCCGACCCAGGCTTAGTGTTTTGTATTTTGTTAGGAGAATTGTGTTTCATTTCAGAAACGCTCTCGAGAATTCGGTAGCGGTTTGTCAAAAAAGTGTTCATGTTGTCCCATGATGGAATTTCAGTAGGTTTAGTCAACGAGGCTTCCCATAAACTTAATGTAGTATCTGGAAGTCGAGACGCAAAAATAAAAGTAATAATAGCGTTCCACGCGTCAGTTGGAATGTCATAAGATTTAAGTGCTATCAATGCATCGTTAATACTGCTTTGTAACATTTTAATATCCTTAGCGGATTCGAAAAGTATGGGTTTTTGATTTAAAAGAATCTGGATTTGGTTATTTACCAAAATCCGTTTATTTTCATAATGCTCCTTTAGAGCGTTCCATGCGAGTTGGAAGTTAGTGTCAGTCAAACCGAATTTATTAACTATATTGAAGGCGGCATCTTTAGTTTTTGCTCTTAAGTGAAAAAGCTTTTGAACATCACTCAGCTTGGTATGATTAATATACACTGCTGTAAACATGTCCTTAAAGGATGGCCACTCTAAATAGTTGCCATAAAAATCTTGCGTATCGCACGCTGGGACGTTTATATTATGAGAATGTTCGTTAGCTAGACCAGCCTTTTCTATGTTTGGATCCTTTTCACTATCTACCTTAACTTGCTTGGGATAAACCGCTTTCATAAAATCTGAAATTTCACTTGAACATTGGAAAAAAGTTGAGGATGAACTCTGATACTTTGCTTTTACCTCGCCTATAGAGCCTTGCAGATCTTCATCACTTAGAAGGCACTGCGCGTATGCAAATTTCACGTCTTGCCACAAACATTTCAATTCTGTTTGATAAGCTTCTAACAAAGACACCGAATGAGTGCTACCTGGTTTGGTCTTAAAGGTTGCATAAAACTCGACCAATTGGTCGGACGCAAAAATTAAATCATCCAGGAAACCCATTATACTGATAAAAGGAAAACTGCGTATCTATGCCGTGAACAATTCGACAACCACGAAAAAAAATGTAATACAAGAATTGAAATGTACCAACGATAATAAGGGAGCACTTTGTGGCAATGTAAATCCGTAAAAAAAAAAAACGAATTTCTTTGGAATTCCCAAATAATTAAATATACCAATACAAAAATACAAATTTATTTTATATACAGCACTAAAATATATTAATACAACGTACCTTATGAAAAAAGATTTTACTGGTATGATGAGAAGATCTTGATAATGTGATGGTGATGCCGACTTTAACGATGGTTTTGTTGGTGATGATAATTTGAGATGGTGATTGGTGGTGATGGCGACTGACGATGGCTTGGATGGTGATGATAGGACTTGGATGATGATTGCGCAGATGACGACTGACGATGGCTTGGATGGCGATGAAAGACTTGGATGATGATTGCGCAGATGACGACTGACGAAGACTTGGGTGGCGATGAAAAGACTTGGATGATGATTGCGCAGATGACGACTGACGAAGACTTGGATGGCGATGAAAAGACTTGGATGATGATTGCGCAGATGACGACTGACGATGGCTTGGACGGCGATGATAATGTGCGATGGTGACTGGGGTAACGACTGACGATGACTTGATGGTGATGATAATTTTGAAGATGATAGCTCCAAAAAAACGATGTCAAAGAAGTGCCACAATGCACAACGACAGTGATTAAAGACGATTGTCTTGGTGTTGACCACGATGCCCACGATTACTTGAAGATTTTGCCGTGCAGTTCCCAAATCGTGGCGATATGGTGCTTCCAATTAAATGAAACACGCAATTGGTGGCAAAATTCAAAAATATGCTCGGATGGTTGAGCAATTTGTGGATTTCTTTCCCCACGTGGGATCCGGAACGATTGGGCCAAATGTTGATTTGCGCAAAAAAAATATGGCGCAGGATGGATGATGAAATATATGGTGCCGATTAACAAATAAGAACACCGTAGAAAAAGTTTTGGTTTTGTTGGTTTTATTTTTACTTTTAGTTTGACTACACTAGTTTATAAGTTTTATTCCATTACACTAGTTTGTAAGTTTTAGTTTAATTAGCTTGTAGGATACTAGTTTATACGTTTTGATTTAGGTTTAAGAATTTTGCTGTTGCTTCGTTGCTTGCACAAAAAGGAATGAATATTTTAATACACGAAGAACAATCGAGAGTAAGCGAGAAAGCAAGAAAAAAAGAGCGGTCGAATCATTGAAGTAAAAGCCCACGTCTGCCAACTGAGAAATGAGAAATTAGGGTGCGTTCGGTTAACAGCAGTTGGATGCGTTTTGTGTGTAATACAATTAGGGTACGTTTTGACTTTAAGTAAATAGATGATTGACTTAATTATTGGTTTTATGATTTCAACAGACATTCAATGTTCATACACGTAAATGTTATCCGTTTTTTCGTTTGCGGGGGGGGGGGGTGGTTGTCAACATTATCAGTCCGTTCATCCGAGGCTATTACTTGTGTTTTCATCACACTTTACATTTTCCTTTCATCACCGGCTTGTGAGGCCTGTGCATGACTGAGATCGTTGGAACTGGTTCTTCAGAGCGATATCTGGTCTTTTGCTCCTACTTCCTGAGATGGTAACTCAGCTGTCATAGCTCTGGATCCAATGGATCCAACGTTCGTCGTTAGTTCACCTTTCGGCTATCCAGCGGGCACCACTAGGAGGTGACGATACGATTTTGCAAAACCGAAATAATACATAATCCATTTTTAATTGAATCTGCTTGAAAATATTTTATTATAAAAGTCAAAAAAATTTGTCTTTTATTCTTTTACAATTTATAACAGATTTTATAAACGATTTTGGCGAGCTGAATACCAAAAATGCGATTCGTACAGATTGTTTGCTATGTTCGAATTCTTGAAAGTACATAACATATCTTATAGCAGATTTCCAACAGACTTCGCACACCGAATACCAAAATTAAAATTCATAAAAGATTTTTTGACAGTTCATAATTTTGTATGGGAATTCGTAACAGAATAGCAGAATAAAAGATCTGCCGATTAGGCCTAAATGTCAAAATAAGTTCTTTCATAAAAGAACGTCATCTAACTTTACTTCAGATCAGAGTGACTCTTGTTCTTGCTTTCGAAGAGATATAATTGGTTTCAATTACTTTTACTTGTGAGCTGGAGCAAATTGCTCCCAACCTACAAATTATTTTTGTATATTTAAACTTAGTTTAATAAAGATTTTCTCGCGAGAGAATTAACAGACAATTTTTCGTTACACTGCCCTGACGTGGAAATAGCCAAATACGCGCTCGAAAGTTACGAATCCGGACCAAATGAAACGGCTATTGGAACTGATGGAACTTTACCCATCACTCGCCACAAATTTTCAGAGAGGCGTCCCCCAAACAGATGACAGAAAACAAAAATGGGAATCGGTTGCGAATACTCTCAATTCCTTGGGGCCATAGACTAGAACCGAAAAGGAATGGTAAAAGGTGAGAATAAACAGAGGCCAGTCTATTTGGTATTCCATAAATCTTTTTACAGGTTCGGTTTATGCCAAATTTAAGGTCAAACGAAAACTGCTGTTTAATAAAAAAAATGGAGGAAACTGGAGGAGGTACGTTCAAACCTAAATATTTGAACGAAACCGATCATATTATTGCTGGTTTACTTCAACTGAACAACATTGTTGACCCGGAGGGCAATGTATTTGGGGGTTCTAAATCCATCTTTGGTAAATATGTGCACAATCACCACCAACGAAACTCTTCCAACACCTGTAAGACCAACAGACTAATTACCAATTACACCTGAGACTGAAACAGAAACTACTGCTCAAATGGATTCCCCAATAGCAGAACAAAATTTCAAAAGTGAAGAATTCGTACAAGGCAACACAGTTGGATTAAATTTAACTCAAATGTTGGAAAAGCAAACCAAAGTGCAAGAGGCTTTGTATCTTGAGGTAAAGCTTTCCTTAAACAAAATTGAACAGCATCTTAAGCAAAGTGCAAGGTATGAAAGAAAAAGATTTTATCTGGAAGAAGAGAAATTGAAAGTTTTAAAGCTTAAAATGAAACGCGAAGAAAATCAGAATGTGAAAGAAGACGAAATGAGATTAACGGAAATTGAATTGAAAAAAAAAATTAATTGTATCTCATGGATAAAAAGTTAAAACTCTCTGAATCCTAAATGTATGTATAAAAACTTCTGCGTTTTACTCAAGTTACCTTAATTTACTTACTATATCTAACTTACATATGTCTATAAACTACAAAATATAAAATGAACTCAACCAGAAATGTTGGTGTACAAAAAATTACCTTGCCTTACTCGAGCTATATTACTTTATTTAACTTACTTTAATAATTTGTTTAAGCATCTTATTTATGTATGTATCTATTATTATTAAAAAAGCACTGCGGGGTGTAATGCAATAGTCTTGCACCGAGCAAGCATCTGAAGCGATTCTTTAGAACACCAATCGTTCTTTCGATTATATTTCTTGATTTCGAATGCCTCATATTAAAGTCACTTTGACTGCTTCCTTCTTGGGCGGATGTGCGGTGCGGTGTAATCAGAAAGAGTTCCAGGGGATAGCCAGCGTCACCTGCAAATTTAGATTTTCAAAGTGTTTTTTATTTTTCATTTAGTTAATTTTGCAGTATACATACATAGTAGCCATGTATTTCTATTTCCACTCTCGAAATTCCTTTGTAAAATCCCCCAAAGCTCACTCGAATTCCATAAAGGAATCATGACTAGCTCCAGCATGCCTGGCATCTACATACCTGATCCGAATTTTGTGATCACAAACCTTAAATTTAAATTGTATGAAGACACAATTGAGCCAACAAGGTAATACTAGTAACATACAAACATAGTATCCTTTTCTATTATAATAATGATGTTCTTTTTTGTATACTTGAATTCTTATGTGTCTGCCATCTACGCATCCAATTACTCCCGGAATCTTATCCTTTTCAACGAGGCTTCCCATAAACTTAATGTAGTATCTGGAAGTCGAGACGCACAAATAAAAGTAATAATAGCGTTCCACGCGTCAGTTGGAATGTCATAAGATTTAAGTGCTATCAATGCATCGTTAATACTGCTTTGTAACATTTTAATATCCTTAGCGGATTCGAAAAGTATGGGTTTTTGATTTAAAAGAATCTGGATTTGGTTATTTACCAAAATCCGTTTATTTTCATAATGCTCCTTTAGAGCGTTCCATGCGAGTTGGAAGTTAGTGTCAGTCAAACCGAATTTATTAACTATATTGAAGGCGGCATCTTTAGTTTTTGCTCTTAAGTGAAAAAGCTTTTGAACATCACTCAGCTTAGTATGATTAATATACACTGCTGTAAACATGTCCTTAAAGAATGGCCACTCTAAATAGTTGCCATAAAAATCTTGCGTATCGCACGCTGGGACTTTTATATTATGAGAATGTTCGTTAGCTAGACCAGCCTTTTCAATGTTTGGATCCTTTTCACTATCTACCTTAACTTGCTTGGGATAAACCGCTTTCATAAAATCTGAAATTTCACTTGAACATTGGAAAAAAGTTGAGGATGAACTCTGATACTTTGCTTTTACCTCGCCTATAGAGCCTTGCAGATCTTCATCACTTCGAAGGCATTGCGCGTATGCAAATTTCACGTCTTGCCACAAACATTTCAATTCTGTTTGATAAGCTTCTAATAAAGACACCGAATGAGTGCTACCTGGTTTGGTCTTAAAGGTTGCATAAAACTCGACCAATTGGTCGGACGCAAAAATTAAATCATCCAGGAAACCCATTATACTGATAAAAGGAAAACTGCGTATCTATGCCGTGAACAATTCGACAACCACGAAAAAAAATGTAATACAAGAATTGAAATGTACCAACGATAATAAGGGAGCACTTTGTGGCAATGTAAATCCGTAAAAAAAAACAAACGAATTTCTTTGGAATTCCCAAATAATTAAATATACCAACACAAAAATACAAATTTATTTTATATACAGCACTAAAATATATTAATACAACGTACCTTATGAAAAATGATTTTACTGGTATGATGAGAAGATCTTGATCATGTGATGGTGATGACGACTTTAACGATGGCTTGGTTGGTGATGATAATTTGAGATGGTGATTGGTGGTGATGGCGACTGACGATGGCTTGGATGGTGATGATAGGACTTGGATGATGATTGCGCAGATGACGACTGACGATGGCTTGGATGGCGATGAAAGACTTGGATGATGATTGCGCAGATGACGACTGACGAAGACTTGGATGGCGATGAAAAGACTTGGATGATGATTGCGCAGATGACGACTGACGAAGACTTGGATGGCGATGAAAAGACTTGGATGATGATTGCGCAGATGCCGACTGACGATGGCTTGGATGGCGATGATAATGTGCGATGGTGACTGAGGTAACGACTGACGATGACTTGATGGTGATGATAATTTTGAAGATGATAGCTCCAAAAAAACGATGTCAAAGAAGTGCCACAATGCACAACGACGGTGATTAAAGACGATTGTCTTGGTGTTGACCACGATGCCCACGATTACTTGAAGATTTTGCCGTGCAGTTCCCAAATCGTGGCGATATGGTGCTTCCAATTAAATGAAACACGCAATTGGTGGCAAAATTCAAAAATATGCTCGGATGGTTGAGCAATTTGTGGATTTCTTTCCCCACGTGGGATCCGGAACGATTGGACCAAATGTTGATTTGCGCAAAAAAAATATGGCGCAGGATGGATGATGAAATATATGGTGCCGATTAACAAATAAGAACACCGTAGAAAAAGTTTTGGTTTTGTTGGTTTTATTTTTACTTTTAGTTTGACTACACTAGTTTATAAGTTTTATTCCATTACACTAGTTTGTAAGTTTTAGTTTAATTAGCTTGTAGGATACTAGTTTATACGTTTTGATTTAGGTTTAAGAATTTTGCTGTTGCTTCGTTGCTTGCACAAAAAGGAATAAATATTTTAATACACGAAGAACAATCGAGAGTAAGCGAGAAAGCAAGAAAAAAAGAGCGGTAGAATCATTGAAGTAAAAACCCACGTCTGCCAACTGAGAAATGAGAAATTAGGGTGCGTTCTGTTAACAGCAGTTGGATGCGTTTTGTGTGTAATACAATTAGGGTACGTTTTGACTTTAAGTAAATAGATGATTGACTTAATTATTGGTTTTATGATTTCAACACACATTCAATGTTCATACACGTAAATCGTTATCCGTTTTTTCGTTTGCGGGGGGGGGGTGGTTGTCAACATTATCAGTCCGTTCATCCGAGGCTATTACTTGTGTTTTCATCACACTTTACATTTTCCTTTCATCACCGGCTTGTGAGGCCTGTGCATGACTGAGATCGTTGGAACTGGTTCTTCAGAGCGATATCTGGTCTTTTGCTCCTACTTCCTGAGATGGTAACTCAGCTGTCATAGCTCTGGATCCAATGGATCCAACGTTCGTCGTTAGTTCACCTTTCGGCTATCCAGCGGGCACCACTAGGAGGTGACGATACGATTTTGCAAAACCGAAATAATACATAATCCATTTTTAATTGAATCTGCTTGAAAATATTTTATTATAAAAGTCAAAAAAATTTGTCTTTTATTCTTTTACAATTTATAACAGATTTTATAAACGATTTTGGCGAGCTGAATACCAAAAATGCGATTCGTACAGATTGTTTGCTATGTTCGAATTCTTGAAAGTACATAACATATCTTATAGCAGATTTCCAACAGACTTCGCACACCGAATACCAAAATTAAAATTCATAAAAGATTTTTTGACAGTTCATAATTTTGTATGGGAATTCGTAACAGAATAGCAGAATAAAAGATCTGCCGATTAGGCCTAAATGTCAAAATAAGTTCTTTCATAAAAGAACGTCATCTAACTTTACTTCAGATCAGAGTGACTCTTGTTCTTGCTTTCGAAGAGATATAATTGGTTTCAATTACTTTTACTTGTGAGCTGGAGCAAATTGCTCCCAACCTACAAATTATTTTTGTATATTTAAACTTAGTTTAATAAAGATTTTCTCGCGAGAGAATTAACAGACAATTTTTCGTTACACTGCCCTGACGTGGAAATAGCCAAATACGCGCTCGAAAGTTACGAATCCGGACCAAATGAAACGGCTATTGGAACTGATGGAACTTTACAGAAAACAAAAATGGGAATCGGTTGCGAATACTCTCAATTCCTTGGGGCCATAGACTAGAACCGAAAAGGAATGGTAAAAGGTGAGAATAAACAGAGGCCAGTCTATTTGGTATTCCATAAATCTTTTTACAGGTTCGGTTTATGCCAAATTTAAGGTCAAACGAAAACTGCTGTTTAATAAAAAATGGAGGAAACTGGAGGAGGTACGTTCAAACCTAAATATTGGAACGAAACCGATCATATTATTGCTGGTTTACTTCAACTGAACAACATTGTTGACCCGGAGGGCAATGTATTTGGGGGTTCTAAATCCATCTTTGGTAAATATGTGCACAATCACCACCAACGAAACTCTTCCAACACCTGTAAGACCAACAGACTAATTACCAATTACACCTGAGACTGAAACAGAAACTACTGCTCAAATGGATTCCCCAATAGCAGAACAAAATTTCAAAAGTGAAGAATTCGTACAAGGCAACACAGTTGGATTAAATTTAACTCAAATGTTGGAAAAGCAAACCAAAGTGCAAGAGGCTTTGTATCTTGAGGTAAAGCTTTCTTTAAACAAAATTGAACAGCATCTTAAGCAAAGTGCAAGGTATGAAAGAAAAAGATTTTATCTGGAAGAAGAGAAATTGAAAGTTTTAAAGCTTAAAATGAAACGCGAAGAAAATCAGAATGTGAAAGAAAACGAAATGAGATTAACGGAAATTGAATTGAAAAAAAAAATTAATTGTATCTCATGGATAAAAAGTTAAACTCTCTGAATCCTAAATGTATGTATAAAAACTTCTGCGTTTTACTCAAGTTACCTTAATTTACTTACTATATCTAACTTACATATGTCTATAAACTACAAAATATAAAATGAACTCAACCAGAAATGTTGGTGTACAAAAAATTACCTTGCCTTACTCGAGCTATATTACTTTATTTAACTTACTTTAATAATTTGTTTAAGCATCTTATTTATGTATGTATCTATTATTATTAAAAAAGCACTGCGGGGTGTAATGCAATAGTCTTGCACCGAGGAAGCATCTGAAGCGATTCTTTAGAACACCAATCGTTCTTTCGATTATATTTCTTGATTTCGAATGCCTCATATTAAAGTCACTTTGACTGCTTCCTTCTTGGGCGGATGTGCGGTGCGGTGTAATCAGAAAGAGTTCAAGGGGATAGCCAGCGTCACCTGCAAATTTAGATTTTCAAAGTGTTTTTTATTTTTCATTTAGTTAATTTTGCAGTATACATACATAGTAGCCATGTATTTCTATTTCCACTCTCGAAATTCCCTTGTAAAATCCCCCAAAGCTCACTCGAATTCCATAAAGGAATCATGACTAGCTCCAGCATGCCTGGCATCTACATACCTGATCCGAATTTTGTGATCACAAACCTTAAATTTAAATTGTATGAAGACACAATTGAGCCAACAAGGTAATACTAGTAACATACAAACATAGTATTCAAGCTAAAATATCCTTTTCTATTATAATAATGATGTTCTTTTTTGTATGCTTGAATTCTTATGTGTCTGCCATCTACGCATCCAATTACTCCCGGAATCTTATCCTTTTCATAAAAAAAATGCTTTTGCCTCCCTTTTTTCTTGGTCCGAATAGTGAGCATGTATCCAACGAGGGCAAAAGAGCGCATCCATAACTTCAAGCATCTCTTTAAGGATGAAGCTCATCGTTGGTTGTGCAATGTCCAAATTGAAGTTATTGCCTACACCCTTTTGGTAGCTGCCTTTCAGCAAAGAATCTCAATACAGCTGCAAGCTTTAAAATTAGTGGCACCGATAACATGTTTTGTCTTTTCGGTACCTTATCTTGCAGTTCATTCAATAGATAAACAAATCCGTATTTATTTAACCTAAAGTACATTGCGAATCTGGAAATCAACTTAATAGAATGATTTGCCCAAGAAATTATACATTGATGTGAGTACATCATGTTTAGGTACTTACTTCTAATCTGGTAAATTCAAAGCATATGATGTCGATCTTATTCTTCGCCTTCCTCTCATTAAATTTAGTTTCTTACATTCGTCCACCCTCTAATGCACATTAGGTTAGGTTAGGTTATAAGGGGTGTGCACAGCTTGAAGCTGTTGCGTACACGGGGGCCTACTGGTCCATTGTGATCCCCTGTAAAGTAAAAATTTAGCATCGATGCTCTTTAACTCTGTCGATTAGCTGGTTCGTTAACGAACCAGCCTGTGCTATCTATGAATTTCCTCATGCTTGCCATTGAGACCTGTGCTAGATCATCCAGTTCTCCCACAAACCTGTTTCCGAAATGACGGAGTCGGTTGGTTTGGAGGTTCGGACAGTCGCAGAGCAGGTGTTTAATGGTTTCCATTTCCTCCTCATCCTGACAGCTCCTACAAAAAACGGGTGCAAATGCCCCTTTCCTGTTAGCCATTGTGCCAATGGCGCAATGACCTGTTAGTACACCTATCAAGATTTTGATGTTCTTTTTACTCAGCGATAGAATATACCGAGTTCCCTTTTCATTTGTGTTAGGCCATAAACTTCTAGAGACTGCGCAATCGTCCCTGGATTTCCAGGAGTTGTTGATTTTCTCTTTCAGTCTAAGGTCTATCTTCCTCTTGAGTACCCCAATCGGGACGAGTGGTCCCCTCACTGAATGGTCTCTACTACTTGTATCTGCTTCTGACCCTTTCCTGGCTAGTTCATCTACTATATCATTCCCTTCTATATTGCTATGTCCGGGAACCCAGCAGAGCTTTACCTGGTTAGTGTGGCAGATTTTGTTTAATTCCTTCCTACAGTTTAATACTGCTTTTGATCTTATGGTCTCACTGGTTAAGGCTTTGATAGCAGCATGGCTGTCCACGAAAAAAGTAATCTCCGAAGAGCTTAGCTTTTCGTGATGTGCCAATTCAGCTGCTTTTCCAATGGCAAAGATCTCGGCCTGAAAGACACTACAGTTAGCTGGGAGTTTATACGACGCTCTGATGTTGAGAGATTGGCAAAACACTCCAGCGCCTGTTCCTGATTCCATTTTTGAACCGTCAGTGTAGAAAGGGATACCCTGTTTACTTATAAGTGAACTAGGATCCCAACCCTGCCTTTCTGGTATGAAAATAGAAAATTTCCTATCAAAATCTAGTAAAGGGGGGATGTAATCGGTGGTCTCCCTCAGTCCTGGAATCGTGTCATATCTTTGTAAGATTGACCCGTGTCCATAAGTGCTGTGCCTCCAAAACCTCAGTTCTCTTAAACGAATTGTAGTTTTGGCTGCCGTGCATTTTATGAACTCATCCAGAGCCGGGAGGTCCAAGATCATTTCCAATCCAGCTTGTGGTGTGGATCTTTGAGCCCCTGTTATTCCTATACAGGCTAGTCTCTGTACTTTATTCAGGTTCTTGAGATAGCTTGATTTTTCCACCGCCTTCCACCATACAATAGAGCCATAGGTAAGAATGGGTCTGACAATAGCTGTGTACATCCATTGGATGACTTGCGGTCGCATACCCCAACGTACACCGAAGGTCTTTTTGCATGTGTAGAATGCACATAGTGCTTTTTTCATTCTTTCCTCAGTATTACGCTTCCATGTAAGCTTGGAGTCAAGGATGACTTCTAGAAATGTAGCTTCCTTAGAAAGTTTTAGAGGAATACCATTAAGTTTGGGAGGGTTGAAGCCCTCCAGTTTCCGTTTCTTCGTGAACAAAACTAGCTCTGTCTTGGTGGGGTTGACCCCGAGACCGGTCTTAGTTGCCCAAGAAGATAAATCCTTTAATGCATTTTCCATAATGTTTTCGATGATGGTAAGAAACTTGCCTGATACCAAAACCACTATGTCATCTGCATATGCTACTATTTTAATGCCCTGATCTTTGAACTTTGTGAGAATTTTGTTGACTACGAGGATCCAGAGCAGGGGTGAGATGACTCCTCCCTGTGGTGTGCCTCTAGTAACTGTTTTCTCGATAGTGCTAACTCCTATTTGAGAGTTGATAATTCTGCCATTTAACATGGTGAAGATCCAATCGACAATGACAGATTCAACCCCAACTTCAACTAAGGCAGTCTTGATCGATTCCGTTTTAACGTTATTAAACGCACCCTCGATATCAAGAAATGCTGCCAGGGTATATTCTTTATGTTCAAGACTTTTCTCAATATGTGAAACTACTTCATGCAGAGCAGTCTCCACTGATTTACCTTTAAGGTAAGCGTGTCGGTAGTTGCATAAATTGTTTCCGTTGAGAAGTTCTCTAACATGTAGATCAATTATCCTCTCTAGTGTCTTAAGGAGAAACGAAGAGAGACTTATTGGTCTATAATCTTGAACGGTCGAGTGAGTCGGTTTCCCTGCTTTTGGGATAAAGACTACCTTGACCTTTTTCCAGCTATTAGGGACGTATCTAAGTTTAATACAACTTATGAAGATTACCCTAAGCCACGGAGTTATTACTTTGAAAGCATTTTGAAGAAGAGCTGGAAAAATCTCGTCTGGTCCCGCTGATTTATAAGGTTTGAACGAGTTTATTGCCCAGATAATCTTTTGCTCAGTAATAATCTGATTTAGTTCTAAGTTTGATTCCGTGTGAGTAAAATCCAGCGTGTTCGATTGCAAGCAATCAGAACTTTCTGGGTTTTTACAACCGGGGAAATGAGTTTCCATGAAGAGTTCAAGCGTTTCTAGGCTCGAGTTCGACCATGATCCATCAGGGTGTTTTATGTACCCCGGGATAGTGGGATTAATGGCTAGGGTTCTACGGAGCCGTGCCGCCTCGCTTGTTTTTTCAATGGATTTACAATCCACGAATCCTTTTTGGCCTTCCTTAACTCTTTGGTGTAAATGTTAAGTGCGGCTCTTTAAGACTTTAAGTCCTCTTCTAATTTACTCAGTTTAGCTTTATTGAAAAGTTTTCTAACCTCTGTTCTACGTTTCTTTAGTACACCATTCCACCAGGGTGGGTTAGTGGAGTTATTGGAACGAGATAAAGGGCAGTGTTTTTCAAAAGACATTCTCATTTTGCTAGACAAGTTTTGGACAACAGTGTCAATGGTTGAAGTACTTAGACTTGTATTGTCCTCTGGTGGATCGATACAGTCTTTCATCCATTTTTCGTGCTCTGTCCAATTCGTTCTAGTTGGGTTCCTGTAAAGTTTCTTTTCAGTAAAGTTCCTGTCTATAGAGAAGAGTATCCTAAAGTGATCCGAAAAAGATTCTTTAGGTGAGACTCTCCAGTCTTCAACTGAAATTTTACTATTATTACTACTAAGAGTCAAATCTATGATTTCCTCCCTGTTTTTTATTTCGAAAGGTAGAGTGATTGCCCCTATTGCATAACGATAAATTAGAACAGAGAATATATTCAAAAATTGACTCACCCCTTGTTTAACGTCGAAAACTCTTTTGAATTCGACTTGATTGTTTTACTTGATTTTATTGCTCCTTACCTCGGGTGGGGGGTAGCAATTGTAATAAAACAACCTAATTGACTTCTGGATTAAAAGTGATTTTATTATTAATTTTCATGGCTATTTATACTTGATTCATAAACAATTTGACACTAGTTCTGATTCTATGGGAAAATAAATGTGGGAAAATAAATGTAATATGATAGGAGAGCACCTGTAAAAAGTGCTGATAGTACAGTTTTGGTGGGAACCATATGAAAGGTATGGATAGTGATGTTCATAGGAAATAGGGTGTTCTAGATATTAATAGGGTGTTAAAAAATAAGCTGCTTAAACATCCTCCCCGGCGTTGAGATCTCGGAGCTCAAATTGTATAGCATGTGGGGTATGAGCATTCGTCATCTTCCTCTGTAGTAGTAGTAAAACAGTGGCCAGGATTACAACTCCAAAAAATGAAAGGTAACTAATGGAGTACTGATGAATATCATGGTGGGACATTTTATTGGGTAACACTTGCTGAGTTTTTTGAAATGAAATTGTGTTCTTCAGTAATGTTTTCCCCTCGAATGATGATTTCTTGTTTATACATTTCGTCTTTGAGTGGTTCGATATGAAAGTCTTGGACGAATAAACTTAAGTTGATTGTCGGCAAAAAAGGCGCAGTTGAATTTGATGTGTAGAAGTTGTGAGCTGTGTGAGTTGTGTAATAGTCATGGTTGGCTGTTTTATGATACAGTCAGCTCCTATTTTCATAAGTCCTACTCCCTTTAGTTTTGTAGTTAGGATTTCCGGTCCGCATAGTACAGACAATATTTCTTCATATTTAAAAGCGAAGATCCAGTTGTTGGGATTGTGAAGTTGAATCCACATCCTGTCCACTTTGGCGGATTTTAATTCACAATGTGAAGAGAGCTGCTTATTGTGATTTAGCATTTGGATCTCACATCGATTTTCGACTGAATGTGTATTGAAGATTGGATGTCGCTGTTTACATAGATACTTTCTGTCATCAAGATGTATACAACTCTGATATTCGGCATTTGATAGCGCGAAATGCTGATCTCTGAATGGAGTGATTGCCAAAAATTCTGTAGATGGTTGTATGAAGATGAAGGATGTGTTTTGGTGAACTGGTAACGGTATCAATTTGAACAACTGGAACAGTTGTGAATTTAATAATGGCAATTTTACAAGGAGTAAAATTGATGACGACATAACTCGTGCTTTGACTCGTAAAAGTTCGTAAAGCTTTGGAAGATTATGTTCATCATACCCAGGTAGTATAAGTGAACTGGGTATTATTTTGCGAATTTTATTCAGTTCGGTCAATAGTTGTCTGGGAGAAAGAAGTAAAGCGTTTATTCTTCCATGATGAGTATCTGAAATAGCATCTAGAATTGCTATTTGAATGCGTTGAAAGCTGTCCATTATTTGAGTGACATAAATCGTGACAAAGTTGAGGATTTCTGTTCTTTGTATGGTTTCATTTAGGCGGTCCATTGAATCATAAGCGATGGTCAGCTGATGTTTCACCTCACTAAACTGTTCTTTTATTGAAGACAGCGATTTGTTGAGAATATTTGTTGTAGATTCTAGTATTGAGGTCTGATTTTTGCTCAATTCAAGTAGGTGATTTTCATTATTATGAACCATCTGGATGTTGTCTTCGATGTATTGTGCATATTCTTGATCAAGAACTCCAAATAACGTATTTGCAACTGTTCCAACGAAGTCGAATGGGGACCTTCTCTTTCTTATTGCGATTCCGTTTCTAAATTTAAGAACGTCATTTAAATTTTCTGATTCCATTAGACGCATTTCGAGATGATTTATGATGGGCTTACAAAGATTATTCGAGTTTGATTTTTCCTCACAGCTGGCTTTTAATTGGGTGACACTTCTTTGTATTCCTTCAAACTCAAGCCAGTCACTAGTCATATTGAAGTAAACAAACAGGTTCCAATCATCAGTTATAAGTTTTGCCTCTCCAATGTCCTCAAAATATAATCCAGGACTGGTTTCAAAATGTTGAATATCTACTGCACTTCGTTGAGTAGTTTGTCCAAATGCGGTGCTTAGTATTAATAAGCAAATAACCAATATTGTATTGATTGGATTTATTCTCATTTTTCGAGTTGGCACAGAAGATATTTCCGGATTGTGTCGCTTTCGATTTGAGCGTTCCTGAATTGGAAGGAAACGACCTTTAAGAGGATGTTTAACCTTAGTTCGAAGGTGTGGAGCCTGTTTTTTAGCTTCAGAAGGTTCCTCCCCATGTTCTAGTTTGGATGGATCTTGAACTTCTTGCTTTGGTTGAATTTCAGTAGGAAGGGGACACACTTTGGCGATTGATCTTCTGATTTCTCCTGAAGAGGTTTTAATATCAACCACTCTTGTAAGTTTATCCGGACCAGTGATGGATTTTAGCACTCTACCCGTCAAATACGACTCTCAATTTTTTTTGTTGAACTGCTTTCTGGGCGTAAAACGCAATGATGTGGAAGAAAATAGTGTGGCATTTTATGAGAGAGGTCATTTGGTTTTACCTCTTCCATATGTTTTAATGCAATATAGTCTTTCATAAATTCTATATATTGCTTATGAACCTCAGGGTTCTTTTCTAACCTTTTTTCTAGATTAAGGAATCTTCGAACTGCTATTTCCCTTGAATACCCTAGACTTTGTGGGTCATTTAAAAAAGGAAGGGTTACAATATACCGTCCAGATTCCAATCTTCTTGTAGTTCTCAGAAATATTTCTTCACACTGACGTTCTTCTTTTGTGAGCGGTTTTTGGATGCTTTGGGACGGGGAAGCTAGATTTTCTTCCAGATTCCAAAAGCGTTCGACCAGACTATCTAAGTTACAAGATAAATTGTTCACACCTATGCCACAGAACAGTGTTGACAGAGTGTTTGTGACCGTTTTACCCATAACAATCCACCCCAGTAATGTGTTTTGTAAGGTTGGTCCACTGTTATTTATTTTAATCTGTCCCACGGAAAGAAGTTCAGGGTAAAGCTCAGCTCCGATGAGTAAATCTACGTCATGAGGTTGATTAAAGTTGCTGTCTGCTAATTTAATGTTCTGAGGCATTTTCCAATGACTTATATCGATAAATTCACTGGGTTGGTGTGTTGTTATTGTATTGAGCACAAAAACTTGAATCTGAGTCTGATAGCCCGAAACTCGTGACTGCAGACATACTTCAATCGTTTTGCTCAATTTGATGGGTTGATTTCCCATTCCAGAGACTTCGAGGGATTCGTGTTTCGTGATGAGATGAAGCTTTGAAGCTAGCTTCTCGGTTATAAAGCTCATTTGTGAGCCTGAATCGAGCAATGCTCTTGCTGTGACAGGTTGATTTGTTCGACTAAGTATATTTACTAGGGCTGTTCCCAATAACACATATTTTGAAGGTTTTGTGTTGCTTATTGTAGCTGAAAGGCTGGTCCTGTTGTCTATCGCAGGAGATTGTTGTTGCTGGTTTTCTGTTACATGAAGTAGCGTATGGTGATACTTATTGCATTTTGTACAGTGTATTGCTTTACATTTTGGGGCTTGGTGTCCAAAGAGTAAGCAATTAACGCAGCGGTTGAGAGATTTTACAGTTTTCAGTCTCTCTTGTGGTGAGAGTTGAAGAAACTTCGGGCAAACGAATATGGCATGTTTCCTTTGTTTACAAACCAAACAATTATAATTTTTGTTGGTAGAAGCAAGAGCTACCCTTGACCTTTTGTTTAAGTCGTCTGGGATTGTTTTCACTACCTTTGATCCCATAGCTTCTAACGATTGAAATCGTTGTTCTAAGAATGACAGGAACTCGCTCAATGATGGCAAGGCCTTTGGTTGTTTTAGCGATTGTTCCCAAAGTATTAAAGTGTTTCTATCAAGCTTCTTAATTAGAACGCTCATTAGAAGAGGGTCCCAATTATTAGTATCAATGTTCAGACCCTTGAGACTCAGCATACATTCTTGTGTGGTATCATGTAATACCTTAATTGCTTTTGCAGTTTCGACCTGGATTGTAGGTTGCATCAAAAGTCTCTGCACATGCGCAGTTACTAGTAGCCGCGGGTTATCGTATCTATCTTTTACTACTTGCCATGCTGCATTGTAGTTGTTGTCAGATGTTGAAAAATGACTTATTAAGGTTTCAGCTTCACCCGTTAAAGTTGTCTTTAAGTAGAACAACTTCTGGCAATTAGCTATATCTTGTTTATCAACAAGTTCTGTGAACAGGTCATAATACTGCTTCCATTTCGTGTAGTTCAAATCAAACTTTGGCAAGGTTATCTTAGGTAACTTGAGAGTTTGCCTATTTGTATTAACGATAGGAACGTTTGTAGCTGGAGTGGGTGGTAGTGTGGAATATTGTTCAAGTCTACTCGTTAAAGATATCAGAGAATGCTGAACTTCTTCTTCGAATTTGTAAAATTCTTCCAAGTTATACCCTACTTGAGTCACATTATCTACAAGCTCATGGATCAAGCGATGGGTTGTTTCAAGCTCACTCCAGTACTTTTGAAGCATGCTTAATTTGACGCTACAAAATGTTGAGCTCCAATTCTCCTGTGCGGTTTGAAGAGAGGCGATCAACCGCTGTAGAGACTGCGCAGTTGTGCTATGTCTTCTCATAACTCTGTAGAGTTCCTCATGTTTTTCATCAGGTTGATTTTGGCTACTAGTAGTTGCACTTGCTTCACCTGTAGCAACTCCGGCTGATTTCTTTGGAAAGTCATCCTCAGAACTTGTGGACACAATTGATTCTAGTGTTTGCTTTAGTTCTAGGTATGCCTTTCTGACTTTCTCGTATGTATTGCCTTGAACATACGGAGTATCCGCCTTTAAGTGTACTTTTATTTGTTCATGATTATCATGGAATTCTCCCCATAATAATTCAAGCATACGTAATTTTTTTAAACAATGGCTGGAACGATGCGGAACTGGAACGACTAGAACAATACGAAACTGGAACGATGCGAAACTGGAACAATACGAAACTGGAACGCCGAACGATGCGAAACTGGAACAATAAGAAACTGGAACGACTGGAACAATGCGAAACTGGAACAATACGAAACTGGAACGCCGAACGTTGACTACCAGTGTTTCAAAGCCCTGGTAACGGCTTTTTTAATGAACATAATATGTATATGTTTGAAGTACCAGTGTTTCAAAGCTCTGATAATGCTTTTTTAATGAACATATGTACATATATGTTTGAAGTGCCAGTGTAAGTACCCTGGCACCAATACGAAACACGGCTTGTCGAGTGTTCTTTAAAGATCACGTCGGGGTCACCAATGTTTAACGTCGAAAACTCTTTTGAATTCGACTTGATTGTTTTACTTGATTTTATTGCTCCTTACCTCGGGTGGGGAGTAGCAATTGTAATAAAACAACCTAATTGACTTCTGGATTAAAAGTGATTTTATTATTAATTTTCATGGCTATTTATACTTGATTCATAAACAATTTGACACTAGTTCTGATTCTATGGGAAAATAAATGTGGGAAAATAAATGTAATATGATAGGAGAGCACCTGTAAAAAGTGCTGATAGTACAGTTTTGGTGGGAACCATATGAAAGGTATGGATAGTGATGTTCATAGGAAATAGGGTGTTCTAGATATTAATAGGGTGTTAAAAAATAAGCTGCTTAAACACCCCTTTTATTGATGTCCTTAGAGCCCCATTGAGTGTGGTGAGCGTTGGCATCACATCCTACCACCAAAGGTGTATCGCTTGCTGTGGCATGGACCACCAGATCGCGGACAGTTCTTGATGGTGGGCTCTCCTCCTCGTACGGCATGTACTTCGACGCTAGAATGAAGCTTCCTTCATTCGATTCAACGCTGATTGCCGTGTTGTCCTTGTTGCTGTACCTAGATAGGAAGAAAGCGTTAATTGATTTTTTCACTAGGATACAACTTCTAATTTCATCTACATCTGACGTAGAGTGGAAAAGGTTGTAGTGTTTTGACCTCAACCCACGGATTCGGTTTTTGCCTAACCATGGTTCCTGGATCAAGGCCAAACTCCTGCACATTGCTCACTTCAGCAGTGTTATGCAACAAAATAAACAGTCCAATGCTATTCATTTGTGTCCTTTTATTTTAATTTTGCTTCAAACGAAATTTTATTAAAATTCAAAAATTTTTTCTTGTGTTTATCAATTTGTCAAAGTCAGCTTTTTATGTGGAATGAGTGTGGATTGAAAATAATAGCGTTTAAATAACGCAATACCGACCCTAAAACGCCAAGAAAGTGAAAAATGTCTTTTAAGTAAAACGCCTTTTATAATAAGGGTGAATTTCTTCATTTATTCACGACATATCGAGAGTCGAATATCAATTTTTACCAATTTTGCGTAGATTTTAGTTTTTATGAAAAAACTATCAATTCAATTTTTCTCAAAATGTTACTCAATGTCGAAAACTATAGTTTTTATAAAATAAAATTAGTTTGAAGCTAATATCTTAAATTTTCAAAAAGATATTTAAATCGAAAATCGTTTTTTACCAACTTTTAGTAATGTTTTTATTTTTTTGTGAATAAACGATTTTATCAACATTTTACAGGATGTCGAAAACGTTATTTTTCGTTTTATAAAATTATTTTGGATAAATTAATTTTTTGTTCGTAAAATATTCGATGCGACAATTATTTGTTTGTTTTTTTTTTTTTCATTTATAAAAAACCGTTATTTGATTTTTTTTTTAAATTAAAATAAAATTTAATTAAGTCGCTAGCGTTATTAGTTCGTGAGATGTTTTGCGTTAACCAAACTGTTCACAATTTTTTTAAATTGCCATGGTAAGAAAAACCTCCACTTAATTTGTTTCATTATTTTCTGCATCATTATCTCTATAACAACATTTATTTGAAGACGATATCTCTACTGGTTCTTGAGATGTGGATGACGAAAAAAGCCTCCCGTACACCCGCACGCACAAACATATCTCTCTAGGTACCTTAGAACGTCGATAAATGTCAAAATTTTCGATTCGAAAAATCGCACCGATAACAATAACTTCCTACGGGAAGTTAAAAAATGGAAAAAAATGTAATGCAGCGTAAGTAAACTTATCTCCAGTTCTAGTTCTTATCTTCAAATTTTACAATTTTTTCTTATCTTTTAATCTTTTATACAGCCTTATTATGAGTATCAATTGGATAGTCGATAATTTCTATCAATTATTTGATAAGTTGGTATTATGGTTATCAACTGGTAATTTAAGACCTATTGTGAATATTTATTAAAAGTTCATTGCGAATTTTGTATTTATTTCATTTGTATTTATATTCAGAAGTGGTTGCACTGGTTCTAATCTTTAGTCGTGTTTATATAGGCTCTATGTTTTCTTTATTTTTATAATATAAATCGTGTTTAAATATTTGTAGTGGTGTTAAGTTTCACTGAATAAGTGAACTTTATTTTGTTTTTATTTAATAACTATGTATATAAAATATTGTGTTACAATAGCATTTTAATCAAATCCAAATTTTGTTTAATTTTGTGATATTTAGTTTGAAACAAAAGTTCTCCCGGTAAGGTGTTCAGTATTTTTGTTTTTTCCAAAGTGTTCCCTTGTCCATGTGTGAGTGCTTTTTGTTTTCAATTATTATTTCCTATTTGATTTTCCCCTACTTTCTTTGTTTCATTAAATTAACTCCACCTTCTTTGTTTTATTCGACTACATTTTTGTCATCCAATTTTTAAGGCCTTGCGTAGGCCAGTTAGCAATCAGTCGTTCTTTGACTTCCAGAGAGAAAACAAGTGTTACAAGTGATTGCTATTTAATTTTTAATTAAAAAGTACATTTGGAGAGTTTTAAAATTAAGAAGGCGGGAAGCCACACTTTTAAATAACTAATCGGTAGTCCAGTGGACGTGGCGTCGGAACAGTCGTTATTTGACTTCCAGCGAGTGAAGTAGTGTACATTATTGTTTTTAATTTGCAATTTAAATTTAAAAGTGTTTGAGTATTAGCTAAGTTGGCGTTGTGCCACTGTTTTAAATAAGTAATCGGCAGCCTAGTGGAGGTGGCGTCCGAAGTCAGTCGTTCTTTGACTTCCAAAGTGTGAAGAAGTGTATTTTTATATTTTATTTCAAAGTTAAATTAGTGCACAGTGAAGAAGTAATTAGCAGCTAAATTTAAATTAAAAAAAAAGAAGTGCATTTGTAGTGTTTGCGATTAAGAAGGCAGTGTGTAAGTTTTCATTTAACTAACCGACAGCCTAGTGGAGGTGGCGTCGGAACAAAGGTTGAGGTTATTAGAATTCTCTTGCAGCGTGATTTCGACAAGATTCAGCGATATTGCGACGACTGGAAACTGAAAATAAATGTCCAGAAGTCGGAGACAATTCTGTTCCGGACTCCGTTGGCTAGGGCCACGAGGGATACGTGCAAGAATTGGCGCAAGATGGTTATCGTTGATCTTCACGGGCAGCCATTAGCGAGCAAAAGTGTAGTGAAGTACCTCGGTATCTGGTTAGATCAGTATTTATATTTCGACAGACATATAAATGCTGCTCTGACCAGGGCCAGAGGAGCCTTCGCTCTGACGAAACGGCTGTTTTTTAGCAGTTGGCTTGACCCAGAGTGAAGGTAATTTGCTACATGGCCCTCATACGGCCGATTATCGTTTATGGTTGTCCTGTGTGGTTCAACGTTGCCCCTTCCCAGATGGAGAAGTTCCGGGTGTTCGAGCGGCAGTGTTTACGACGCTGTACCGGCTTATATTGAACAGCCGAATCTTCTTACGTGCATTACTATTCCAACGAGGTCCTATACAACGGGGCTCGAATCAAAAGAATTGACAATTTCGTGATAAAACTCGTTCGAGGTCACATTGCAAGAGCTATGTCTTCGACCAACAATTTAATTTTCGGGGCGTTCTATCCGAACGACGAGTATTTTGAAAGTGCACGCTTGAGTGGCTTCATTCCACCAGAGGCATTCCTCTTTTTAGATAGATGCGGTCTGATACAGGATAGATTGGCAGTTCCGCTAATCTACCACGTCAGACGAAGAACCGTGGATAGGCGACTCCTGTACAATCGGGACGTCATGGCACAAGGCGGAGCAGAGCTCCTTCGGTTCAGTAGGGCTGTGTCCGAACGGGACCGAACTGATAGGGTGAAGCAGGAGAACCAGTTTTGGTGGCTTCAATCGGCACTTGATAGTGGGTAGTCGGGATGGGGTTTAAAGCCTTGGCCGGCTTACATACTTGTTTTATAGTTTTAGGGTTTAGTTTTAAGTAGAATAGGCATGGTGGCACAAAAAAAATACAAAAAAAAAAAAAAACACACACACACAAAAAAACACAAAAAAAACACAAACAAAAATAATAAAATAAAATAAAAAAAACATGGAATAAGAAAAAAAAAGACCAAAATATGAAACACAAAAAATGTTAGTTAGATTTGCTGCTGTGGTTGTTCTAGTTTTAAGTAGTTTATAGGTAGAATAGGTAGTTTTAGTTAGCTTTAAGTTTTATATTAAGGACCTTATTTTAAGTAGTTTTAAGTAAAATAAAAAAGGATATTGATATTAGTTTTTTCAAATTTTCTAATAAATACAAAATAAATAAAATTTAATTGAAGTAAAATAGATCTTAGGGCCGAAAGGTATTAGTATTAAGTATTATAGTTTAACTTAGAGTGTCCGTATGGGACCAGTAAGTTAGTAATAAGTTATGGATAATTAGGCTAGTTTTATGAATTTTTGTCTAGCTTTAAGATAGTCTAAAGAATGAATTAATAAAAATGAATTGGAAAAAAAAAAAGTGGCGTCGGAACACAGCTCCAAGGGTCGTGGATTCGAATCCCGTGCGGAGCGCACGAAAAATATTGCAGCTTTTTTCCACAATCGAGAAATAGCAGATTTTATTGATTTGGAAGAAAAGCAGATGGAGAAGGAGAGAAAAGCAGGGGTATCGAAATATACCTCTGCCAACACATCGGGTGATGTTACGGTGGTGCCAGCAGCGGTACCGAAAATAACATCAACAACATCTGGTCAGGCATCAGACCAGGGAATAGCGGCAGCAACAGCTAACGAAAAAAGGAAGCTGAAGAAGCATAGCACAAACAAAGTGGAGAGGGCCAACTCCGCTAAGCGGCGGGATATGCGGAAAGAAATGGAGAAAGGTAAAGGAGGAATTACCACCGAGAGTGAGTTCTCAGACTACGCCGAGTCTGAGAAAACAGAGTATGTGTCCGAAGGTGGAGAGGTGCTCTTCAGGCCTCCGAATATGGATTTAATCCTATCGGAGCCAGAGCCAGTCCCGCCGACAGGGAAGGCTTTGGAGGTAGAGGCGGACCTCCAAGAAGAAACGAAACTGGTTGAGGACCTGAAAGCCAAACAGGCAGCCATCAGCCAGTATGAGGAAAACCTGAAAAAGCTCAAGGAGGAAATAGAGCCCCTGCTCAGTAAGTTAAAGCTGAAGCAAGAGGCGCGCCGCCAACAAGAGGCGGCTCAACGACAACAGCAACAAAAACAACAGATAGACAAAAACAAAAAAAAAAGCAAGAACAACCACAGCAGCAAAAACCACACAAGCAACAACGACAGTCCAATCCCGCTACCAAAATCACGGGAGCGGAGGAAAATGTGAAGGCCTCATTACCTGTGACAGGCCCAGTTGCTGAGGGCCCATCCACTTCGGTTAAGGCAAAACAGCAGCAACAACAACAACAGCTACAACAAAGGCAGCAGGAGCAGCAGAAACAGCAGCATCAGCAGAAGCAGAAGCAGAAGCAGCAACAACAGCCACAGAAGCAGCAGCAACAGCAGCAGAAACAGCAGCAGCAACACCAGAAACAACCACAGCCTGGAAAAGAAAAAATACCACCCATTAGGACACATAAAGTTGACCTGGACGACATAAAACAGGTATGTAAGTCGGCCACTAAGGGCAATTTTGTTATTAAAATATTAAATGCAAGAGAAAAGAACTATTCGGTCCAGTGCTTCTCACTGGCCGAATACAACTTAGTAAAAGGGTTACTAAAAGAGGCCACAGCTGAGTTCTTTAGCTACACGCCTAAAAGTGAAAAATTTCAGACGGTCCTTCTGAAGGGCATAAGTTCCTGCACGGAACCGGAGGCGCTCTTAGCTGAGGTCCGCGAAAAAGCCACTGATGATCTCGATTTTATCGGGGTCAAGCCTTTCACTACGGTGAAGTCCAGGCGAGGGGGTTGTAGGCTGCCAATGTTCCTCGTAACATTATCGCCCCAAAGCAGTTTTGATAGTGTGAAGAAAATCAAATCCCTCGACTATCAAACACAGGTGCTGTTCTGGTTGATTTGGAAAAGGCCTTTGACACCGTATGGTTAGAGGGTCTTTACCTAAAACTGAGCAGGCTTGGCATAAGCAAGCCATTGTTGTATATACTTTATGATATGCTTAACGGTAGAAAGTTTGTTGTCAAAAGTGGCAATGTAACTTCTACCACAACATTCTTAATTAAAAATGGTCTTCAACAGGGAGCGGTGAATTCGCCGATTCTCTTCAGCATTTACACCAGCGATCTGATAGGTAGTCTTACAAAGGCAATTGCGTACGCCGACGATCTTATTGCGTACAGAACGGCCCGAAAGGTTGAGGTTATTAGAATTCTCTTGCAGCGTGATTTCGACAAGATTCAGCGATATTGCGACGACTGGAAACTGAAAATAAATGTCCATAAGTCGGAGACAATTCTGTTCCGAACTCCGTTGGCTAGGGCCACGGGGGATACGTGCAAGAATTGGCGCAAGATGGTTATCGTTGATCTTCACGGGCAGCCATTAGCGAGCAAAAGTGTAGTGAAGTACCTCGGTATCTGGTTAGATCAGTATTTATATTTCGACAGACATATAAATGCTGCTCTGACCAGGGCCAGAGGAGCCTTCGCTCTGACGAAACGGCTGTTTTTTAGCAGTCGGCTTGGCCCCAGAGTGAAGGTAATTTGCTACATGGCCCTCATACGGCCGATGATCGTTTATGGTTGTCCTGTGTGGTTCAACGTTGCCCCTTCCCAGATGGAGAAGTTCCGGGTGTTCGAGCGGCAGTGTTTACGACGCTGTACCGGCTTATATCGAACAGCCGAATCTTCTTACGTGCATTACTATTCCAACGAGGTCCTATACAACGGGTCTCGAGCAACAGAATTGACAATTTCGTGATAAAACTCGTTCGAGGTCACATTGCAAGAGCTATGTCTTCGACCAACAATTTAATTTTCGGGGCGTTCTATCCGAACGACGAGTATTTTGAAAGTGCACGCTTGAGTGGCTTCATTCCACCAGAGGCATTCCTCTTTTTAGATAGATGCGGTCTGATACAGGATAGATTGGCAGTTCCGCTAATCTACCACGTCAGACGACGAACCGTGGATAGGCGACTCCTGTACAATCGGGACGTCATGGCACAAGACGGAGCAGAGCTCCTTCGGTTCAGTAGGGCTGTGTCCGAACGGGACCGAACTGATAGGGTGAAGCAGGAGAACCAGTTTTGGTGGCTTCAATCGGCACTTGATAGTGGGTAGTCGGCTTACATACTTGTTTTATAAATTTAGGGTTTAGTTTTAAGTAGAATAGGCATGGTGGCACAAAAAAAATACAAAAAAAAATAATACAAAAAATAAAAACCCAAAAAAATACAAAAAAAAAAAAAATTAAAAAAAAAACATGGAATAGAAAAAAAAATAAATAAAAAGACAAGAAAAAATGAAAAACAAAAACATTAGATAGTTAGATTTGCTGCTGTGGTTGTTCTAGTTTTAAGTAGTTTATAGGTAGAATAGGTAGTTTAAGTTAGCTTTAAGTTTTATATTAAGGACCTTATTTTAAGTAGTTTTTAAGTAAAATAAAAAAAAAGGATATGGATATTAGTTTTTTTTCAAATTTTCTAATAAATACATACAAAAATAAATAAAATTTAATTGAAGTAAAATAGATCGTAGGGCCGAAAGGCATTAGTATTAAGTGTTATAGTTTAACTTAGAGCGTCCGTATGGGACCAGTAAGTTAGTTGTAAATTATGGTTAATTAGGCTAGTTTTATGAATTTTTGTCTAGCTTTAAGATAGTCTTAAGAATGAATTAATAAAAATGAATTAAAAAAAAAAAAAAGTGGCGTCCGAATATAGATCGAAGGGTCGTGGGTTCGATTCCCAGCCAGAGTCAACGAAAAATGTAGTTGCTTTTTTTCACAACAGAAAAATTGTTGATTTTATCTGTTGGGAAGAAAAACAAATGAAGGAGAAGAAAGCAGGGGTATCAAAAAATACCTCTGCAAATACATCAGGTGATGTAAGTGCAGTACCGGCAGCGGTACCTCATATCACCGCAACAACATCAGGCTACCAGTCCGAGCCGACAAACGCAACAACAACAAGCAAGAGGAAACGAGGTGTTCCTCCAAATTTGGTGCAACGTAAGAGTGCTGCTACGCGTAGCGCTATGAGAAAAAGGATGGAGACGGAGAAGACGAAATTGATGACGTCGGATACTGAGTGCTCAGTGGTTGACAACGATATTGACTACGTCTCTGAGGAAGGAGAAGGACATTATAGGTCTCCGAACAAGAAGAACGAGACCTCAGCAGAGCCGTCGACAAAAAAGGCGCTGGAGGTTCCTGATGCCCCCAACGACAACGAAGTCGATGAGGTGGAGCTCGCACAAAAGCTGCAGGCAAAAAATCTCCAAATTGATGCCTATGAGGCCCAATTAAAAAAGATGAAAGAGGAGATGGAGCCCCTTCTCAGTTCACTGAAATCAAAGATTGAAGCGCGCCGACAAAAAGAAGCAGCTGAGAAGGAAGACAGAAAAGCACAACGGCTCCTACAACAACAACAACAGCAACAAGCCAAACAAAAAAAGCCTGAAACAAGGCAACAAAAACAACAACCTGTTGCTGCTGTGTTTGTTACAGCCAAAGCCCGCTACCAAAATCACTGGAGCGGAACAAAAAATGAAGGCTTCACCAGCAGTGACAGGCCCAATGTCTGAGGGCCCATCCACTTCGAGTAAGGCCAAGCAGCAGCAACAACAACAGCTACAACCAAGGCAGCAGGAGCAGCAGAAACAGCAGCAGCAGCAGCAGCAGAAGCAGCAGCAGGAGAAGCAGAAGCAGCAGCAACAGCAGCAACACCAGAAACAACCACAGCCCAAGAAGGAGAAGGTGCCACCAATAAGGACACACAGAGTTGACCTGGACGACATAAAACAGGTATGTAAGTCGGCCACTAAGGGCAAATTTCTCATTAAAATTTTAAACGAAAAAGAAAAAAATTATTCGGTCCAGTGTTTCTCACTGGCCGATTACAAGTTAGTAAAAGGGTTACTAAAAGAGGCCACAGCTGAGTTCTTCAGCTACACGCCTAACAGCGAAAAATTTCCAACGGTCCTTCTGAAGGGCATAAGTTCCTGCACGGAACCGGAGGTGCTCTTAGCTGAGCTCCGTGAAAATGCCAATGATGATCTCGATTTTATCGGGGTCAAGCCTTTCACTACGGTGAAGTCCAGGCGAGGGGGTTACAGGCTGCCAATGTTCCTCGTAACATTATCGCCCCAAAGTAGTTTTGAGAGTCTGAGGGAAATCAAATGCCTCGACTATCAAGCCATACACTGGGAGACATTAAAAAGGCACGACGACATTTTACAATGTACGAAGTGCCAGAGGTTCGGCCATGCCGGAGCCAAGTGCAATATGCAGTTGCGCTGCGTCAGGTGCTCCGAAACCCACAACGAGGGAGAATGCAAGCTGGGGAATGAGCGGGTTGAGGATTTGACCAAGCTCAAGTGTGTCCTTTGTGGAAACCAAGGGCACCCGGCTAGCTATAGGGGTTGCCCTAAGGTCCAAGTAATGAAACAGAAACAGACCAGTCAAAAAGCCGAAAGAAGTCGAACAGTTCGACAGGCTCCAATACAAAAATTCGTGGATCCCAAATTTTCCTACGCCCAAATGGTGTCAGGGAATGGGAATACGAGACAGGCTCCACCAACGGCTGCCCCAAAGGCCCCCGTGCCTAAGGCACCAGAGGTGCAGTCTGACATTGTTGTTGAGCATACAAGGTCAACTTACAGGGCTGCAAAGTCAGATAAAGGAGCAAGGCAAAAGGGTAGATCATCTCTACTCTTTGTTGTCTGGCCTGGCGCAATTTAGACCATAATGGGCGCGCTGCCGGAGACGGGCCTAAAAGTCCTAGCTGTGAATGTAAATTCACTGATTAGGATTGAACGAAGAGCCAATATGTTCCAATTGTTGAAAGACTACAGTCCCGATGTGTTTATGGCTAGCGAAACTAAGCTAAACCACAAACACAAACTGACTCATAAAAATTACAATATCGTAAGAAGAGACCGGCCCGACTCCACTCAAGGGGGCGGTGTCGCTCTCTTTATACGAAAAGACATTAATTATAAAGTCATATACAACAATGAATTGCGAAAGCTCAAGACGCTAGAAGTTTGCGTTGTATGCATCTCTCTCACTCAAGGGAAGCGGATGTATATGATTGCGGCTTATGCGGCTGGAGCTCCGCAGGTTACTTACTTTGCTTCAGAACTCGAGATTCTTTTTAGGGAACTTAAACTGAGCTTGGAAGAAAACTATTTCATCTTGGCCGGTGATTTGAACGCAAAACATGAAGACTGGGGAAATCAACACAGTAATCCCAGAGGTAACCATCTTTTTAATTTAATGAATCTTTACAGCGTTGAATATGGCGTCGACCTGCTGGCTACTGAAAAGCCATCGTACCCAAGAAGCGACTCCTATCTGGATCTTTTGCTGTACGACACAAGACTGACAGTTACAGACAAAGTGGGTAATCACCCTCGAAACTGCTAACAGACAGTCGAGTACGACAGTGATCACTGCGGACTGGCTGCTGTAATGCAGATTCCGAACGAACGCGTGGAGTTGGAGGAATACGTTGCAACGCATTCTTACAATTACAGTAAGATGCGCTAGCCTCGTTTCACCAACGCCCTAGCGAGAGAACTTCGTTCGAGTGACATAGTCCCACCAAACAACAGAAACCTGACAAATACAGAAATTGACCAACATTTACAACAGATGGACGAAACAATAAAACGAACGATGGAACGGACAATACCAAAGTACAAAGAACGGGACCAAATGGACGCTTACAGAAACGCGACTATTGACGCACTACGTAAGCACAAGAGTGGCTTACTGACACGACTCAAAAACTTGTACAGACGACTTACAGACCCACACGACTTGGAGGTTAGGACACTGAAGTCGTCAATAAACAATGTCAATCTGTTGATTAAGGAGAACTACAGGCTATCAATTAACAAGTACTGGGACCGCAAGATCCGGTCAGTTAATTCCAGTGACCCTAGTATGTTCCCGAAAATCAACAAAATATTCAGGAAAAAGAACGACAATGACCTTCCGTGTCTGAAACTCCAAAGAACTGAAGTGAACAGAGACGTACTCATGACAGCGCAAATAGATCCAGAAGAAGTCATCTTTGACGATGACTTTTATATAATTGAAGACCCGAAGGAAAAAGTGGAGGCGGTGGGAGCTGCCTTCCAGCAAGTGTACAAGGTGAATGTTAGCATTCACCCCAACCACGACCTGGAAAACAGAGCCCTACTTAATCACTTTTACCTTCGAAATGATATAACACATTGGCGATCTGAGAACCGCGGTTTTATGCGGTTCGATGACGATTCCTTGGCAAATGCCATAATCGCCGAGCAAACGGGACCAAGTCCCCTGTTAGTGACGAAGATTGAGCTTCAGCTCATCTTCAACTCAATAAAAAATAAAAAGTCAGCAGGTGTCGATGGTATATCCAACGTTGTACTAAGACATTTACCGATGGAGGCAATTGACATTTACACCACACTCTTCAATAATGCACTGAATAATGCATATTATCCAGTGCATTGGAAGACCGCTGTGGTTTATCCTCTCCCGAAAAAGGGAAAGTACAACTCCAACCCGTCAAATCTTCGGTCGATAAGTCTTCTTCCGAGCATCAGCAAAGTTTTCGAAAAAATCATTAATAGGGCTCTGACTAAGTGGGCTGCGGACAACAAAATAATTCCGGATAAACAGTTCGGGTTCAAGGCGGGTCATGACACAATTCATGCTGCGTCTAAACTCGTTTCTGATATCCAATGGAATAAAACAAAACAACAATGCACAGGTGCTGTTCTGTTTGATTTGGAAAAGGCCTTTGACACCGTATGGTTAGAGGGTCTTTACCTAAAACTGAGCAGGCTTGGCATAAGCAAGCCATTGTTGTATATACTTTATGATATGCTTAACGGTAGAAAGTTTGTTGTCAAAAGTGGCAATGTAACTTCTACCACAACATTCTTAATTAAAAATGGTCTTCAACAGGGAGCGGTGAATTCGCCGATTCTCTTCAGCATTTACACCAGCGATCTGATAGGTAGTCTTACAAAGGCAATTGCGTATGCCGACGATCTAATTGCGTACAGAACGGCCCGAAAGGTTGAGGTTATTAGAATTCTCTTGCAGCGTGATTTCGACAAGATTCAGCGATATTGCGACGACTGGAAACTGAAAATAAATGTCCAGAAGTCGGAGACAATTCTGTTCCGGACTCCGTTGGCTAGGGCCACGAGGGATACGTGCAAGAATTGGCGCAAGATGGTCATCGTTGATCTTCACGGGCAGCCATTAGCGAGCAAAAGTGTAGTAAAGTACCTCGGTATCTGGTTAGATCAGTATTTATATTTCGACAGACATATAAATGCTGCTCTGACCAGGGCCAGAGGAGCCTTCGCTCTGACGAAACGTCTGTTTTTTAGCAGTCGGCTTGACCCCAGAGTGAAGGTAATTTGCTACATGGCCCTCATACGGCCGATGATTGTTTATGGTTGTCCTGTGTGGTTCAACGTTCCCCTTCCCAGATGGAAAAGTTTCGGGTGTTCGAGCGGCAGTGTTTACGACGCTGTACCGGCTTATATCGAACAGCCGAATCTTCTTACGTGCATTACTATTCCAACGAGGTCCTATACAACGGGGCTCGAATCAACAGAATTTACAATTTCGTGATAAAACTCGTTCGAGGTCACATTGCAAGAGCTATGCCTTCGACCAACAATTTAATTTTCGGGGCGTTCTATCCGAACGACGAGTATTTTGAAGTGCACGCTTGAGCGGCTTCATTCCACCAGAGGCATTCCTCTTTTTAGATAGATGCGGTCTAATACAGGATAGATTGGCAGTTCCGCTAATCTACCACGTCAGACGACGAACCGTGGATAGGCGACTCCTGTACAATCGGGACGTCATGGCACAAGGCGGAGCAGAGCTCCTTCGGTTCAGTAGGGCTGTGTCCGAAAGGGACCGAACTGATAGGGTGAAAAAAGGAGAACCAGTTTTGGTGGCTACAATCGGCACTTGATAGTGGGTAGTCGGGATGGGGTTTAAAGCCTTGGCCGGCTTACATACTTGTTTTATAGTTTTAGGGTTTAATTTTAAGTAGAATAGGCATGGTGGCACAAAAAAAAATACAATAAATACAAAAAAAGAAACATACAAAAAAAAATACAAAAAAAAATAAAAAAATAAAAAAAAAAAAAGACAACAAAATATGAAAAACAAAAAACGTTAGATAATTAGATTTTCTGCTGTGGTTGTTCTAGTTTTAAGTAGTTTATAGGTAGAATAGGTAGTTTAAGTTAGCTTTAAGTTTTATATTAAGGACCTTATTTTAAGTAGTTTTTAAGTAAAAATAAAAAAAGGATATTGATATTAGTTTTTTTGAAATTTTCTAATGAATAAAAAAATAAATAAAATGAATTGAAGTTAAATAGATCTTAGGGCCGAAAGGCATTAGCATTAAGTATTATTGTTTAACTTAGAGTGTCCGTGTGGGACCAGTAAGTTAGTTGTAAGTTATGGTTAATTAGGCTAGTTTTATGAATTTTTGTCTAGCTTTAAGATAGATTTAAGAGTGAATTAATAAAAATGAATTTGAAAAAAAAAAAAAAGTGGCGTCCGAAGAAGAATCCATAGGTCGTGGGTTCGAATCCCGTGAGGAGTCGACGAAAAATATTATTGCTTTTTTTCATAATCGAGAAATAGCAGACTTCTATAATTGGGAGCAAAAGGTAATGGAGAAGCAGAAGAGAGCAGGGGTATCGAAAGATACCTCTGCGAATTCATCAGGTGATGTTTATGTGGTGCCACCAGCGGTACCCCGATTCACCGCAACATCATCAGGCCACCAGTCTGATAGTTACTTAACAACAACAACTAATGTTAAGAGGAAGAAAAGACAGACACCTAATTTTGTAGAAAGGAACAATGCTGCTAAAGGCGGAGCGATGCGAACAGAAGTGCAGCCAACAAAGACACAAGAGATGACGTCACAAAGTGAGTCGTCAGAAGGAAAAGTTGACTACGTCACCGAAGGTGGAGAGGGGCACTACAGGTCGCCTAAAAATAAAAACAGGTTCTCAAGCCTAGCGCCGCCAGAGCAGCCTAAGGAAAGGCAGAGGGAGGTGCCTGATGCCCCCAACGACAACGAAGCCGATGAAATGGAGCTGGCATAAGTGCTGCAGGCAAAAAAGCAGCAAATAGATTCCTATGAGGACCAGCTAAAAAAGCTGAAGGAGGAGATGGAGCCCCTTCTCAGTGCACTGAAAGCCAAAATTGAAGCGCGCCAACAAAAAGAGGGAGCTGAGAAGGAGGAAAAAGCAACACAACGGCTGCAACAACAACAACAGCAGCAACAGGCGAAACAAAAAAAGCCAGAAACAAGGCAACAAAAACAACAACCACATAAGCAACAACCACAGCCAAAGCTGGCTACCAAAAGCACTGGAGCGGAGCAAAAACTGAAAGCTTCACTAAAAGCGACAGGCCCAATGTCTGAGGGCCCATCGACTTCGGCTAAGGGCAAAAAAGAGCAACAACAACAACAGCTACAGCCAAGGCAGCAGCAACATCAACAACAACAACAGAAGCAACAGAAGCAGCAGCAGAAGCAACAGCAGCAACAGCAACACCAGAAACAACCACAGCCCAAGAAGGAGAAGGTGCCACCTATTAGAACCTACCGGGTTGACCTGCAGGACTTGAAACAGGTATGTTATTTGGCCACTAAGGGCAATTTTGTAATAAATATTTTGAAAGAAAAAGAAAAGCGGTATTCGGTGCAGTGCTTCTCACTGGCCGAATACAATTTACTTAAATGAGTGCTAAAACAGACCACCGCTGAGTTCTTCAGCTACACGCCTAAAAGCGAAAAATTTCAAACAGTCCTTCTGAAGGGCATAAGTTCCTGCACGGAACCGGAGGCGCTCTTAGCTGATCTCCGTAAAAAAGCCACTGACGATCTCGATTTTATCGGGGTCAAGCCTTTCACTACGGTGAAGTCCAGGCGAGGGGGTTATAGGCTGCCAACGTTCCTCGTAACATTATCGCCCCAAAGCAGTTTTGATAGTGTGAAGAAAATCAAATCCCTCGACTATCAAACTGTACACTGGGACACATTAAAAAGGCACGACGACATTCTACAATGTACGAAGTGCCAGAGGTTCGGCCATGCCAACTGCAATATGCAGTTGCGCTGCGTAAGGTGTTCCGAAACCCACAACGAGGGAGAATGTAAGCTGGGGAATGAGCGGGTTGAGGATTTGACCCAGCTCAAGTGTGTCCTTTGTGGAAACCAAGGGCACCCGGCTAACTATAGGGGTTGCCCTAAGGTCCAGCAAATGAAACAACAACAGGCCAGTCAAAAAGCCGAAGGAAGTCGAACAGTTCGACAGGCTCCAACACAAAAATTCGTGGATCCCAAATTCTCTTACGCCCAAATGGTGTCAGGGAATGGGAACACGATATAGGTTCCACCAACGGTTTCCCCAAAGGCCCCTGTGCCTAAGGCACCAGAGGTGCAGCCTGACATTGTAGCCTTGTTGTTGAGCATTCAAGGTCAACTTACAGGGCTGCAAAGTCAGATAAAGGAGCAAGGCAAAAGGGTAGATCATCTCTACTCTTTGTTGTCTGGCCTGGCGCAATTTAGACCATAATGGGCGCGCTGCCGGAGACGGGCCTAAAAGTCCTAGCTGTGAATGTAAATTCACTGATTAGGATTGAACGAAGAGCCAATATGTTCCAATTGTTGAAAGACTACAGTCCCGATGTGTTTATGGCTAGCGAAACTAAGCTAAACCACAAACACAAATTGACTCATAAAAATTACAATATCGTAAGAAGAGACCGGCCCGACTCCACTCAAGGGGGCGGTGTCGCTCTCTTTATACGAAAAGACATTAATTATAAAGTCATATACAACAATGAATTGCGAAAGCTCAAGACGCTAGAAGTTTGCGTTGTATGCATCTCTCTCACTCAAGGGAAGCGGATGTATATGATTGCGGCTTATGCGGCTGGAGCTCCGCAGGTTACTTACTTTGCTTCAGAACTCGAGATTCTTTTTAGGGAACTTAAACTGAGCTTGGAAGAAAACTATTTCATCTTGGCCGGTGATTTGAACGCAAAACATGAAGACTGGGGAAATCAACACAGTAATCCCAGAGGTAACCATCTTTTTAATTTGATGAATCTTTACAGCGTTGAATATGGCGTCGACCTGCTGGCTACTGAAAAGCCATCGTACCCAAGAAGCGACTCCTATCTGGATCTTTTGCTGTACGACACAAGACTGACAGTTACAGATAAAGTGGGTAATCACCCTCGAAACTGCTTACAGACAGTCGAGTACGACAGTGATCACTGCGGACTGGCTGCTGTAATGCAGATTCCGAACGAACGCGTGGAGTTGGAGGAATACGTTGCAACGCATTCTTACAATTACAGTAAGCTGGCCTCGCTTCACCAACGCCCTAGCGAGAGAACTTCGTTCGAGTGACATAGCCCCACCAAACAACAGAAACCTGACAAATACAGAAATTGACCAACATTTACAACAGATGGATGAAACAATAAAACGAACGATGGAACGGACAATACCAAAGTACAAAGAACGTGACCAAATGGACGCTTACAGAAACGCGACTATTGACGCACTACGTAGGCACAAGAGTGGCTTACTGACAAGACTCAAAAACTTGTACAGACGACTCACAGACCCACACGACTTGGAGGTTAGGCCACTGAAGTCGTCAATAAAAAATGTCAATCTGTTGATTAAGGAGAACTACAGGCTATCAATTAACAAGTACTGGGACCGCAAGATCCGGTCAGTTAATTCCAGTGACCCTAGTATGTTCCCTAAAATCAACAAGATATTCAGAAAAAAGAACGATAATGACCTTCCGTGTCTGAAACTTCAAAGAACTGAAGAGAACAGGGACGTACTCAGGACAGCGCAAATAGATCCAGAAGAAGCCATCTTTGACGATGACTTTTATATAATTGAAGATCCGAAGGAAAAGTGGAGGCGGTGGGAGCTGCCTTCCAGCAAGTGTACAAGGTGAATGTTAGCATTCACCCCAACCAACACCTGGAAAACAGAGCCCTACTTAATCACTTTTACCTTCGAAATGATATAACACATTGGCGATCTGAGAACCGCGGTTTTATGCGGTTCGATGACGATTCCTTGGCAAATGCCATAATCGCCGAGCAAACGGGACCAAGTCCCCTGTTAGTGACGAAGATTGAGCTTCAGCTCATCTTCAACTCAATAAAAAATAAAAAGTCAGCAGGTGTCGATGGTATATCCAACGTTGTACTAAGACATTTACCGATGGAGGCAATTGACATTTACACCACACTCTTCAATAATGCACTGAATAATGCATATTATCCAGTGCATTGGAAGACCGCTGTGGTTCATCCTCTACCGAAAAAGGGAAAGTACAACTCCAACCCGTCAAATCTTCGGTCGATAAGTCTTCTTCCGAGCATCAGCAAAGTTTTCGAAAAAATCATTAATAGGGCTCTGACTAAGTGGGCTGCGGACAACAAAATAATTCCGGATAAACAGTTCGGGTTCAAGGCGGGTCATGACACAATTCATGCTGCGTCTAAACTCGTTTCTGATATCCAATGGAATAAAACAAAACAACAATGCACAGGTGCTGTTCTGGTTGATTTGGAAAAGGCCTTTGGCACCGTATGGTTAGAGGATCTTAACCTAAAACTGAGCAGGCTTGGCATAAGCAAACCATTGTTGTATATGCTTTATGATATGCTTAACGGTAGAAAGTTTGTTGTCAAAAGTGGCAACGTAACTTCTACCACAACATTCTTAATTAAAAATGGTCTTCAACAGGGAGCGGTGAATTCGCCGATTCTCTTCAGCATTTACACCAGCGATCTGATAGGTAGTCTTACAAAGGCAATTGCGTATGCCGACGATCTAATTGCGTACAGAACGGCCCGAAAGGTTGAGGTTATTAGAATTCTCTTGCAGCGTGATTTCGACAAGATTCAGCGATATTGCGACGACTGGAAACTGAAAATAAATGTCCAGAAGTAGGAGACAATTCTGTTCCGGACTCCGTTGGCTAGGGCCACGAGGGATACGTGCAAGAATTGGCGCAAGATGGTCATCGTTGATCTTCACGGGCAGCCATTAGCGAGCAAAAGTGTAGTGAAGTACCTCGGTATCTGGTTAGATCAGTATTTATATTTCGACAGACATATAAATGCTGCTGTTGAATGCAGCCATTGAACATTGGCGTCAATAAACGCGCCGCTTCAGCCGCCGATATAAACAAAATCTAGTACCTGATTATACATAAATGTGAAGGTGAAGTCAAGGTGGAAAAAGAAGATAATAAAGACTTATATTCAAACTTTCAAGGTGGTTGTTTCATTTTTTATATATAAAATTTTCCTTTTGTTCTTTTTGTTAAAAAGATATTTTTGAGCGTACCATTTGGTCCTTCGATAGCCTACTTTGTGAATCCAGATACCAAAGTAAATCACCCACTAAAAACCAAAGTGTAACGACATTTTGTCGTGATTTTCATTTTATGTTAATAAATTTTGGAACAATAAAAGTATAACATTCTTTAAATAAGACAAATTAAAATCAAGCTTAAAAACTATAACGTGTGTTCATCATCATCATCATCGCTATCGCCGTCACCGTCACCATCGCAGTCATCATCGTAGTCACCATCGCAGTTATCATCGCAGTCATCATCGCAGTCATCATCACCTTCGCCATCACCATCGTCATCTTCATCATTATCACCATTATCGCCGCCGTCGCCGTCACCATCACCAACTCCATCAACATTGTCATTGGAGTCTTCAAGTGTTGCAAGAATCCATCCACTAATTATCGCCACCCAGTTTCATCACTAAAATCAAAGTATTCGCAGTGAGTAAATTTCACTTTCATTTGTAATTTACATTATACAATATACATACATATCTACACATTACATATCACACAATTTAAATTTTAATATACAATAAATACAATAATCTACAAAATGAATGCTGCTAAAATTTTGAAAAGTTTATGTACTCAAATCTCGAAGGATTTTGAGAATTTCAAGAAGACAGTCAATGCATCTCGTAGGACAAAAAATTATGTATCTACAAGGCTTGAGACACTCAGTAACAATTGGCTTACTATTGTAGAGCAACACCAAATTGTTATTTGTTGCGATGAGATTAAGGAAGATGTATTATCTTCGATGGAAGAGGTTTTTAGTGAGGGAAACGATATATATACGCTTTACAAATCCCTGTTGTTGGACGAGTTGGATAAATTTGCTGAAGCAGAAGCAGCTAAAGCAAATGAAACAATACCTACAAATGCTTTAGTGGAAAAGTCAGCCAATCAAAAGCAACACGACGTTCGTTTGCCAAAAATACACCCACCGACATTCACGGGGGAATATCAAAATTGGCGTTCATTTCATGACCAGTTTGTTTCTTTGGTTCATAACAATTCGTCGCTTACAAAAATCGAAAAGTTGCATTACTTAAAGGCTAGTTGCAAAGAAGGTGCAGGCATCTTATTAGAACACATTAGTGTAGATGATGCAAGTTATGATAAAGCTTGGGAAATCTTAACAACGAGGTACGATTTTAAACGAATACTTGTCAACAACGAACTCAAATTGTTTTACGAATTGCCTGTTGTTAAGGAAGAAAATTCGAAAGGCATTCGCGAACTGTTGGACAACTCAACAAAAATTTTACACGCGTTAAAAAATTTAGAGTTGCCAGTCCAGCATTGGGACGCAATTATAATATTTCTGCTTTTTAAAAAAGTTACCTGCTACCGTTCAATCGAAATGGGAAGCAACTCTTGGAACCAAGAAAGAAATTCCTACTTATAGAGAATTCTCTGACTTTTTTGGAAACAAGGTTCCGAACATTAGAGATGATGGACCAACAATACCAAGTAAACGCAACAACACAAAAAAGGCAATCAAAGAATGTTTTTCTTCTCAATACAGAATCGACAGAAAACTTCGCATGTAAAGCTTGCCATAAAGGCATACATTCATTAAGAACATGCTCAAAATTTTTAAAAATAGATGTGAATGCTAGACAACGACTTGTTCGACAGTTTGGCAACTGTTTTAATTGTTTAGCATACAGTCATCGAACAAATAAGTGCCCAAGCAATAAATCCTGTCATTTTTGCCAGAGAAAACACAATTCACTCTTACATTTTCCAAATACGTCAAATTTTAACAACACAAATCAACAAACACGCTCACAATCAAACACTTTTACAAATTCAAACAATCATCAACCATTAGGTCAAGGGAATAACAATCAATTTCAACGCAACACACATAACAACACATGCACGAACAATCCCCATTCACAAGCACAATCAAACTCAGTCAATCACACCCAACAAAATAATAACATAAACTCATTCAATCGGTCAAATAACAACACTCATAATGCAAATCAAACTCAAACACATCATGTAGCAACTGAAATCAACCCGAATGCACCAACTTTTCAGCCACTTCGGCCGATTTTGAAGCCTTGTAAGATATTCGCCGCTCCATTCCTTCCAGAAGGTCTGTAGCGATGCTTGAAGACGTTTCCATCTGTCTAGGTAACCAATTCTTTCTATAGTTTTATTCCCTTCTGGAACTATATGTGCAGATGTGCCGATTAGAAAATGAGCTGGTGTTAAAACATTAAAATCATCCAAACTGTCTGTTAACGGGCAGAGGGGTCTCGAGTTTAAGCAAGCTTCTATTTGAGCTAGAAGCGTACTGAGCTCCTCAAACGTCAGAGCTTGGTTTAGAGCAATTCTCTTCAAATGGTATTTAATCGATTTCACTCCAGCTTCCCATAAGCCTCCGAAGTGAGGAGAAGCTGGAGGAATGAAGTTCCATTTAGTACCCAATTTGCTCAATGATTCAGCAATCTCGTTGTAACTATGCTTAGCTTCGTTTATCATTTTTTGCAGTTCCGTACTTGCACCTTTAAAATTGGTACCGCAATCACTATATATATTTGTACAAATTCCTCTTCGCGATGTAAAACGTCGGAATGCGGCAATAAAAGCTTGTGTTGTAAGGTCTGTGACGGCTTCAAGATGAATTGCCTTTGTTGAAAGGCAAATAAATATTGCGAAATATCCTTTAAATCGCTTGGCACCTCGTCCTTTCCAAGCTTTAACTTCGATGGGTCCAGCGTAGTCAACACCTGTGTGTTCAAATGGTCGCGAAATATTGACTCTGGGTGCAGGAAGAATGCCCATCAGCTGTTGCATCGGTTTTGGGTTATTTTTGTAACAAGTTATGCACTTGTTAATATATTTCTTAACTGTCCTTTTCATATTGAAAATCCAGAATTTGTTACGAATAAAAGCAATAACTTGTTGTATTCCACCGTGAAGCGTTTTCTCATGGGCATCTTCAATAATCATTCTTGACAAATTGTGGTCTGATTTCAGTACGATAGGATGTTTCTGATCATATGTTAAAATGGCATTTTGTAATCTTCCTCCAATTCTTATAATACCAAAATCATCAGTAAAAAGATTAAGAGATTTATTAAGTTTGGTTTTCTTAGTTCCCTTCACATCAGAAAACATTACATTTTGAACCATTTTTATGGCTAATTTTAGGGCAAGATCAAGTTCTAATGGTGACAGAACTGTAATCGATCGAAAAATTTTGGGTTTTCTAGCATTCATATAAGCCATTATTCTCAACACTTTTGAAAGTTCTGATTGCTTACTAATCAATTTCAAAATTTGATTATCTTCCTCTACTACAATATGTACCTTTATCTCTTTCTTCTCTTCTTCAATATCTAACTGAGTGGGTTGATCGGGTATCTTGAAATTCCAAGTTTCTTGAAGAAAGGGTGGTCCATTCCACCAAAGGTTATTTTCCTTTAATTTAGATAGCATAACACCGCGGGACACAAGATCTGCTGGATTGAGTTTGGTGGGAATGTGTCGCCAAATACTGAAGTTTGTGAGTCGATGAATTTCGGTGACTCGATTCGCAATAAATGTTTTCCATCTTGATGGCAATCCTGCTATCCAACCTAGAGTAATGGTAGAATCCGTCCATGCAAATACTTTAATGTTTTTAAATGGCAACACTGATTTTATGTAGTTCAGCAATTTTGCTAACCTGACGGCACCACAAAGTTCCAGTCTCGGTAGAGAAATGGTGTTAACTGGTGCAACCTTGGATTTGGATATTAGCAAATGGGTGTGAATGTGATTGTTATTATCCAAAACTCGTAAATATACTACAGCTCCATATGCTCTAGTCGAGGCATCGCTAAAACCATGGAGTTCGATACTTTGAATACCATCTCGGAATCCTGATGTCCTCTAGCATGGTTAACTCTTCCTGGAAGGAGAGCCATTCGTGTTGTAATTCGACTGGTAATATATCGTCCCATGAAAGTCCTCTTATCCATAGTTTTTGCATAATGATTTTTGCTTTTATAACACAAGGTGCTATCCATCCTAGTGGATCAAAAAGTCGGGCAATAGTTGACAGTATTGTCCTTTTCGAGATTATGTTGTCTATGACAATCCTTTGTAATGAAAACGAATCTGTAGAAGGAAACCAACTAATTCCAAGTGTCTTGGTGTAATCTGACCCAAGTGTTAGAGAGATACTTGTTTCTCGATCTTCCTGCGGTATTGCTTCAAGAAATTCCGCATTGTTACTCATCCATTTACGGAGATGAAAACCTGCAGATGAGAATAACTTGGAAACTTCTGCATATTTTTGTTTGGCTGCCTCAATTGAATCTGCTCCTGATACTAAATCATCAACATACATATTTTCCCGTATTATCTTAGCAGCTAGTGGATATGTTGACTCTTCATCAGTGGCGAGTTTTTGGAGAGTTCGATTAGCTAAATATGGTGCTGGGGCAGTACCAAACATCAAAACTTTAACCTTGTAAAACTTAACGGGTTTGGATGGATCGTCACGCCAAAATATCTAGTAGTTGATAGTAGGCATCGTCTGGATGAATCTTGATCTGCCTATACATTTTTTCAATATCAGACGTAAAGGTAATCTTATGAGTTCTCCATCTTAGAACTATTGATATTATATCATTTTGTGTCTTAGGTCCAGTCATCAGATGATCATTCAACGAACTTCCATCCGGAGTTTTAAATGAAGCGTTGAAAACTACGCGAAGCCTTGTTGTCGTACTGGATTCTTTAATGACAACGTGATGTGGAACAACATAATGACACGGTGAATTGAGTGTAGGATCGTTTTTCATATCCACTTCTTCCATTTGATTTAGTTGTAGATATTCCGATATGCTTTTGTTGTATTCGTTATAAAGTGTCGGGTTATTAAGCAACTTCTTCTCTTGTTTGTAAAACATCATAAGTGCATTGTGTTGTGTAGATTTCAATTCCGGGCGATGGTTTTCTTTGAAAGGCAATGATACTTCAAAACGCCCTCCCGGCAACCTCTTAGTATTATCTAGAAAATGCTTCTCGCAAGCAACATCTTCTTCAGCTTCGGCTTTTTCATATGGGGTTTCTTCTATTTCCCAAAAGTTTCTCATTTGAGTGTCGATATCGGTTATTTGGGTGTAAACTTGTACATTTTGTCTTTCTTCAACTTGTGTTTTTCTTAATAAAATCCAACCGAATCTTGTTTTCTGTGCTATTGGAGCAACAGCCTGATCTCCTCGTATGATATCTGGTAAAATTATTTCGTAGTAGATATCGCTGCCTAGTAACAAGTCAACTTTGGCTGGTACATGAAACGACGGGTCAGCTAATTTTAAACCTTCTATATGTTTTAATTTATTTGTTGGTATCTTTTGATTCGGAAGAAATCCAGTAAGAGTTTTGAAGATGTAGCCCTTTGTCGATGTTACAAATTCAGAAAGGGTTGACTGAAGATTTAATTCAACAAAATTCTTACAAGATCCGCTTTTATTTTCTCCTAAAACCGAAACGTCGAACGAAGTCGGATATTTTTTCAGGCCTAATAATTGAGCTGCAGATTCTGTAATAAAAGATGCTTGAGATCCAGGATCAATCAAAGCTCTTAGGTTGAAATAGGTTCCGTAAGCTGATTTAACTTTTACTATGGCTGTTGCTTACAAAATTTGGGTACTATTAAATTCGTTTAAATGAAAACAGTTAGTAGATGTTGAAGGTGGTACGTCGTATGGCTGAAAAGTTGTTGTTCCAGAAGGGAATAAAACTATAGAAAGAATTGGTTACCTAGACAGATGGAAACGTCTTCAAGCATCGCTACAGACCTTCTGGAAGGAATGGAGCGGCGAATATCTTACAAGGCTTCAAAATCGGCCGAAGTGGCTGAAAACCGAAAAACAACCAAGTATCGGAGATCTCGTGTTACTAAAAGATGAACGACTTCCACCATCGAAATGGTCGATGGCAAGAATTATCGAAACATATCCAGGACAAGATGATCTCATCCGCGTAGTAAAGGTGCGAACACAAAACTCAGAATTTAAAAGGCCTATCACCAAAATATGTTCGCTACCATCCAACGATACCAATGGAGAAAAGACACTAATTTAAAACCCAAAGAACGTTCATTTAAAAACACCCACACACACACACACACACACACACGCTCAAATACCATAATCGTAAAACAATTTAAAAATTAATACAGTCCACAAGCTAACCAAATTCTCATTGAAAATTCAAATATAAAAATTAAATTTCATCTATGGAATACTCGCTCATCAAATTAAAGATAGAAAGGCTACTATAATTGAAACCCACTCACACACACATACACATATACACACCCGTGCGTACACACACACACACACATACACACACACATTATTAAATACACATAATCAAAAAAATACATATAACACGTACTTAATCAAACCACACAAACCCATAATCAATTATATAATCAAATATACACAACATTTACACACCTAATCAAACATATATCCCACACATACAAATATAATCAAACATATACCACACATACACATTTATATACACCTACATATATCTAATTATATAAACATATACAAATTTCAACAATTTAAAATTTTGAAAGAAGAGCTAATATTATAATGTTCGTCAAGAACTTTAATTAAAATTTCAATAAAACACCTAAATTGAAAATAAGATTAAACTTTCAAAAAAAAAGACAGCTAAAACTGAATTGGAACTAAATTAAAAATGTTAAACAAAACCTAAAATAAAATTGGAATAAAATCTTAAAATCTAAAAAGAAAAAAATGAATTCAAAACAATCGAAAACTCACCTGAAACATGAAATTTAATATGCCATAGGTGGCAACTATATTCATTAATCTGAAAAAAAAAATAATAAAATAAATTAATAAAGTACCCACACAATTAAATTAAATTAAATACCTACTCACCTAAAAACCAAATCCCACCTTGAAAGAAAACAAAAAAAACTGAAAATAAAAGGAATATCATTAATGAATTTAAGAAAAATCATTAAAGTTAAATTTTAAACAGCACATCAATAACATACTACATATCATCAATTAATACACATCTTGATTAACTACTTCTAAATTACAAAAACAACACTATAACAAATAATATACATATGAATAAAACTAAAACTGCACAAAAAGTTACAATCAACACATAAATTCACTAAATTTTCAATAAATAAAATCACATTAAATATACACATTTAGTACTACAACACAATTAATATTCATTAAAACTATAAAATCGAATCGCGAAAATTAAAACAAAACAAAATATACGCCCGCCACTTATCATAAGAGTACAATATGTAAAGCGGGAACAACAAACAACATGAAGTTGAATGAGGTTGAGAGTTCGAGACTCGAGACTCGAACTTTCATCAACAAGAAAACTTAAGGATGCGCGTCGACGATCGTTAGTTATGCATCTCCCACATAGATGGCGCTAATAACATAATTTAAGTTGCATGTTGAATTTTATAAATAATTTTTTTTTTGTTATACAAATTTATTAATCAAAATTCTCTATTTCATGTGAGAGACCCAATAATATGAAGGAAAGTTACCAGATCGATCGTTTACCTTGTGCAATGTGGGGGGAGAATGTTGAATGCAGCCATTGAACATTGGCGTCAATAAACGCGCCGCTCCAGCCGCCGATATAAACAAAATCTAGTACCTGATTATACATAAATGTGAAGGTGAAGTCAAGGTGGAAAAAGAAGAAAATAAAGACTTATATTCAAACTTTCAAGGTGGTTGTTTCATTTTTTATATATAAAATTTTCCTTTTGTTCTTTTTGTTAAAAAGATATTTTTGAGCGTACCAGCTGCTCTGACCAGGGCCAGAGGAGCCTTCGCTCTGACGAAACGTCTGTTTTTTAGCAGTCGGCTTGACCCCAGAGTGAAGGTAATTTGCTACATGGCCCTCATACGGCCGATGATTGTTTATGGTGTGGTTCAACGTTCCCCTTCCCAGATGGAAAAGTTTCGGGTGTTCGAGCGGCAGTGTTTACGACGCTGTACCGGCTTATAACGAACAGCCGAATCTTCTTACGTGCATTACTATTCCAACGAGGTCCTATACAACGGGGCTCGAATCAACAGAATTGACAATTTCGTGATAAAACTCGTTCGAGGTCACATTGCAAGAGCTATGCCTTCGACCAACAATTTAATTTTCGGGGCGTTCTATCCGAACGACGAGTATTTTGAAGTGCACGCTTGAGCGGCTTCATTCCACCAGAGGCATTCCTCTTTTTAGATAGATGCGGTCTAATACAGGATAGATTGGCAGTTCCGCTAATCTACCACGTCAGACGACGAACCGTGGATAGGCGACTCCTGTACAATCGGGACGTCATGGCACAAGGCGGAGCAGAGCTCCTTCGGTTCAGTAGGGCTGTGCCCGAAAGGGACCGAACTGATAGGGTGAAAAAAGGAGAACCAGTTTTGGTGGCTACAATCGGCACTTGATAGTGGGTAGTCGGGATGGGGTTTAAAGCCTTGGCCGGCTTACATACTTGTTTTATAGTTTTAGGGTTTAATTTTAAGTAGAATAGGCATGGTGGCACAAAAAAAAATACAATAAATACAAAAAAAGAAACATACAAAAAAAAAATACAAAAAAAAATAAAAAAATAAAAAAAAAAAAGACAACAAAATATGAAAAACAAAAAACGTTAGATAATTAGATTTTCTGCTGTGGTTGTTCTAGTTTTAAGTAGTTTATAGGTAGAATAGGTAGTTTTAGTTAGCTTTAAGTTTTATATTAAGGACCTTATTTTAAGTAGTTTTTAAGTAAAAATAAAAAAAGGATATTGATATTAGTTTTTTTGAAATTTTCTAATGAATAAAAAAATAAATAAAATGAATTGAAGTTAAATAGATCTTAGGGCCGAAAGGCATTAGCATTAAGTATTATTGTTTAACTTAGAGTGTCCGTGTGGGACCAGTAAGTTAGTTGTAAGTTATGGTTAATTAGGCTAGTTTTATGAATTTTTGTCTAGCTTTAAGATAGATTTAAGAGTGAATTAATAAAAATGAATTTGAAAAAAAAAAAAAAAGTGGCGTCCGAAGAAGAATCCATAGGTCGTGGGTTCGAATCCCGTGAGGAGTCGACGAAAAATATTATTGCTTTTTTTCATAATCGAGAAATAGCAGACTTCTATAATTGGGAGCAAAAGGTAATGGAGAAGGAGAAGAGAGCAGGGGTATCGAAAGATACCTCTGCGAATTCATCAGGTGATGTTTATGTGGTGCCACCAGCGGTACCCCGATTCACCGCAACATCATCAGGCCACCAGTCTGATAGTTACTTAACAACAACAACTAATGTTAAGAGGAAGAAAATACAGACACCTAATTTTGTAGAAAGGAACAATGCTGCTAAAGGCGGAGCGATGCGAACAGAAGTGCAGCCAACAAAGACACAAGAGATGACGTCACAAAGTGAGTCGTCAGAAGGAAAAGTTGACTACGTCTCCGAAGGTGGAGAGGGGCACTACAGGTCGCCTAAAAATAAAAACAGGTTCTCAAGCCTAGCGCCGCCAGAGCAGCCTAAGGAAAGGCAGAGGGAGGTGCCTGATGCCCCCAACGACAACGAAGCCGATGAAATGGAGCTGGCATAAGTGCTGCAGGCAAAAAAGCAGCAAATAGATTCCTATGAGGACCAGCTAAAAAAGCTGAAGGAGGAGATGGAGCCCCTTCTCAGTGCACTGAAAGCCAAAATTGAAGCGCGCCGACAAAAAGAGGGAGCTGAGAAGGAGGAAAAAGTAACATAACGGCTGCAACAACAACAACAGCAGCAACAGGCGAAACAAAAAAAGCCAGAAACAAGGCAACAAAAACAACAACCACATAAGCAACAACCACAGCCAAAGCTGGCTACCAAAAGTACTGGAGCGGAGCAAAAAATGAAGGCTTCATTAAAAACGACAGGCCCAATGTCTGAGGGCCCATCGACTTCGGCTAAGGGCAAAAAAGAGCAACAACAACAACAGCTACAGCCAAGGCAGCAGCAACATCAACAACAACAACAGAAGCAACAGAAGCAGCAGCAGAAGCAACAGCAGCAACAGCAACACCAGAAACAACCACAGCCCAAGAAGGAGAAGGTGCCACCTATTAGAACCTACCGGGTTGACCTGCAGGACTTGAAACAGGTATGTTATTTGGCCACTAAGGGCAATTTTGTAATAAATATTTTGAAAGAAAAAGAAAAGCGGTATTCGGTGCAGTGCTTCTCACTGGCCGAATACAATTTACTTAAATGAGTGCTAAAACAGACCACCGCTGAGTTCTTCAGCTACACGCCTAAAAGCGAAAAATTTCAAACAGTTCTTCTGAAGGGCATAAGTTCCTGCACGGAACCGGAGGCGCTCTTAGCTGATCTCCGTAAAAAAGCCACTGACGATCTCGATTTTATCGGGGTCAAGCCTTTCACTACGGTGAAGTCCAGGCGAGGGGGTTATAGGCTGCCAACGTTCCTCGTAACATTATCGCCCCAAAGCAGTTTTGATAGTGTGAAGAAAATCAAATCCCTCGACTATCAAACTGTACACTGGGACACATTAAAAAGGCACGACGACATTCTACAATGTACGAAGTGCCAGAGGTTCGGCCATGCCAACGCCAACTGCAATATGCAGTTGCGCTGCGTAAGGTGTTCCGAAACCCACAACGAGGGAGAATGTAAGCTGGGGAATGAGCGGGTTGAGGATTTGACCCAGCTCAAGTGTGTCCTTTGTGGAAACCAAGGGCACCCGGCTAACTATAGGGGTTGCCCTAAGGTCCAGCAAATGAAACAACAACAGGCCAGTCAAAAAGCCGAAGCAAGTCGAACAGTTCGACAGGCTCCAACACAAAAATTCGTGGATCCCAAATTCTCTTACGCCCAAATGGTGTCAGGGAATGGGAACACGATATAGGTTCCACCAACGGTTTCCCCAAAGGCCCCTGTGCCTAAGGCACCAGAGGTGCAGCCTGACATTGTAGCCTTGTTGTTGAGCATTCAAGGTCAACTTACAGGGCTGCAAAGTCAGATAAAGGAGCAAGGCAAAAGGGTAGATCATCTCTACTCTTTGTTGCCTGGCCTGGCGCAATTTAGACCATAATGGGCGCGCTGCCGGAGACGGGCCTAAAAGTCCTAGCTGTGAATGTAAATTCACTGATTAGGATTGAACGAAGAGCCAATATGTTCCAATTGTTGAAAGACTACAGTCTCGATGTGTTTATGGCTAGCGAAACCAAGCTAAAGCACAAACACAAATTGACTCATAAAAATTACAATATCGTAAGAAGAGACCGGCCCGACTCCACTCAAGGGGGCGGTGTCGCTCTCTTTATACGAAAAGACATTAATTATAAAGTCATATACAACAATGAATTGCGAAAGCTCAAGACGCTAGAAGTTTGCGTTGTATGCATCTCTCTCACTCAAGGGAAGCGGATGTATATGATTGCGGCTTATGCGGCTGGAGCTCCGCAGGTTACTTACTTTGCTTCAGAACTCGAGATTCTTTTTAGGGAACTTAAACTGAGCTTGGAAGAAAACTATTTCATCTTGGCCGGTGATTTGAACGCAAAACATGAAGACTGGGGAAATCAACACAGTAATCCCAGAGGTAACCATCTTTTTAATTTGATGAATCTTTACAGCGTTGAATATGGCGTCGACCTGCTGGCTACTGAAAAGCCATCGTACCCAAGAAGCGACTCCTATCTGGATCTTTTGCTGTACGACACAAGACTGACAGTTACAGATAAAGTGGGTAATCACCCTCGAAACTGCTTACAGACAGTCGAGTACGACAGTGATCACTGCGGACTGGCTGCTGTAATGCAGATTCCGAACGAACGCGTGGAGTTGGAGGAATACGTTGCAACGCATTCTTACAATTACAGTAAGCTGGCCTCGCTTCACCAACGCCCTAGTGAGAGAACTTCGTTCGAGTGACATAGCCCCACCAAACAACAGAAACCTGACAAATACAGAAATTGACCAACATTTACAACAGATGGATGAAACAATAAAACGAACGATGGAACGGACAATACCAAAGTACAAAGAACGGGACCAAATGGACGCTTACAGAAACGCGACTATTGACGCACTACGTAGGCACAAGAGTGGCTTACTGACAAGACTCAAAAACTTGTACAGACGACTCACAGACCCACACGACTTGGAGGTTAGGACACTGAAGTCGTCAATAAAAAATGTCAATCTGTTGATTAAGGAGAACTACAGGCTATCAATTAACAATTACTGGGACCGCAAGATCCGGTCAGTTAATTCCAGTGACCCTAGTATGTTCCCTAAAATCAACAAGATATTCAGAAAAAAGAACGATAATGACCTTCCGTGTCTGAAACTTCAAAGAACTGAAGAGAACAGGGACGTACTCAGGACAGCGCAAATAGATCCAGAAGAAGCCATCTTTGACGATGACTTTTATATAATTGAAGATCCGAAGGAAAAAGTGGAGGCGGTGGGAGCTGCCTTCCAGCAAGTGTACAAGGTGAATGTTAGCATTCACCCCAACCACGACCTGGAAAACAGAGCCCTACTTAATCACTTTTACCTTCGAAATGATATAACACATTGGCGATCTGAGAACCGCGGTTTTATGCGGTTCGATGACGATTCCTTGGCAAATGCCATAATCGCCGAGCAAACGGGACCAAGTCCCCTGTTAGTGACGAAGATTGAGCTTCAGCTCATCTTCAACTCAATAAAAAATAAAAAGTCAGCAGGTGTCGATGGTATATCCAACGTTGTACTAAGACATTTACCGATGGAGGCAATTGACATTTACACCACACTCTTCAATAATGCACTGAATAATGCATATTATCCAGTGCATTGGAAGACCGCTGTGGTTCATCCTCTACCGAAAAAGGGAAAGTACAACTCCAACCCGTCAAATCTTCGGTCGATAAGTCTTCTTCCGAGCATCAGCAAAGTTTTCGAAAAAATCATTAATAGGGCTCTGACTAAGTGGGCTGCGGACAACAAAATAATTCCGGATAAACAGTTCGGGTTCAAGGCGGGTCATGACACAATTCATGCTGCGTCTAAACTCGTTTCTGATATCCAATGGAATAAAACAAAACAACAATGCACAGGTGCTGTTCTGGTTGATTTGGAAAAGGCCTTTGGCACCGTATGGTTAGAGGATCTTAACCTAAAACTGAGCAGGCTTGGCATAAGCAAACCATTGTTGTATATGCTTTATGATATGCTTAACGGTAGAAAGTTTGTTGTCAAAAGTGGCAACGTAACTTCTACCACAACATTCTTAATTAAAAATGGTCTTCAACAGGGAGCGGTGAATTCGCCGATTCTCTTCAGCATTTACACCAGCGATCTGATAGGTAGTCTTACAAAGGCAATTGCGTATGCCGACGATCTAATTGCGTACAGAACGGCCCGAAAGGTTGAGGTTATTAGAATTCTCTTGCAGCGTGATTTCGACAAGATTCAGCGATATTGCGACGACTGGAAACTGAAAATAAATGTCCAGAAGTAGGAGACAATTCTGTTCCGGACTCCGTTGGCTAGGGCCACGAGGGATACGTGCAAGAATTGGCGCAAGATGGTCATCGTTGATCTTCACGGGCAGCCATTAGCGAGCAAAAGTGTAGTGAAGTACCTCGGTATCTGGTTAGATCAGTATTTATATTTCGACAGACATATAAATGCTGCTTTTGAATGCAGCCATTGAACATTGGCGTCAATAAACGCGCCGCTTCAGCCGCCGATATAAACAAAATCTAGTACCTGATTATACATAAATGTGAAGGTGAAGTCAAGGTGGAAAAAGAAGATAATAAAGACTTATATTCAAACTTTCAAGGTGGTTGTTTCATTTTTTATATATAAAATTTTCCTTTTGTTCTTTTTGTTAAAAAGATATTTTTGAGCGTACCATTTGGTCCTTCGATAGCCTACTTTGTGAATCCAGATACCAAAGTAAATCACCCACTAAAAACCAAAGTGTAACGACATTTTGTCGTGATTTTCATTTTATGTTAATAAATTTTGGAACAATAAAAGTATAACATTCTTTAAATAAGACAAATTAAAATCAAGCTTAAAAACTATAACGTGTGTTTATCATCATCATCATCGCTATCGCCGTCACCGTCACCATCGCAGTCATCATCGTAGTCACCATCGCAGTCATCATCGCAGTCATCATCGCAGTCATCATCACCTTCGCCATCACCATCGTCATCTTCATCATTATCACCATTGCCATCGCCGCCGTCGCCGTCACCATCACCAACTCCATCAACATTGTCATTGGAGTCTTCAAGTGTTGCAAGAATCCATCCACTAATTATCGCCACCCAGTTTCATCACTAAAATCAAAGTATTCGCAGTGAGTAAATTTCACTTTCATTTGTAATTTACATTATACAATATACATACATATCTACACATTACATATCACACAATTTAAATTTTAATATACAATAAATACAATAATCTACAAAATGAATGCTGCTAAAATTTTGAAAAGTTTATGTACTCAAATCTCGAAGGATTTTGAGAATTTCAAGAAGACAGTCAATGCATCTCGTAGGACAAAAAATTATGTATCTACAAGGCTTGAGACACTCAGTAACAATTGGCTTACTATTGTAGAGCAACACCAAATTGTTATTTGTTGCGATGAGATTAAGGAAGATGTATTATCTTCGATGGAAGAGGTTTTTAGTGAGGGAAACGATATATATACGCTTTACAAATCCCTGTTGTTGGACGAGTTGGATAAATTTGCTGAAGCAGAAGCAGCTAAAGCAAATGAAACAATACCTACAAATGCTTTAGTGGAAAAGTCAGCCAATCAAAAGCAACACGACGTTCGTTTGCCAAAAATACACCCACCGACATTCACGGGGGAATATCAAAATTGGCGTTCATTTCATGACCAGTTTGTTTCTTTGGTTCATAACAATTCGTCGCTTATAAAAATCGAAAAGTTGCATTACTTAAAGGCTAGTTGCAAAGAAGGTGCAGGCATCTTATTAGAACACATTAGTGTAGATGATGCAAGTTATGATAAAGCTTGGGAAATCTTAACAACGAGGTACGATTTTAAACGAATACTTGTCAACAACGAACTCAAATTGTTTTACGAATTGCCTGTTGTTAAGGAAGAAAATTCGAAAGGCATTCGCGAACTGTTGGACAACTCAACAAAAATTTTACACGCGTTAAAAAATTTAGAGTTGCCAGTCCAGCATTGGGACGCAATTATAATATTTCTGCTTTTTAAAAAAGTTACCTGCTACCGTTCAATCGAAATGGGAAGCAACTCTTGGAACCAAGAAAGAAATTCCTACTTATAGAGAATTCTCTGACTTTTTGGAAACAAGGTTCCGAACATTAGAGATGATGGACCAACAATACCAAGTAAACGCAACAACACAAAAAAGGCAATCAAAGAATGTTTTTCTTCTCAATACAGAATCGACAGAAAACTTCGCATGTAAAGCTTGCCATAAAGGCATACATTCATTAAGAACATGCTCAAAATTTTTAAAAATAGATGTGAATGCTAGACAACGACTTGTTCGACAGTTTGGCAACTGTTTTAATTGTTTAGCATACAGTCATCGAACAAATAAGTGCCCAAGCAATAAATCCTGTCATTTTTGCCAGAGAAAACACAATTCACTCTTACATTTTCCAAATACGTCAAATTTTAACAACACAAATCAACAAACACGCTCACAATCAAACACTTTTACAAATTCAAACAATCATCAACCATTAGGTCAAGGGAATAACAATCAATTTCAACGCAACACACATAACAACACATGCACGAACAATCCCCATTCACAAGCACAATCAAACTCAGTCAATCACACCCAACAAAATAATAACATAAACTCATTCAATCGGTCAAATAACAACACTCATAATGCAAATCAAACTCAAACACATCATGTAGCAACTGAAATCAACCCGAATGCACCAACTTTTCAGCCACTTCGGCCGATTTTGAAGCCTTGTAAGATATTCGCCGCTCCATTCCTTCCAGAAGGTCTGTAGCAATGCTTGAAGACGTTTCCATCTGTCTAGGTAACCAATTCTTTCTATAGTTTTATTCCCTTCTGGAACTATATGTGCAGATGTGCCGATTAGAAAATGAGCTGGTGTTAAAACATTAAAATCATCCAAACTGTCTGTTAACGGGCAGAGGGGTCTCGAGTTTAAGCAAGCTTCTATTTGAGCTAGAAGCGTACTGAGCTCCTCAAACGTCAGAGCTTGGTTTAGAGCAATTCTCTTCAAATGGTATTTAACCGATTTCACTCCAGCTTCCCATAAGCCTCCGAAGTGAGGAGAAGCTGGAGGAATGAAGTTCCATTTAGTACCCAATTTGCTCAATGATTCAGCAATCTCGTTGTAACTATGCTTAGCTTCGTTTATCATTTTTTGCAGTTCCGTACTTGCACCTTTAAAATTGGTACCGCAATCACTATATATATTTGTACAAATTCCTCTTCGCGATGTAAAACGTCGGAATGCGGCAATAAAAGCTTGTGTTGTAAGGTCTGTGACGGCTTCAAGATGAATTGCCTTTGTTGAAAGGCAAATAAATATTGCGAAATATCCTTTAAATCGCTTGGCACCTCGTCCTTTCCAAGCTTTAACTTCGATGGGTCCAGCGTAGTCAACACCTGTGTGTTCAAATGGTCGCGAAATATTGACTCTGGGTGCAGGAAGAATGCCCATCAGCTGTTGCATCGGTTTTGGGTTATTTTTGTAACAAGTTATGCACTTGTTAATATATTTCTTAACTGTCCTTTTCATATTGAAAATCCAGAATTTGTTACGAATAAAAGCAATAACTTGTTGTATTCCACCGTGAAGCGTTTTCTCATGGGCATCTTCAATAATCATTCTTGACAAATTGTGGTCTGATTTCAGTACGATAGGATGTTTCTGATCATATGTTAAAATGGCATTTTGTAATCTTCCTCCAATTCTTATAATACCAAAATCATCAGTAAAAAGATTAAGAGATTTATTAAGTTTGGTTTTCTTAGTTCCCTTCACATCAGAAAACATTACATTTTGAACCATTTTTATGGCTAATTTTAGGGCAAGATCAAGTTCTAATGGTGACAGAACTGTAATCGATCGAAAAATTTTGGGTTTTCTAGCATTCATATAAGCCATTATTCTCAACACTTTTGAAAGTTCTGATTGCTTACTAATCAATTTCAAAATTTGATTATCTTCCTCTACTACAATATGTACCTTTATCTCTTTCTTCTCTTCTTCAATATCTAACTGAGTGGGTTGATCGGGTATCTTGAAATTCCAAGTTTCTTGAAGAAAGGGTGGTCCATTCCACCAAAGGTTATTTTCCTTTAATTTAGATGGCATAACACCGCGGGACACAAGATCTGCTGGATTGAGTTTGGTGGGAATGTGTCGCCAAATACTGACGTTTGTGAGTCGATGAATTTCGGTGACTCGATTCGCAATAAATGTTTTCCATCTTGATGGCAATCCTGCTATCCAACCTAGAGTAATGGTAGAATCCGTCCATGCAAATACTTTAATGTTTTTAAATGGCAACACTGATTTTATGTAGTTCAGCAATTTTGCTAACCTGACGGCACCACAAAGTTCCAGTCTCGGTAGAGAAATGGTGTTAACTGGTGCAACCTTGGATTTGGATATTAGCAAATGGGTGTGAATGTGATTGTTATTATCCAAAACTCGTAAATATACTACAGCTCCATATGCTCTAGTCGAGGCATCGCTAAAACCATGGAGTTCGATACTTTGAATACCATCTCGGAATCCTGATGTCCTCTAGCATGGTTAACTCTTCCTGGAAGGAGAGCCATTCGTGTTGTAATTCGACTGGTAATATATCGTCCCATGAAAGTCCTCTTATCCATAGTTTTTGCATAATGATTTTTGCTTTTATAACACAAGGTGCTATCCATCCTAGTGGATCAAAAAGTCGGGCAATAGTTGACAGTATTGTCCTTTTCGAGATTATGTTGTCTATGACAATCCTTTGTAATGAAAACGAATCTGTAGAAGGAAACCAACTAATTCCAAGTGTCTTGGTGTAATCTGACCCAAGTGTTAGAGAGATACTTGTTTCTCGATCTTCCTGCGGTATTGCTTCAAGAAATTCCGCATTGTTACTCATCCATTTACGGAGATGAAAACCTGCAGATGAGAATAACTTGGAAACTTCTGCATATTTTTGTTTGGCTGCCTCAATTGAATCTGCTCCTGATACTAAATCATCAACATACATATTTTCCCGTATTATCTTAGCAGCTAGTGGATATGTTGACTCTTCATCAGTGGCGAGTTTTTGGAGAGTTCGATTAGCTAAATATGGTGCTGGGGCAGTACCAAACATCAAAACTTTAACCTTGTAAAACTTAACGGGTTTGGATGGATCGTCACGCCAAAATATCTAGTAGTTGATAGTAGGCATCGTCTGGATGAATCTTGATCTGCCTATACATTTTTTCAATATCAGACGTAAAGGTAATCTTATGAGTTCTCCATCTTAGAACTATTGATATTATATCATTTTGTGTCTTAGGTCCAGTCATCAGATGATCATTCAACGAACTTCCATCCGGAGTTTTAAATGAAGCGTTGAAAACTACGCGAAGCCTTGTTGTCGTACTGGATTCTTTAATGACAACGTGATGTGGAACAACATAATGACACGGTGAATTGAGTGTAGGATCATTTTTCATATCCACTTCTTCCATTTGATTTAGTTGTAGATATTCCGATATGCTTTTGTTGTATTCGTTATAAAGTGTCGGGTTATTAAGCAACTTCTTCTCTTGTTTGTAAAACATCATAAGTGCATTGTGTTGTGTAGATTTCAATTCCGGGCGATGGTTTTCTTTGAAAGGCAATGATACTTCAAAACGCCCTCCCGGCAACCTCTTAGTATTATCTAGAAAATGCTTCTCGCAAGCAACATCTTCTTCAGCTTCGGCTTTTTCATATGGGGTTTCTTCTATTTCCCAAAAGTTTCTCATTTGAGTGTCGATATCGGTTATTTGGGTGTAAACTTGTACATTTTGTCTTTCTTCAACTTGTGTTTTTCTTAATAAAATCCAACCGAATCTTGTTTTCTGTGCTATTGGAGCAACAGCCTGATCTCCTCGTATGATATCTGGTAAAATTATTTCGTAGTAGATATCGCTGCCTAGTAACAAGTCAACTTTGGCTGGTACATGAAACGACGGGTCAGCTAATTTTAAACCTTCTATATGTTTTAATTTATTTGTTGGTATCTTTTGATTCGGAAGAAATCCAGTAAGAGTTTTGAAGATGTAGCCCTTTGTCGATGTTACAAATTCAGAAAGGGTTGACTGAAGATTTAATTCAACAAAATTCTTACAAGATCCGCTTTTATTTTCTCCTAAAACCGAAACGTCGAACGAAGTCGGATATTTTTTCAGGCCTAATAATTGAGCTGCAGATTCTGTAATAAAAGATGCTTGAGATCCAGGATCAATCAAAGCTCTTAGGTTGAAATAGGTTCCGTAAGCTGATTTAACTTTTACTATGGCTGTTGCTTACAAAATTTGGGTACTATTAAATTCGTTTAAATGAAAACAGTTAGTAGATGTTGAAGGTGGTACGTCGTATGGCTGAAAAGTTGTTGTTCCAGAAGGGAATAAAACTATAGAAAGATGGAAACGTCTTCAAGCATCGCTACAGACCTTCTGGAAGGAATGGAGCGGCGAATATCTTACAAGGCTTCAAAATCGGCCGAAGTGGCTGAAAACCGAAAAACAACCAAGTATCGGAGATCTCGTGTTACTAAAAGATGAACGACTTCCACCATCGAAATGGTCGATGGCAAGAATTATCGAAACATATCCAGGACAAGATGATCTCATCCGCGTAGTAAAGGTGCGAACACAAAACTCAGAATTTAAAAGGCCTATCACCAAAATATGTTCGCTACCATCCAACGATACCAATGGAGAAAAGACACTAATTTAAAACCCAAAGAACGTTCATTTAAAAACACCCACACACACACACACACACACACGCTCAAATACCATAATCGTAAAACAATTTAAAAATTAATACAGTCCACAAGCTAACCAAATTCTCATTGAAAATTCAAATATAAAAATTAAATTTCATCTATGGAATACTCGCTCATCAAATTAAAGATAGAAAGGCTACTATAATTGAAACCCACTCACACACACATACACATATACACACCCGTGCGTACACACACACACACACACATACACACACACATTATTAAATACACATAATCAAAAAAATACATATAACACGTACTTAATCAAACCACACAAACCCATAATCAATTATATAATCAAATATACACAACATTTACACACCTAATCAAACATATATCCCACACATACAAATATAATCAAACATATACCACACATACACATTTATATACACCTACATATATCTAATTATATAAACATATACAAATTTCAACAATTTAAAATTTTGAAAGAAGAGCTAATATTATAATGTTCGTCAAGAACTTTAATTAAAATTTCAATAAAACACCTAAATTGAAAATAAGATTAAACTTTCAAAAAAAAAGACAGCTAAAACTGAATTGGAACTAAATTAAAAATGTTAAACAAAACCTAAAATAAAATTGGAATAAAATCTTAAAATCTAAAAAGAAAAAAATGAATTCAAAACAATCGAAAACTCACCTGAAACATGAAATTTAATATGCCATAGGTGGCAACTATATTCATTAATCTGAAAAAAAAAATAATAAAATAAATTAATAAAGTACCCACACAATTAAATTAAATTAAATACCTACTCACCTAAAAACCAAATCCCACCTTGAAAGAAAACAAAAAAAACTGAAAATAAAAGGAATATCATTAATGAATTTAAGAAAAATCATTAAAGTTAAATTTTAAACAGCACATCAATAACATACTACATATCATCAATTAATACACATCTTGATTAACTACTTCTAAATTACAAAAACAACACTATAACAAATAATATACATATGAATAAAACTAAAACTGCACAAAAAGTTACAATCAACACATAAATTCACTAAATTTTCAATAAATAAAATCACATTAAATATACACATTTAGTACTACAACACAATTAATATTCATTAAAACTATAAAATCGAATCGCGAAAATTAAAACAAAACAAAATATACGCCCGCCACTTATCATAAGAGTACAATATGTAAAGCGGGAACAACAAACAACATGAAGTTGAATGAGGTTGAGAGTTCGAGACTCGAGACTCGAACTTTCATCAACAAGAAAACTTAAGGATGCGCGTCGACGATCGTTAGTTATGCATCTCCCACATAGATGGCGCTAATAACATAATTTAAGTTGCATGTTGAATTTTATAAATAATTTTTTTTTTGTTATACAAATTTATTAATCAAAATTCTCTATTTCATGTGAGAGACCCAATAATATGAAGGAAAGTTACCAGATCGATCGTTTACCTTGTGCAATGTGGGGGGAGAATGTTGAATGCAGCCATTGAACATTGGCGTCAATAAACGCGCCGCTCCAGCCGCCGATATAAACAAAATCTAGTACCTGATTATACATAAATGTGAAGGTGAAGTCAAGGTGGAAAAAGAAGAAAATAAAGACTTATATTCAAACTTTCAAGGTGGTTGTTTCATTTTTTATATATAAAATTTTCCTTTTGTTCTTTTTGTTAAAAAGATATTTTTGAGCGTACCAGCTGCTCTGACCAGGGCCAGAGGAGCCTTCGCTCTGACGAAACGTCTGTTTTTTAGCAGTCGGCTTGACCCCAGAGTGAAGGTAATTTGCTACATGGCCCTCATACGGCCGATGATTGTTTATGGTGTGGTTCAACGTTCCCCTTCCCAGATGGAAAAGTTTCGGGTGTTCGAGCGGCAGTGTTTACGACGCTGTACCGGCTTATATCGAACAGCCGAATCTTCTTACGTGCATTACTATTCCAACGAGGTCCTATACAACGGGGCTCGAATCAACAGAATTGACAATTTCGTGATAAAACTCGTTCGAGGTCACATTGCAAGAGCTATGCCTTCGACCAACAATTTAATTTTCGGGGCGTTCTATCCGAACGACGAGTATTTTGAAGTGCACGCTTGAGCGGCTTCATTCCACCAGAGGCATTCCTCTTTTTAGATAGATGCGGTCTAATACAGGATAGATTGGCAGTTCCGCTAATCTACCACGTCAGACGACGAACCGTGGATAGGCGACTCCTGTACAATCGGGACGTCATGGCACAAGGCGGAGCAGAGCTCCTTCGGTTCAGTAGGGCTGTGTCCGAAAGGGACCGAACTGATAGGGTGAAAAAAGGAGAACCAGTTTTGGTGGCTACAATCGGCACTTGATAGTGGGTAGTCGGGATGGGGTTTAAAGCCTTGGCCGGCTTACATACTTGTTTTATAGTCTTAGGGTTTAATTTTAAGTAGAATAGGCATGGTGGCACAAAAAAAAATACAATAAATACAAAAAAAGAAACATACAAAAAAAAATACAAAAAAAAATAAAAAAATAAAAAAAAAAAAGACAACAAAATATGAAAAACAAAAAACGTTAGATAATTAGATTTTCTGCTGTGGTTGTTCTAGTTTTAAGTAGTTTATAGGTAGAATAGGTAGTTTTAGTTAGCTTTAAGTTTTATATTAAGGACCTTATTTTAAGTAGTTTTTAAGTAAAAATAAAAAAAGGATATTGATATTAGTTTTTTTGAAATTTTCTAATGAATAAAAAAATAAATAAAATGAATTGAAGTTAAATAGATCTTAGGGCCGAAAGGCATTAGCATTAAGTATTATTGTTTAACTTAGAGTGTCCGTGTGGGACCAGTAAGTTAGTTGTAAGTTATGGTTAATTAGGCTAGTTTTATGAATTTTTGTCTAGCTTTAAGATAGATTTAAGAGTGAATTAATAAAAATGAATTTGAAAAAAAAAAAAAGTGGCGTCCGAAGAAGAATCCATAGGTCGTGGGTTCGAATCCCGTGAGGAGTCGACGAAAAATATTATTGCTTTTTTTCATAATCGAGAAATAGCAGACTTCTATAATTGGGAGCAAAAGGTAATGGAGAAGGAGAAGAGAGCAGGGGTATCGAAAGATACCTCTGCGAATTCATCAGGTGATGTTTATGTGGTGCCACCAGCGGTACCCCGATTCACCGCAACATCATCAGGCCACCAGTCTGATAGTTACTTAACAACAACAACTAATGTTAAGAGGAAGAAAATACAGACACCTAATTTTGTAGAAAGGAACAATGCTGCTAAAGGCGGAGCGATGCGAACAGAAGTGCAGCCAACAAAGACACAAGAGATGACGTCACAAAGTGAGTCGTCAGAAGGAAAAGTTGACTACGTCTCCGAAGGTGGAGAGGGGCACTACAGGTCGCCTAAAAATAAAAACAGGTTCTCAAGCCTAGCGCCGCCAGAGCAGCCTAAGGAAAGGCAGAGGGAGGTGCCTGATGCCCCCAACGACAACGAAGCCGATGAAATGGAGCTGGCATAAGTGCTGCAGGCAAAAAAGCAGCAAATAGATTCCTATGAGGACCAGCTAAAAAAGCTGAAGGAGGAGATGGAGCCCCTTCTCAGTGCACTGAAAGCCAAAATTGAAGCGCGCCGACAAAAAGAGGGAGCTGAGAAGGAGGAAAAAGTAACATAACGGCTGCAACAACAACAACAGCAGCAACAGGCGAAACAAAAAAAGCCAGAAACAAGGCAACAAAAACAACAACCACATAAGCAACAACCACAGCCAAAGCTGGCTACCAAAAGTACTGGAGCGGAGCAAAAAATGAAGGCTTCATTAAAAACGACAGGCCCAATGTCTGAGGGCCCATCGACTTCGGCTAAGGGCAAAAAAGAGCAACAACAACAACAGCTACAGCCAAGGCAGCAGCAACATCAACAACAACAACAGAAGCAACAGAAGCAGCAGCAGAAGCAACAGCAGCAACAGCAACACCAGAAACAACCACAGCCCAAGAAGGAGAAGGTGCCACCTATTAGAACCTACCGGGTTGACCTGCAGGACTTGAAACAGGTATGTAAGTCGGCCACTAAGGGCAATTTTGTAATAAATATTTTGAACGAAAAAGAAAAGCGGTATTCGGTGCAGTGCTTCTCACTGGCCGAATACAATTTACTTAAGGGAGTGCTAAAACAGACCACCGCTGAGTTCTACACGCCTAAAAGCGAAAAATTTCAAACAGTCCTTCTGAAGGGCATAAGTTCCTGCACGGAACCGGAGGCGCTCTTAGCTGATCTCCGTAAAAAAGCCACTGACGATCTCGATTTTATCGCGGTCAAGCCTTTCACTACGGTGAAGTCCAGGCGAGGGGGTTATAGGCTGCCAATGTTCCTCGTAACATTATCGCCCCAAAGCAGTTTTGATAGTGTGAAGAAAATCAAATCCCTCGACTATCAAACTGTACACTGGGACACATTAAAAAGGCACGACGACATTCTACAATGTACGAAGTGCCAGAGGTTCGGCCATGCCAACGCCAACTGCAATATGCAGTTGCGCTGCGTAAGGTGCTCCGAAACCCACAACGAGGGAGAATGTAAGCTGGGGAATGAGCAGGTTGAGGATTTGACCCAGCTCAAGTGTGTCCTTTGTGGAAACCAAGGGCACCCGGCTAGCTATAGGGGATGCCCTAAGGTCCAAGAAATGAAACAGAAACAGGCCAGTCAATAAGCCGAAAGAAGTCGAACAGTTCGACGGGCTCCAATACAAAAATTCGTGGATCCCAAATTTTCCTACGCCCAAATGGTGTCAGGGAATGGGAATACGGGGCAGGCTCCACCAACGGTTGCCCCAAAGGCCCCTGTGCCTATGGCACCAGAGGTGCAGCCTGACATTGTAGGCTTGTTGTTGAGCATTCAAGGTCAACTAACAGGGCTGCAAAGTCAGATAAAGGAGCAAGGCAAAAGGGTAGATCATCTCTACTCTTTGTTGCCTGGCCTGGCGCAATTTAGACCATAATGGGCGCGCTGCCGGAGACGCGCCTAAAAGTCCTAGCTGTGAATGTAAATTCACTGATTAGGATTGAACGAAGAGCCAATATGTTCCAATTGTTGAAAGACTACAGTCCCGATGTGTTTATGGCTAGCGAAACTAAGCTAAACCACAAACACAAATTGACTCATAAAAATTACAATATCGTAAGAAGAGACCGGCCCGACTCCACTCAAGGGGGCGGTGTCGCTCTCTTTATACGAAAAGGCATTAATTATAAAGTCATATACAACAATGAATTGCGAAAGCTCAAGACGCTAGAAGATTGCGTTGTATGCATCTCTCTCACTCAAGGGAAGCGGATGTATATGATTGCGGCTTATGCGGCTGGAGCTCCGCAGGTTACTTACTTTGCTTCAGAACTCGAGATTCTTTTTAGGGAACTTAAACTGAGCTTGGAAGAAAACTATTTCATCTTGGCCGGTGATTTGAACGCAAAACATGAAGATTGGGGAAATCAACATAGTAATCCCAGAGGTAACCATCTTTTTAATTTGATGAATCTTTACAGCGTTGAATATGGCGTCGATCTGCTGGCTAATGAAAAGCCATCGTATCCAAGAAGGTTATCAATTAGCAAGTACTGGGACCGCAAGATCCGGTCAGTTAATTCCAGTGACCCTAGTATGTTCCCTAAAATCAACAAGATATTTAGGAATAAGAACGACAATGACCTTCCGTGTCTGAAACTCCAAAGAACTGAAGAGAACAGAGACGTACTCATGACAGCGCAAATAGATCCAGAAGAAGCCATCTTTGACGATGACTTTTATATAATTGAAGATCCGAAGGAAAAAGTGGAGGCGGTGGGACCTGCTTTCCAGCAAGTGTACAAGGTGAATGTTAGCAATCGCCAAAACCACGACCTGGAAAACAGAGCCCTTCTTAACCACTTTTACCTCCGAAATGATATGACACAATGGCGATCTGAGAACCACGGTTTCATGCGGTTCGATGAAGACTTTTTGGCAAATGCCATAATCGCCGAGCAAACGGGACCAAGTCCCATGTTAGTGACGAAGGTTGAGCTTCAGCTCATCTTCAATTCAATAAAAAATAAAAAGTCAGCAGGTGTCGATGGTATATCCAACGTTGTACTAAGACATTTACCGATGGAGGCAATTGACATTTACACCACACTCTTCAATAATGCACTGAATAATGCATATTATCCAGTGCATTGGAAGACCGCTGTGGTTCATCCTCTCCCGAAAAAGGGAAAGTACAACTCCAACCCGTCAAATCTTCGGTCGATAAGTCTTCTTCCGAGCATCAGCAAAGTTTTCGAAAAGATCATCAATAGGGCTCTGACTAAGTGGGCTGCGGACAACAAAATAATTCCGGATAAACAGTTCGGGTTCAAGGCGTCTAAACTCGTTTCTGATATCCAATGGAATAAATCAAAACAACAATGTACAGGTGCTGTTCTGGATGATTTGGAAAAGGCCTTTGACACCGTATGATAAGAAGGTCTTTACCTAAAACTGAGAAGGCTTGGCATAAGCAAGCCATTGTTGTATATACTTTATGATATGCTTAACGGTAGGAAGTTTGTTGTCAAAAGTGGCAATGTAACTTCTACCACAACATTCTTAATTAAAAATGGTCTTCAACAGGGAGCTGTGAATTCGCCGATTCTCTTCAGCATTTACACCAGCGATCTGATAGGTAGTCTTACAAAGGCAATTGCGTACGCCGACGATCTTATTGCGTACAGAACGGCCCGAAAGGTTGAGGTTATTAGAATTCTCTTGCAGCGTGATTTCGACAAGATTCAGCGATATTGCGACGACTGGAAACTGAAAATAAAAGTCCAGAAGTCGGAGACAATTCTGTTCCGGACTCCGTTGGCTAGGGCCACGAGGGATACGTGCAAGAATTGGCGCAAGATGGTCATCGTTGATCTTCACGCACAGCCATTAACGAGCAAAAGTGTAGTGAAGTACCTCGGTATCTGGTTAGATCAGTATTTATATTTCGACAGACATATAAATGCTGCTCTGACCAGGGCAAGAGGAGCCTTCTCTCTGACGGAACGGCTGTTTTTTAGCAAACGGCTTGACCCCAGAGTGAAGGTAATTTGCTACATGGCCCTCATACGGCCGATGATTGTTTATGGTTGTCCTGTGTGGTTCAACGTTGCCCCTTCCCAGATGGAGAAGTTTCGGGTGTTCGAGCGGCAGTGTTTACGACGCTGTACCGGCTTATATCGAACAGCCGAATCTTCTTACGTGCATTACTATTCCAACGAGGTCCTATAAACGGGGCTCGAATAAACAGAATTGACAATTTCGTGATAAAACTCGTTCGAGGTCACATTGCAAGAGCTATGTCTTCGACCAACAATTTAATTTTCGGGGCGTTCTATCCGAACGACGAGTATTTTGAAAGTGCACGCTTGAGCGGCTTCATTCCACCAGAGGCATTCCTCTTTTTAGATAGATGCGGTCTGATACAGGATAGATTGGCAGTTCCGCTAATCTACCACGTCAGACGACGAACCGTGGATAGGCGACTCCTGTACAATCGGGACGTCATGGCACAAGTCGGAGCAGAGCTCCTTCGGTTCAGTAGGGCTGTGTCCGAACGGGACCGAACTGATAGGGTGAAGCAGGAGAACCAGTTTTGGTGGCTTCAATCTGCACCTGATAGTGGGTAGTCGGGATGGGGTTTTAAGCCTTGGCCGGCTTACATACTTGTTTTATAGTTTTAGGGTTTAGTTTTAAGTAGCGTAGACATGATACAAAAAAAAAATACAAAAAATAACATGGAATTAAAAAAAAATAAATAAATAAAAAAAGACAACAAAATACGAAAAACAAAACGTTAGATAGTTAGATTTGCTGCTGTGGTTGTTCTAGTTTTAAGTAGTTTATAGAATAAGTAGTTTTAGTTAGCTTTAAGTTTTATATTAAGGACCTTATTTTAAGTAGTTTTTTAAGTAAAAATAAAAAAGGATATGGACATTAGTTTTTTTCTAAATTTTCTAATGAATACAAAAATAAATAAAATGAATTGAAGTTAAATAGATCTTAGGGCCGAAAGGCATTAGCATTAAGTATTATTGTTTAACTTAGAGTGTCCGTATGGGACCAGTAAGTTAGTTGTAAGTTATGGTTAATTAGGCTAGTTTTATGAATTTTTGTCTAGCTTTAAGATAGGTTTATGATTGAAGTAATAAAAATGAATTTGAAAAAAAAAAGTGGCGTCGGAACACAACTCCAAGGGTCGTGGGTTCGAATCCCGTGCAGAGTGCACTAGAAATCTTGAAGCTTTTTTTCACAATCGTGAAATCGTAGATTTTATAGATTGGGAAAAGAAGCAAATGGATAAGGAGAGGAAAGCAGGGGTATCGAAAGATACCTCTGCCAATACATCAGGTGATGTTACTGAGGTGCCAGCAGCGGTACAAAAAATCACCGAAACAACATCGGACCATGCAATAAAGAGGAAGAGGCAAACTCCCAATTTGGTGCAGCGAACTAATCCAGCTAAGCGGAACGCTAATAAAAAAAATGCAAGAAAAAAACAAAGGTGTGACGTCAGAACACGAAACACCAGAGAGTGACGACTCTGGGAGCCCAGAGGTTGAAGAAGGGCAGTTTAGGTCTCCGAAATATAGGAACAAGATCCTATTGGAGCCAGAACCGTCAACAAATAAATCATTGGAGGGGGAGGTGGACCAAATCCTCCAAGAAGAGAATCAACTGATGGAGGAACTGCAAACTAAACAGGCCGCCATCAGTAAATATGAAGATAGCTTGAAAAAACTAAAGAAGGAAATGGAGCCACTCCTCAGCCCACTTAAGCTAAGGCAGGAAGCGCGCCGACAGCAAAAGGCAGCGCAACGGCAACTGCAACAAAAACAACAGCAGCAAAAACAACAGCAACAACAACAACAGCAGCAAAAACAACCACAAACCAAGCCCGCTACCAAAAACACAAGAGCGGAGCAAAAGAAAAAACCGCCATCAGCAGTGACAGGCCCAAATGTTGAGGGCACATCGACCTCAACTAAAGCAATTCAGCAGCAATAACAGCAGCAACAACAGCAGCAGCAGCAACAACAACAGCAGAAACATCAGCAGCAGAAACAGCAGCAGCAGAAACAGCAGCAGCAACAACAGCAGCAACAGCAACACCAGAAACAACCACAGCCCAAGAAGGAGAAGGTGCCACCAATTAGGACCTACCGGGTTGACCTGCAGGACTTGAAACAGGTATGTAAGTCGGCCACTAAGGGCAAAACATTTTAAATGAAAAAGAAAAGCGGTATTCGGTGCAGTGCTTCTCACTGGCCGAAAACAAGCTACTGAAAGAAGTGCTTAAAGAGGCCACCGCTGAGTTCTTCAGCTACACGCCTAAAAGCGAAAATTTTCAGACGGTCCTTCTGAAGGGCATAAGTTCCTGCACGGAACCGGAGGCGCTCTTAGCTGAGCTCCGTGAAAAAGCCACTGAGGGTCTCGATTTTATCGGGGTCAAGCCTTTCACTACGGTGAAGTCCAGGCGAGGTGGTTATAGGCTGCCAATGTTCCTCGTAACATTATCGCCCCAAAGCAGTTTTGATAGTGTGAAGAAAATCAAATCCCTCGACTATCAAACTGTACACTGGGACACATTAAAAAGTCACGACGACATTCTACAATGTACGAAGTGCCAGAGGTTCGGCCATGCCAACGCCAACTGCAATATGCAGTTGCGCTGCGTAAGGTGCTCCGAAACCCACAACGAGGGAGAATGTAAGCTGGGGAATGAGCGGGTTGAGGATTTGACCCAGCTCAAGTGTGTCCTTTGTGGAAACCAAGGGCACCCGGCTAACTATAGGGGTTGCCCTAAGGTCCAACAAATGAAACAAAAACAGGCCAGTCAAAAAGCCGGAGGATGTCGAACAGTTCGACAGGCTGCAATACAAAAATTCGTGGATCCCATATTTTCCTACGCCCAAATGGTGTCAGGGAATAGGAATACGAGACAGGCTCCACCAACGGTTGCCCCAAAGGCCCCTGCGCCTAAGGCACCAGAGGTGCAGCCTGACATTGTAGCCTTGTTGTTGAGCATTCAAGGTCAACTAACAGGGCTGCAAAGTCAGATAAAGGAGCAAGGCAAAAGGGTAGATCATCTCTACTCTTTGTTGCCTGGCCTGGCGCAATTTAGACCATAATGGGCGCGCTGCCGGAGACGGGCCTAAAAGTCCTAGCTGTGAATGTAAATTCACTGATTAGGATTGAACGAAGAGCCAATATGTTCCAATTGTTAAAAGACTACAGTCCCGATGTTTTTATGGCTAGCGAAACCAAGCTAAACCACAAACACAAATTGACTCATACAAATTACAATATCGTAAGAAGAGACCAGCCCGACTCCACTCAAGGGGGCGGTGTCGCTCTCTTTATACGAAAAGGCATTAATTATAAAGTCATATACAACAATGAATTGCGAAAGCTCAAGACGCTAGAAGTTTGCGTTGTATGCATCTCTCTCACTCAAGGGAAGCTGATGTATATGATTGCGGCTTATGCGGCTGGAGCTCCGCAGGTTACTTACTTTGCTTCAGAACTCGAGATTCTTTTTAGGGAACTTAAACTGAGCTTGGAAGAAAACTATTTCATCTTGGCCGGTGATTTGAACGCAAAACATGAAGATTGGGGAAATCAACATAGTAATCCCAGAGGTAACCATCTTTTTAATTTGATGAATCTTTACAGCGTTGAATATGGCGTCGACCTGCTGGCTACTGAAAAGCCATCGTATCCAAGAAGCGGCTCCTTTCTGGATCTTTTGCTGTACGACACAAGACTGACAGTTACGGACAAAGTGGGTAATCACCCTCGAAACTGTTTACAGACAGTCGAGTACGACAGTGATCACTGTGGACTGGCTGCTGTAATGCAGATTCTGAACGAGCGCGTGGAGTTGGAGGAATACGTGGCAACGCATTCTTACAATTACAGTAAGATGCGCTGGCCTCGTTTCACCAACGCCCTAGCGAGAGAACTTCGTTCGAGTGACATAGCCCCACCAAACAACAGAAACCTGACAAATACAGAAATTGACCAAGATTTACAACAGATGGACGAAATAATAAAACGAACGATGGAACGGACAATACCAAAGTACAAAGAACGGGACCAAATGGACGCTTACAGAAACTCGACTATTGACGCACTACGTAAGCACAAGAGTGGCTTACTGACAAGACTCAAAAACTTGTACAGACGACTTACAGACCCACACGACTTGGAGGTTAGGACACTGAAGTCGTCAATAAAAAATGTCAATCTGTTGATTAAGGAGAACTACAGGTTATCAATTAACAAGTACTGGGACCGTAAGATCCGGTCAGTTAGTTCCAGTGACCCTAGTATGTTCCCTAAAATCAACAAGATATTTAGGAAAAAGAACGACAATGACCTTCCGTGTCTGAAACTCCAAAGAACTGAAGAGAACAGAGACGTACTCATGACAGCGCAAATAGATCCAGAAGAAGCCATCTTTGACGATGACTTTTATATAATTGAAGATCCGAAGGAAAAAGTGGAGGCGGTGGGACCTGCTTTCCAGCAAGTGTACAAGGTGAATGTTAGCATTCGCCAAAACCACGACCTGGAAAACAGAGCCCTACTTAATCACTTTTACCTCCGAAATGATATGACACAATGGCGATCTGAGAACCGCGGTTTCATGCGGTTCGATGACGACTTTTTGACAAATGCCATAATCGCAGAGCAAACGGGACCAAGTCCCATGTTAGTGACGAAGGTTGAGCTTCAGCTCATCTTCAATTCAATAAAAAATAAAAAGTCAGGAGGTGTCGATGGTATATCCAACGTTGTACTAAGACATTTACCGATGGAGGCAATTGACATTTACACCACACTATTCAATAATGCACTGAATAATGCATATTATCCAGTGCATTGGAAGACCGCTGTGGTTTATCCTCTCCCGAAAAAGGGAAAGTACAACTACAACCCGTCAAATCTTCGGTCGATAAGTCTTCTTCCGAGCATCAGCAGAGTTTTCGAAAAGATCATCAATAGGGCTCTGACTAAGTGGGCTGCGGACAACAAAATAATTCCGGATAAACAGTTCGGGTTCAAGGCGGGTCATGACACAATTCATGCTGCGTCTAAACTCGTTTCTGATATCCAATGGAATAAATCAAAACAACAATGTACAGGTGCTGTTCTGTTTGATTTGGAAAAGGCCTTTGACACCGTATGGTTAGAGGGTCTTTACCTAAAGCTGAGCAGGCTTGGCATAAGCAAGCCATTGTTGTATATACTTTTTGATATGCTTAACGGTAGGAAGTTTGTTGTCAAAAGTGGCAATGTAACTTCTACCACAACATTCTTAATTAAAAATGGTCTTCAACAGGGAGCTGTGAATTCGCCGATTCTCTTCAGCATTTACACCAGCGATCTGATAGGTAGTCTTACAAAGGCAATTGTGTACGCCGACGATCTTATTGCGTACAGAACGGTCCGAAAGGTTGAGGTTATTAGAATTCTCTTGCAGCGTGATTTCGACAAGATTCAGCGATATTGCGACGACTGGAAACTGAAAATAAATGTCCAGAAGTCGGAGACAATTCTGTTCCGGACTCCGTTGGCTAGGGCCACGAGGGATACGTGCAAGAATTGGCGCAAGATGGTCATCGTTGATCTTCACGGGCAGCCATTAACGAGCAAAAGTGTAGTGAAGTACCTCGGTATCTGGTTAAATCAGTATTTATATTTCGACAGACATATAAATGCTGCTCTGACCAGGGCCAGAGAAGCCTTCGCTCTGACAAAACGGCTGTTTTTTAGCAAACGGCTTGACCCCAGAGTGAAGGTAATTTGCTACATGGCCCTCATACGGCCGATGATCGTTTATGGTTGTCCTGTGTGGTTCAACGTTGCCCCTTCCCAGATGGAGAAGTTTCGGGTGTTCGAGCGGCAGTGTTTACGACGCTGTACCGGCTTATATCGAACAGCCGAATCTTCTTACGTGCATTACTATTCTTACGAGATCCTATACAACGGGGCTCGAATAAACAGAATTGACAATTTCGTGATAAAACTCGTTCGAGGTCACATTGCAAGAGCTATGTCTTCGACCAACAATTTAATTTTCGGGGCGTTCTATCCGAACGACGAGTATTTTGAAAGTGCACGCTTGAGTGGCTTCATTCCACCAGAGGCATTCCTCTTTTTAGATAGATGCGGTCTGATACAGGATAGATTGGCAGTTCCGCTAATCTACCACGTCAGACGACGAACCGTGGATAGGCGACTCCTGTACAATCGGGACGTCATGGCACAAGGCGGAGCAGGTTAGTTTAGGTTAGGTTGAGGGGCTGACAGTTGATGTCTTTACTGTCACACTTAGATCAACACAGATCCATTGTGATACCCATGAGTATTGCTACTCAAGCTAATAAGAAAAACCTATGTGTTCAGTGAGTCAAGCCATTTAGAGGCTTTGACGAAGTTCAGAATGTTAGTACCTGGCGTACTAGAGAGTTCTTTTAAATCCCCGAAGAAATAGTTGCCAAGCAGTTTCTTCCTTTGATGGGAGAGTGCGGGACAATGACACAGAAAGTGCGAAGTATCTTCATGCACCTCCTCGTCATCGCATCCTCTGCATAGATCATCTGAACTGATTCTCATCTTTTTCATATGATAACCTAACAGATTATGTCCGGTGATTATGCTTACAAGAGATCGAAGTGATCCCTTTTGTAGCTGCATAATTCTTTCCGTTCTTTGTTTGTTAAAACAGGGCCAGATCTTTCTTGTAGTGCCGCAGGTGTCAAGAAGGTTCCACCTTTCATCGGCCTTAATTGTTATTCTTTTTGAGATTTCCTGTTTTAAATAACAGGTAGGGATGCTAACTAGCTGAGCTTGGCTTACGTCAAGCATTGACCCTAATCTTGCTAATTCATCGGCTTTCTCGTTGCCTACTATATCGCTGTGGCCTGGGACCCAGCAGAGTCTAATGTTGTGCTGTGCGCCAAGAACCTTAAGCTCTTCGCGGCAGCATGAAACAAGCTTCGATTTTACCTCAGTTGCAGTAATCGCTTTTATTGCCGCTTGGCTATCAATGTAAAAGGTGATATCAGCTCGTGGTATCGCCATCATTGATACCTTTTTAGCAGCTGTTGTCACTGCCAGGACCTCCGCTTGGAAGACGCTGCTGTGGTTTGGAAGCCTAAGCGAGGCGGTCAACTTGAGAGATTCAGAATAGAAGCCTGCCCCTACACCAGTGTCCGTTTTAGAGCCATCAGTATAGATAGCTATTGACGACTCACTGGAGTATGGTATATTATCTATCCATTCCTCTCTGCTTGGGATGGCAGCTTGGAATGGTTTATGAAAATCAAGTACGGGTATTTTATAGTCTGCTGTATTACTATGACCCATAATTTTATGAAGGATCTGGGCGTGTCCTATGGAACTGTTTATCCAGACTTTAGTTTGACTAAGTCTCAGGGCACTTTTGGCCGCAGATTCTTGAACAAAGAGGTCTAGGGGAATCAAATTGAGTATAACTTCCAGTCCCGCAGTTGGAGTGGATCTCATTGCTCCCGTAATGCCAGTGCACGCAAGTCTTTGAACTTTTGTCAAAGTTTTCAGGTTCGTGCTCTTTTCTAAAGCCTTCCACCATACCAAATTACCATAGGTTAGTATTGGTCTAATTATTGCCGAATACATCCATCTGATAATTTTAGGGTTTGGTCCCCAGGTTTTCCCGAAAATTCTATTGCAGGAGTAAAAGGCAATCGATGCCTTTTTGAATCTATCTTTAGTGTTCAGACCCCAGTTTAGTTTTTTATCTAAGATCACACCGAGGTACTTTGCGTGGTCGGAGATTTTAAGAGGGCAGCCTTCAATTGAAGGAATTTTAAAATCAGGTATTTTACGCTTGTTAGTAAATAGCACTAGTTCTGTTTTAGCTGGATTAACTGTCAGCCCACAATTCCTAGTCCATTTGCTTACCAACGAGAGGGCGTATTCGGTTTGTTCACTGATAGTGGGTAGGAACTTGCCAGTCGCTAGCAATGCAAGATCATCAGCGTAGGCTATTATCTTTACTCCACTTGATTTCAATTTAGAGAGTATACCGTTCATGACAAGAACCCAAAGTAGCGGTGAGAGAACTCCACCCTGAGGGGTGCCTCTGGATGTGGTTACTCTCACCCTTTCTTCCGCTAGCTCAGAGTTAATTTGTCTCTTTCGGAGCATACTCATTATCCACTGTGTTATTACTTTTTCGACTTTGTGGTCGTCCAAGGCTTGCTTCACTGTTTCGTTCTTCACGTTATTGAAGGCTCCCTCAATATCCAAGAACGTTGCAAGGGTGTATTCCTTGTCATTCAGTGATTTTTCTATGACGCTGACAACATTGTGCAATGCTGTTTCAACGCTTTTTCCTTTAATGTAGGCATGTTGAAATTCCGATAAACAGTCCAGTTTCAGGGTGCTTCGGATGTGTATATCAATTAGCCTTTCAAAAGTTTTCGAAATAAACGATGTTAGACTAATGGCTCTATAGTCTTTGGCCTCCGTATGGCTAGGTTTACCAGCCTTAGGGATGAAAACTACCTTTACCTCACGCCACGATAAGGGAACATACCCCCATTTAAGGCTATTATTGAAAATGCTAACTAGGTGTGGGATGATAAGGTTTATGCATTTCTGAAGCATCATAGGGAAGATTCCGTCTAGACCAGGGGATTTGTACGGGGAAAAGGAGTGAATGGCCCATTTTATCCTTTCTTCCGTTATAATATCCGATGGTACTAGGGTTTCTGTATGAGACTCTGTTTCTGGACTGCGGATATCAGCTACGCAGCCAGGAAAGTGAGTATTCACAAGGAGCTCAAGCGTTTCGCCACCGGATTCAGTACAGCTGCCTGTAGGTTTTTTGAGGGATCCTAGAGCGACTGAATCCTTGGTCAGAATTTTCCTGAGTCTTGCTGATACATTTGTACTTTCTATTTCGTCGCAGAAGGCCATCCATGAGCTACGTTTTGCCCGTTGAGTTTCGACCTTAAAAATACGTTGACTGGCCTTATAATGTTCCCAATCAGCTTCTTTCCTAGTTCTTTTGGCGACGTTGAAAAGTCTTCTAGTTTCTTTTCTTAAGTTGCCTATTTCAGTGGTCCACCAGGGTGGTTTTTTCCTACCTTTTCCCATATGATTAATGGGACAGCTTTTTTCTAAAGCGCTATTCAGAACAACTCTGAGTTTTTCTGACGCAATATCTATGTCAGAGGGTTCTTGAATTAGAAGTGTGTCCGGGTTTTGAATCCCCTGTCCTACTTCCCTGCAGAATATATTCCAGTTGGTTTTCCTGAAATTCCTAAAGGGTTTTGGAGTTGCTACTTCATTGTGTATCAAGAACCCTATCAGTTTATGGTCTGAGAATGATTCCTCTTTAAGAACATTCCATTGATCTATTACTAGTGTGCTTGAGTTATTGGTTAGGGTAGCGTCAAGCACTTCTTTTCTATTTTTAGTTACAAAAGTGGGTTCGTTACCTCTGTTTGCTACTAAAAGATTATGGTCTAGTATAAATTCAAAAAGAGACTCACCTCTGTTGTTGATGTCGGTACTACCCCATTGAGTATGATGTGAGTTTGTATCACAGCCTAGTACCACGTCCCATCCCTCAGAGGCAGCTTTCTCTACAAGCTGGCTTGTGATATTAGCGGGAGGCCCTTCTTGTCCGTCATGCGGCATATAGCACGATGCCAGGATCAGTGGTGGGAGTCCCTTCCTCTCTATTTTCACAGCACATTGGTCTGGATCACTGTAATTTGCTAAAAGAAAGAGATTAAACTTCTTCCTGGCTAAAATACAAGATCTTATATTACTATTAGCTACTTGTGTGGCTTTGTATAGTGTAAAGTCTGATGTGTGTAGTCCTCTAATTCTGCCACCTGAAAACCAGGGTTCTTGAATTAGGGCAATGTCAATTTGTCTACTTCCCAAAATGTAGACAAGATTGGAGCTGGCGGCTTTACTATGATGAAGATTAATTTGAATCAATTTCATGCTCATATTTTGTTACTTACTTGTTTTGGTTTGTTTGTTATTAGCCGCAGTTTGCACCGGTTTATGCCGATGCGTACCTTGAATCCTATTTTCCGCAAAAGGGGTATAGATTTGTGGCTAAGTTGCACCACCACTTCTGTACCTTCTTTCGTTCTTTCTCCCATCTCTATTACTTTCCAGCTCTGACTTAGCTGTTCCGTATTTAGAGATTGGAGATATCGTTCTACGCGATCTCGGGGTATCGCGGGACCTTTGATCGTCATTCTGGCCTTAGGTTTGACGAAGTCGCTGATTTCGTTCGGACTGACCAAGCGGAGATCAGCGTTGGGCCAGGGAGCTATCGTTCTCTTGACGAAGTCCTGCAGGAAAACGAGGGTATTGTCGTCCTCGCACGTCAGAACTTTGAACCCATGGATGGTTTTGAGGTTCCCAAAGAGTGGTGGTGGCCTGCTATTAACGATAGCATCGTTAACCTCATCCAGGATTCTCATTTCCAATAATTGCCATTGGTCTTCTGAGAGTTTTCTCGAGGGATTGCCGAAATCCGCAATGGCGAATTTGCGCGCCTCTAACGTCTCTTCTGTAGCCAAGGTCTTTTTTCTTTTCTGCAGGGGTGATCTTTTCGTGGGCGAAAGTGTATCATCCTGCCTTGTTCTTTTGGACGTTTTTGCCACTGAATCAGGGTCCAGGGGAGGCACATGGCCCACCATCTCCTTCTCCTTCATCAGGTTCTTAGTCCCTATATTTTTGTCCTTGTTCGTTGCTGTCAGTGTCTTAAGGTTACGTGTAGCGTTTTCGAGCACTATCTTATCCCTTGCCGTTAAGGAGTCCGGATCTTTGTTGGATAGGCGTCGAATTGTCCGTTCAGTGTTGCGTATTCTCCTATGTAGTATTCTGTCTACGGTGAGAGTTTTGGTAGTCTTTTTCTCGATCACCGTTTTTGTCGTCCTAGTACTTAGTGAAGTTACGTCCATGACACCGCTGCTTGACGAAGGTGAAGGGGTTATGCTAGAGCTGCATTCGGGGACATGGCCCCTTGTACTGCTTTCACAAGCAACCTCCAGATTCTTCTCCTTCGAGACCGTTTTACCATCCTCCAAGCCCGTTGTTGCACATGGCCCCTTACTGGGTCTGGTGGGTGTAGACGGCCTCGAAGGTTGCAACGGCGTCTGTTCCCTAGTCGGGGGTGCAACTGAAGGGGTCGTTCCTTTCCTGGATTGAATTATATCAATCGGCGGATTGGGCGGTCCCATCAGCGCTCCCATGTCAGTGTTTCCTTTGGAATTCGCCTCCCCCGATGTTTGGGCATGTGGCCCCCCCATCATAAGAGGTTCGTTCTTTAGGAAAGCACGAGCGTTGAAAAGCCTTATCTGTTCGTTTGTCGTCAATTCCTCCCATTTCCTTTTCCCAAGTCGTTTGATTGTCTTCTTACAGTTGGAGATTCTACTCCGAACTGAAGTGGTAGACAATCGTGAGAGGGTAGAACTAGCATTTGAACATGTGTCGTCGTCGTCTAGTGTTCCGATGCTAGCTCCATCCTCTACACCGAGGTTGGAAAAAGGAGTGAGAAGAAGGTCTTCTTCCTCCTGTGTAATGTTCGTTACTGTCGTCTCTGTAGTTTTGTCCTTATGTACGTTCTTGTCTGTCACTGGCGACTTCTCCCCTCTTACTGTTAGAGAGGCAAAGCCCGCGCCGGCAGCCGTGACTTCTGTCGACGTTTCAGCGTATATTCCCGCTGGTTTTTCGTTCTTTTGTTGTGTACAGTTCATGGTTTTTCGTCTTTTGGGTTTCTCTTGGTTTGCCTAAAGATCTCAGCTGGCCAGCTGAGGACTTAAGAAATAAAAGTCTACAGCTGATCAGCTGAGAATTTTAAGCGTAAGCCTCCCCACCACTGCAAGGTGGAAACCCCAGAGGAGGACAAGGCGGAGCAGAGCTCCTTCGGTTCAGTAGGGCTGTGTCCGAACGGGACCGAACTGATAGGGTGAAGAAGGAGAACCAGTTTTGGTGGCTTCAATCTGCACTTGATAGTGGGTAGTCGGGATGGGGTTTTAAGCCTTGGCCGGCTTACATACTTGTTTTATAGTTTTAGGGTTTAGTTTTAAGTAGAGTAGGCATGGTGGCACAAAAAAAATACAAACAAAAAAAATATACACAAAAAAGTAAAAAAAAAAAATACAAAAAATAACATGGAAAAAAAATAAATAAAAAAAAAGACAACAAAATATGAAAAACAAAACGTTAGATAGTTAGATTTGCTGCTGTGGTTGTTCTAGTTTTAAGTAGTTTATAGGTAGAATAGGTAGTTTTAGTTAGCTTTAAGTTTTATATTAAGGACCTTATTTTAAGTAAAAATAAAAAAGGATATTGACATTAATTTTTTCAAAATTTTCTAATGAATACAAAAATAAATAAAATGAATTGAAGTTAAATAGATCTTAGGGCCGAAAGGCATTAGCATTAAGTATTATTGTTTAACTTAGAGTGTCCGTATGGGACCAGTAAGTTAGTTGTAAGTTATGGTTAATTAGGCTAGTTTTATGAATTTTTGTCTAGCTTTAAGATAGGTTTTAAAAAGGCCAGTTAGCAAGTGCGTGATTTAATTGAGACTTTTGTTGAAACACGTAGGTTCGAGTCCCGCCTCCCGTGATTATTTTTTTTTATTATTTATTTTTTTTTTTTTAAATACATTTGTATCTATATTTTTTTATTATTTATTTTAACACTCCTTTGTAAAATATGGATTGCTATAATAAAAGCTGCCAAGAGGGTGGTAATAATAATCCTCTATTTGCCTGTTTCGGACCCTGTGGTAATCTTTACCATGCAAAATGCGTTGGTTCAACGAACGCTTTCATTGAAAAAATAGCCAATTCAAAATTTGCTTACTGGTACTGTCACGACTGCCGTAAGCTCTCTGTATCTCAACTAGCTTTTAAAATGTATTCTTTTAAGGCTGACATTTTAAAACTTTCTAAAGATTTTGAAGAGCTACTGAAGTCTTTCAACACTGCAGTTTGCAAATTAAATGCATACTCTGTAACCAACATCATGGTCGATAGTTCTACTTCGACTAATGATTTGGCACAGCCTATTCCTACTACTTTCTCTTCTGCAGGTGAAGATATTCTCGCGCAATCATCAGGTTCTGGTGGTTATAACGCAGAAAATGTACCTGTCAAACAAAAGAAAAAGTCTAAGAAAAGAAGCTGAGAAAACTCTGAACTTGCAAGAAATTCTACCCCCCATCAAAAAGAACAAATGTCAACATCACCCCAATACCTACAGATCTCACCGGAACTCCCCATATACCTCAAATTGTTGAATCAAATTTAGCTTCCAATAGTGACTCCGTTACAGGAACTGTAATAAACAACTCCATCCCTATCAAAGCTGTCTCGAAACCAAAAATAATTTTTATATCTCGTCTGGACCCAGTTACAACGTCAGATGATATAACTTCCCACTTAGTGTCTACCAAGAGCATACCTTCCAGCTCATCCATTAGGTGTACTAAGATCAGTAAACCAAATAGCTTTCTTTCCCCTTTTAAATTAATAACGAAACCCACTTTCTTTGATTCTATTTGCAACACAAATATATGGCCCGCTGAGACTTTAGTCAAAGAATTTACTCAAAGTCAAAAACAAGGTGTTGCTTTGAAAACCAAGTCAAAAAACTTAACAGGCTTGCGCTCTTTTACCAAAACGTAAGGGGACTTCGAAACAAGACTGTTGACATTTTTCTTAACTCCCAATCATTTCCACACGACGGATTTAGGATTTAGGTGGAGGTGTTCTCATAGCGGTAAAAAAATACATATTTCTCTTCTTTTGTATCTTTTCCATTTGAATTATCAATTGAACTGGTATGTGTAAAGATAATGGTACAGACAAAGACTATTTTCATTTTAAACGTCTACATTCCTCCAAAAAGTTTGGAGTCTGTTTATAACGATCTCTCCTTGGCATTAGACTATATTATAAATTTGTCCAGCTCTGACACCAATATTTTACTTCTAGGTGATTTTAATTTACCTCACATTGACTGGATTCCATCCGAAGACGAATCCTATCTTGAAGCCTCTCCTTCTTCTTCACAATTGGAACTATCTCTTCTCGATAAAGTCCTTCTTACTGACTTACAGCAAACAAGCTGTATTAAAAACTCAAAAAATCGAATTCTCGATTTAGTCTTTTCTTCTGACGCTATTAGTTCTCTTGTTCTAGAATCTAGATCAGGAATTACTAATTAAAATTACTATTGATAAATATCACCCCCCCTTGGACATTTTTTTTTTTACTTAAGTAATCACCTTACTGAACACAGTAATTCCTTTGATTGCTTATATCGGGTGATTTTTTTGAGGTTAGGATTTTCATGCATTAGTATTTGACAGATCACGCGGGATTTCAGACATGGTGTCAAAGAGAAAGATGCTCAGTATGCTTTGACATTTCATCATGAATAGACTAACTAACGAGCAACGCTTGCAAATCATTAAATTTTATTACCAAAATCAGTGTTCGGTTCGAAATGTGTTTCGCGACAAATTTTGTTCAGCGATGAGGCTCATTTCTGGTTGAATGGCTACGTAAATAAGCAAAATTGCCGCATTTGGAGTGAAGAGCAACCAGAAGCCGTTCAAGAACTGCCCATGCATCCCGAAAAATGCACTGTTTGGTGTGGTTTGTACGCTGGTGGAATCATTGGACCGTATTTTTTCAAAGATGCTGTTGGACGCAACGTTACGGTGAATGGCGATCGCTATCGTTCAATGCTAACAAACTTTTTGTTGCCAAAAATGGAAGAACTGAACTTGGTTGACATGTGGTTTCAACAAGATGGCGCTACATGCCACACAGCTCGCGATTCTATGGCCATTTTGAGGGAAAACTTCGGAGAACAATTCATCTCAAGGAATGGACCGGTAAGTTGGCCACCAAGATCATGCGATTTGACGCCTTTAGACTATTTTTTGTGGGGCTACGTCAAGTCTAAAGTTTACACAAATAAGCCAGCAACTATTCCAGCTTTGGAAGACAACATTTCCGAAGAAATTCGGGCTATTCCGGCCGAAATGCTCGAAAAAGTTACCCAAAATTGGACTTTCCGAATGGACCACCTAAGACGCAGCCGCGGTCAACATTTAAATGAAATTATCTTCAAAAAGTAAATGTCATGGACCAATCTAACGTTTCAAATAAAGAATCGATGAGATTTTGCAAATTTTATGCGTTTTTTTTTTTTTTAAAGTTTTCAAGCTCTTAAAAAATCACCCGATATAATTTTGATTTTAGAAGAGCTAATTTCCAGCAGTTGTCTGAAGATTTAACCATTTCTGGAATTGCTGATACATTAGCATTTTCTAACATTGACGAAGCAGTTTCAACTTTTTATAAGATCCTTAATTATTGTTTGGAAAAAAATGTACCCTTAAAGAAATCAAGAAATACAAACTTTAGCCATCCTTGGTACACGAAAAAATTGCGTTTACTGCGTAACAAAAGAAATAAGGCATGGAAAACGTATCTCAAAACTCTGTCTCCAATCAACTTCTCTTTTTATGTTCAACTCTTTAACCAATTTAAGTCTCTTTCTAATTTTGTATATGCTTGTTATGTTACTAATATGGGATCCTCTTTGAAAGAGAATCCTAAAAAATTTTGGAATTTTGTAAACTTAAAGAAAAAATCAGATGGCTTTCCAGTTAACTTCACTTACAAGAACCTTTCGTTAGATAAAACTGTTGATATCTGTAACGCTTTCGCGACAAATTTCCGTGAGTCATTTGTTAATAGCCCTCAAGAAGTTGATGAAGTATATTTTCATAATCTTCTCTCCTTTTCACAAACTAGCTGTAGTCACATCCCTGTGCTACAGAGTACAGTCCTTGATCTTTTATCCGCGTTGAATGATGACTGCTCAGCCAGCCCCGATGGTATTCCCCCGATAGTATTAAAAAAGTGTAGTAATGCTTTAGTTGAACCCCTTACGTTCTTATTTAAACTTTCTCTAAAAACAGGCAAATTTCCCAATATATGGAAGGAGTCATTTCTAACACCAATTTTCAAGAAAGGTAACAAGGCGGATATAAGCAACTAGATACAAGCCCATTGCAAAGCTTTCTTGCATTCCTAAAGTGTTTGAACAAGTTGTATGTGAAAGTGTAGCATTTTTTAGTAAAAATCTCATTTGCGAACAGCAACATGGTTTTGTGAAAAAAAGATCAACCGTTACTAATCTCCTCACATTCTCAAACATATGTATGTTCAAACGCTTTAGAACAAGGTTATGAAGTTGACTGTATATACACTGACTTTTCCAAAGCTTTTGACCAACTTAGCGCCGGAATTATTTTATTTAAATTTAAAGCTCTTGGTTTTCCACCATTTTTCTTAGCTTGGATCAAATCATACCTTGAAAAAAAATCCTATGAGGTAAAATTTAGAAATTGTCTTTCTGAACCTTTTGTTGCTCAATCTGGTGTTCCCCAGGGAAGCCATCTTGGCCCTTTTCTGTTTATCCTGTCTATTAACGATGTATCGTCATGTCTACGCTCAAGTGAAGTACTCATTTTTGCTGACGACATGAAGATTTTTAAAATAATAAAGTCCACCCATGATCGTATTCTTTTACAAGCCGACATTGATAGTTTTCACATTTTGGTGTGGGAAAAATAGCCTTTCACTCAACCCTTTAAAATGCCAGACGATAACTTTTACTAAAAAACGAATCGGTAGTGTATTTGATTATTGTATATCACAACAAAAACTCTTTCGCGTCTCCACATTTAAATATTTATGTGTTCATTTCTGTTCCAACTTAGAATTTACACGTCACATTAATTTGATTGTTAATAAAGCAAGTTCTATGCTTGGTTTTATAAAACGCTGGGCAAAGGAGTTCAATGATCCCTATGTTACTCTTTCTTTGTATAATTGCCATGTTCGTCCTCATCTTGAATATGCTTCGCAGGTATGGGCTCCCTATTACGAAATTCATAGAAAACGTATCGAATCAATTCAACATAACTTCATTCGCTTTGCCCTAAAAGGTCTTCCTTGGGATGATCCTTATGATCTGCCTCCTTATGAACATCGTATTCTGCTTCTTCAAATGCAATCTCTTCATCAAAGGCGTATTAATAATGACTTAGTATTTTTTCATCAACTCATTAATGGTGAAATTGATGCACCTTATTTGCTATCTTGTGTACATTTGAATTACCGAGGCGGAACTCATCCATCACCTGCGTACATTTGATTTTATACAATATATTGACTTCCATAAAACCAACTATGGAAAGAATAAAGCTTTAAGTCGAATAAGCATTTTATATAACTTAAACTGTTCATTGATAGATTTAAATTTGAATAAGGTGGGATTAAAATCATTGTTTAGAACCAGTGCTCCACTATCGTAAACGTTCTCATTTTATTTTTTGTTCTGTAATAGTTAAATGTTAATTATGTTTTGTATTTTGTGCGTGTGTTAGGCTATAATTGTATTATTTTTTTTACTAACAACTAACACATGCACTTATGATGAGCCTCTCATCGTAGTTTGACGCTTGCTATAAGCTTACTACTTTCTGAAAATTCTGAAGTGTAAAAAAAAAAAATTATTTAATTTGTTTGACGTTTCACATGTGAAGTAATTGTTGTTATTTTAGCCACTAAAGGAAAAATTCTTTGTGGCTAAAATCTTTCATTTTTTGCCTTTGAAAATCCTGAAATATAAGTTTTTTGTTTGCATGCGAAAATGTACCTAGAACAACCGAATTAAACATCGTCAATAAAAAGTAATTTCAAATATAAAACGCATACAGATCGCTGTTTCTTTATATATTTATATTTTATTCTATGAAGAGAATGAAAAATACGTACCTTTTATAATTATTTTTCTAAATTAAAAAGTATTTGAGACGTATCAACCAAAAATTTGTGGTTGATATGAAAATTGATGTGTATCCTTTTTTTTTATATGAGTAATACCTTTGTATATATAAACTATAGTACTCTTATGGAATATGAATTTTTAGTTCATTGATGGTTGACAGGCGGCGCTGGGAGTACTGAAAATTTGTTGTGCAGATTACAGAAGTTAAAACAAAAACCGAGTTGAGGAAAAGAGGTGGTTGTATTATTTTCACTCTCGTAAGAAATCAAGAGAGTAAGGGAGGCAAACAAATAATACATTTGTTTACGTTTTTTTATGTGTTGTCATGGAGACATTCATATGTATTGAACTATGTAGGTTTTGTTTTTGTTGCATTTGATTTCAAATTTTCAAATTTATAAAATCTAAAATAATTCAAATTTCTTTTCACAATAAATACACTGTTGTCATATTTTGAATATTATATTATACCTAATGTAAGAAACAATTAGTTTGAAGCCAGTATCTTCATTTTGGCCAAGATATTCGAGTCGAAGTCAATTTAATTTTCCCAAAAATTGATACATATGTCGAAAATGTTATTCTTATTTGTATTAAGACATTCTGGACCGATAAAAATAACTTATTATTGGAAGTTAATAATTTTAACTAAAATAATAATAAGAATAATAATGCGACCCAAACTGATAACTTTAAATCCCGTCTGTCGATTTGTCTTTCTTAAACCTTTTACAAAATATTCATAACAATATTTTGTGTAAGAAAAATAATTTGAAGTCAATATTTTTCTTTGTTCTTCAATACTTAAGTCAAAAACCATAATAGCAGCACCTGCCAACTCGGCCTATTCATTAGCTGCCAAGAAATAAAATGCAAGCGGCTCAAAAAAAACGACGCAACAGCGCTTGGAGATCAATTAATAAGTACGAATCGAAACATTCATATCGTAGTCAACTCGCTTAATCTTCATCTTCTAGGTGTTAAGAGTACTACCAGTCGGTAGTTCTGCAAGAGAAGCAAGAAAAACAAGACTACAATCGCAGGAAGACTCCAAAAAATTTCAAACCTTGACTGCAAATTAAGTGAATTCAAATATTACATCTAAAACTAATCCATTCATTTTGCTCCTAAGGATCGCACTGGCTCAACGGTGGCAATCATTCGGAGGCAAATGGGCTGGCCCGACAAGAATCCCCCAAAGGCCAAACAGATTCAGATCAGTCCCTCGGCAGCTACTGACGATGTCGGCGAGTTGAATCCATCGATTTTCACACAGAAAATCAACATCAAAAACAGTAAGTCAACTTCCATTTCAGATTTCCTTATATAATGAAAATTAATTTCTTTATAGCAGTCATCGGCTGACATCCCAACCGTACAGACCTATTACTGTGGTGAATAAAAGTGATCACATTTTTTCCCATTCTCTCGCTCTCACATATAATTTGTAAGTGTTTTTTCACTTTCTCCTTATTCTTCCTTATTCAAACATACATAAATACCCAGTGAACTCTTATTAGTGTCCTCAATAAAAAACGTTTTTCTCGGCATGGCGCCAAAGCCTGCCCACAAATCGGGAAACCGATTTGGTGCTCTCGATGAGTGCCATCTTTCCGACCCCCCAGACTCCCCTCCCATCCTACAGAGTAAAAGATTTAAACCTTCAAATAGTGCATTTTCCGACTTTCCAGAATTGCCCACAAAAACAGTGTACAAAAATCCACGCTTCATTCACATAACCTCTAAAGACAGACCACTATCATCTATCAGTGTGTTTTTACTAAAAAAAACTATTGATTCTATTAGCACACAATATGAAAAGATCTCCCAGCTTAGAGATGGATCGTTATTGATTCTTACCAAAGATCAAAAAATTGCCGACAGATTCATAAACTCTAAAGCTCTCGGCACTATTTGCCCATCTGCTGAGATCAAACTACATGCCAATCTTAACCATTCGAAGGGAATCGCATATGCACCGTGTCTCATAAATGTCACCGAAACCGAAATCGTAAGTGAACTTAAAGCTCAAAATATAACCGATGTCTATAAATTCACAAAAATAAATCCAGAAGGCAAACGAGTCCCCACGGGACTTATGATATTCACATTCGATATGTTTAAAATACCTAGCACAATTGAAATTGGTTGGTATAAAACTAAAGTCTCTGAATATGTCCCTAACCCCATGCGATGCCGCCAATGCCAACTTCTTGGACACACAAAAAAATGGTGTAAAAAACCAGCCACCTGCGAAACATGCAATCTTCCTCTTCATGAAGATGTAAATTGCACTCGCACTTTCTGCGCAAATTGTGCTGGGTCCCATCCCGCTTCATCAAAAATATGTCCAAGATATGTCCAAAGCAAAGAAATAATTGAAATAAAAACAAAAAACAAATGCACCTTGGCAGAAGCTAGGCGCATCCATTCAGAACGCAACCCAAAAATTCCTTACTTCTCCTCCGATCTTTACTCTACTAAACTCCAAAATGCAACGCTTAAGAAAAACGTTCCCACTCCATCCACGTCTTCTTCTAATTTATCTCACTCTAGTGATAAAGAAAAAACAACTTCCACCAAAACCGTTTTTTCTCCACAAGAGAAAAACTCAACATATAACACACATAAACATTTAACACAAAATACAAACATTGATGAACAAATTAATGATTTCACCTCTCTCACAAGAGAAAAGTCTCCACCATCTACCTCAGAAAACCTGCATAATCAAACAACACAAATTACCAACACTCAAAAACATATTACTGAATCCTCCTCTCCCACGAGAGAAAATCTTTCAAAAACGTCTATTCCAATCTCAAATGAAATCAAATCTAAACCTTCTCTCATTTTACCACAATCACAACAAGAATATTTCTTAAACAATACTTCAACACCATTATCATTAATCAATAACATCAATAACACTCAAAGCAAAATCTCTCTTCAAAAACCCCATACTCCCACACGAAGCGCAATGATCATAGACGAAAATGACAGCTCTTAGTGTAATATATTATCCCCACTCAACCCGCGCCACCGTTGATGACGATTGCCCCAACCACCTTGGAGGGGGCACTCGTCACCAGTGGCGGCGCGGAAATAATTTATCAACAGGTGGAAGGGCACCTTTGACGAGTACATTAAATTGTACTGGGAAAAAGTTGCCATCCACCGTCTACAATAATCTAAAAATATTGCAATGGAACATGAATGGTTATTTTAATAACTATCATGAGCTCCAATTGCTTATCAAAGAAATTCAACCATGTGTCGTCTCCATTCAAGAAACACACATCAAACATAACTTTCAACCACTCCCACCAAAAGAATACTCGTCAAAATTTCACAACCTACCCCACAACACAAACTCCAAACAAGGCACCGGACTCCTTGTACACAAAACACTTCCACACAAATTCATTTCGATCGACTCTAACATATCTGCTATAGCTGTTGAAATTGAATTAAAATACAAAATTACCATCATCTCAATTTACATCCCGCCAGACCAATCATTCAATTACCACGATCTTGAAAACATTTTTACAAATATAACAACCCCTTGTCTTCTAACCGGTGACTTCAACTCATGGTCCCCTGCCTGGGGTTCTCTTGGAATCAACAGTCGCGGAAAGCTAGTCGAAAACTTCATCGCAAATTCTGGGCTGGCAATTTTAAATGATGGACGACCAACCCACCTCTCAACCCACGGCACATACTCCCACATCGACCTTTCTCTGATATCTCCACACCTCACACAATCATCTTCTTGGGATGTCTCCGATGACTTACATGGAAGTGATCACTTCCCGATCCTCACCAAGATTTCTTTAGAAAACAGTCTTACTCTACCGAAATCCCAACCAAAATTTCTCACCGACCATGCCAACTGGCATCTCTTCCAATCCGAAATCTCAGCCCGAATCTCTGCCCAACCACCCCCAACCAATATTAACACGAATAAAGAATCCGCTTTCATTACAAAGATAATCCGCTCTGCCGCAAATGCGGCAATCCCCCAAACCACTAACAAGATCCACTTTAAAACAGTCCCCTGGTGGGACCCAAATCTCAGCACTTTGCGAAATAAAAAACAAGACTTGTGGAAGATATTCAAAAAATATCCAAATGAGGTTAATCTAATCGCTTATAGGAAAGCCAACGCCCAATTTAAACGAGCAGCCAAGACAGCGAAAGCGTCTTCTTTTATGAAATTTACTGAGGGAATCAACCATAACTCAACCCCCAAAAAAATGTGGGCTGACATTAAAAGCCTTACAGGAAATTTTACACCTCCTACAATTAAACTTATCAGAAACGACTCTGAAAATATTACATGTCCTATAAAGATCAACGAATACTTTGCTAAATTTTGGGAAAGTATCCATAACGACTCTAATTTCCAACCAAAATACGTTGAAGAAAAATACAAATGCTTAAACGAAGTCATGCCTAACTACACCATCACTCATTCAACAAAATCAATAGAATCCCCAATCAATATGATAGAGTTTGAAACTAGCTTGCGCTCCGTAAAAGGGAACACCCCCGGATACGACAGAATAAATTATTCAATGATAAAAAATAGTCCTTCCTGTTTAAAAAACAGATTATTATCCTTTTACAACCACATATTTGATAAGGGAGTTATTCCCCAAACATGGAAAGTGGCAACCATTGTGCCCATCCCTAAAGCAAACAAAGACCACACACTTATCGAAGGCTACCGTCCAATCTCACTTCTGCCCTGCCTTTCAAAAGTCTTAGAAAAAATCGTTTCCAAATGCCTATCTTGGTGGTTGGAAAAAAATAAGTTTATCGACATCCACCAAACAGCGTTCAAATCCGGTTGTGGGACACAAGATGCCCTCCTTCATTTGGACACAAACATCACCTCTGCGCTTTCAGAAAAAAATCATATCTCGATTCTCTCAATTGACTTTGAACAAGCATTTGACAGAATAGGACCTCACGTTATTTTAAACCAGTTAAAACTATGGAAGGTCGGTACAAAAATGTTCAACTTTATAAAAGCTTTCCTTGCCAACCGAAAATTCCGCATTAAAACTAATAATAAAATATATTCACAAATTCATAAACTTATGAATGGCATTCCCCAAGGTTCCCCCCTTTCGGTCATGCTATTCAAAATTGCATTTAATAAAATAAGTAATATAACTCGAGTATACCCTAATACAAATCACGTCCTTTACGCGGACGATCTCATTTTGTTCACTAAACTGAAAGACCTAGAAGAAGTATCACATCTTTTTTCAATGATCATTAAAGACTTGACCGAATGGGGCAAAACCTCAGGGGGTAAAATATCTTTCTCTAAATGCGAAATATTACATATTTGTAAAAAACACAAATGTTCAAAACTAGTTCAAAATGTATCATATAATAACACCTGTATAAAAAATGTAACCTTTTCAAAAATTCTAGGCATTATATTCGAATCTAACTATAGTTTTAAGCAACATTGTATTAACTTAAGAAAAAGTCTAACTACCAGGGTAAATATTATCAAATATCTTTCATGTAAAAAAAGTAACTGTAATGTAAATACTATAATTAACGTTATTCAGTCAATTATTTTATCAAAAATTGATTACGGTCTACCAATTTATGGGAAATGTTCCAAATCTTCTCTGCAACTAATTTCTACAACGTACCACGCCGCTATAAGAACCTGCCTGGGTGCCTTCTACTCAACACCAATCAAGAACATCCTTACTGAATCAGGACTCCCTAACCTAAATGACCAAATTGATTTCCAAACCTGGAAAATAATACTAAAAATTAACTCATCATTTAAATCACCTATACATGAGGATGTAAAAAAGCTATTGAGGAGAAAGAAAAAACCGAAATACCAATCCGCTTTGTACAAGGCTTTGGAATCGGCGAAAGAGCTGAAAATTCCAATTGAAGTAAAGAACAAAAACAACGTTGACTTTCCTCCGTGGTATCTCCCAAAACAAACTATTTTGACAAATCTGTCGAATTATAATAAATCAAGCACAAACAATGATATATACAAAACACTGTTTAATGAAATCGAAGACAATTATAAGAGACTCGGATGGAATTCTTTATTTACAGATGCTTCAAAATCAATTGACGGTACCTCATATGCTGTAGTAACGAAAGACGGCTGTGTCGTTAGTAAAGGACTGCTCTATTTTACATCGTCAACTTTTACAGCCGAGGCTTATGCCATACTCAAGGCCATCAACAGTGCAAAAAATAAAAAAACCATAATATTCACCGACAACCTTTCATCTTTAGAAGCAATCCAAAATATAAACAACTCTTGTGATATAGTAGTTGACATCCGGGATAAACTAATCACAAAAGTAAATACTATCAAGCTAGCATGGGTTCCTGGGCATGTAGGGATAGTTGGTAATGAAATTGCCGACTCAGAAGCCAAACTCGCTCTCAGACAGCCTCTTATCTCTTTTATACAATTTAACAAAAAGGACACGTTAAACCATTTAAAAACTTCCATGAGAAAAAAAAATAAGAATAATTGGCTGGAATACTCTCACCACTATTCAACAATCAATGCTGATGCTGCGAGGGCGACTTTCCCTGTCGAACTTCCCAGAAGTATGGTAACAAAATACATACGACTTCGAATGGGTCATACAAATGCCACCCACAAACACCTGATGACCAAAGAACCAGCACCCCTTTGTAACTTCTGCGACCAGTGCCCAACTTTGAACATTTCCCATATCCTTCAATGTCCGCATATCAACTCAACATCCTTATCCATAGCAAACAAACCTCTCAAAGAACTCTTAACCGAAATATTACCAAGTAATATAAAATTTGTGAACGAAATTATTACAAGACTTAATATACATATTTAACTTAAGTTTTCTCCAAACGAGCTGAAGGCCCTGGTAACTAATGCTCTGATAAATATTTATTGAATTTTGTAATTATATTATTGTTCAATAAAGTATTATAATAATAATAATAATAAAATTTCTTTATAGTCACAACAATTTAGTGTGAACAACCTCTATCTGCAGCGGAAGTGTTTGTGGGTCAAGCGATCTCTGCGTTCTCGACAATGCAAACACAATGCCATCAAGCCGGAGTACCATTCAGTGTCGATCAAGTATCGCATTCAATTGTTCGCTTACTATCATGTGCCTGACGTTCTGCTTGTGCGTTGTGAAAAGCCACTGAAGCCTGGCACGTCCACTCAATCGATCCTCAAGCTAACTAACCCAACTATGCACGATATGACCACAACCATTATGGAGCTGCCAACCAAGGAAGAGGAACGGCGAATGATCGACTTCGAATAAAAGACGACCGTGCTGCAGCAACATCGACTTCATCATTGAACACGAGTCTATCGAGGCAGACATAACTGACCGAGGAACCACCTTGTGTTAAAAGTCCCACCAAAGTCATTCTAGAGATGTTGGATTCTTCGTTTGTTCTAAATTAACGTGACGATTCAAAGGAATTCGACGAAGGAGTTCAAGTTCAACGAGAGGAATCAAAGTAAAAAACAGAAAATTCTAATTAGAAATTCCTATTCTATGTTGTTTCTCCAATTTTTTTTATAGATTCATCACTTGGAGAAAGTTCGAATTGAACTTTATACCTGAAGAAGGACTCAAACCAGGCGATGATGTTACTCTTGGTTTCTTGGTGCAATATACTTATGTTGTCACAAACATGCCCGAAAAAAAAGAAACTCAAAAACACGCATTATCATCGAAAGTTGTTGTAAAAATTGGTCAAATTGAAGCCTAGATTTATTTCTATATCTAGAAAATAATTTTTTTTGGAAAGACTCAACAGCAGTATCAGCAACTGCAGAGTAGTCAGGCAATTCAGGTTAGTTAATTAACTTACGAGTATTCAAACAGGAATATTTAAAATTATATGATTCTTTAGGGCTTCCCGCTGCCGCTGAGGCTGACACCGCCTGCATAGAAGAGGTAGCTGATACGAATTCCGGTTTAGAAGGAACTTGTTGGGACAATATAGAACCTCCTTAATTACGGGAGTCGGAAATCATTGGTAAGCCTTCTTAAAAAATGAATTATAAATAAATTAAATACAAAATAATCTCAACAGTTTTGTATGTACTATTTTAGAATTCCCTGCAATTTTAAGAAACTTAAAGACTGACGAAATAGAAGCTGAATTCCACGAATTCATAATTCCTATTGAATCACCAAAGCTTCTGTTTAGAACTAACTGGAATCGACACAAGAATGCCCCTAAAAACTGCTCTAATGAAATTCCAAGAGTTGATGCGCAAATGGTCGCGAGCCGGCAACCTTCACGTAGTGAAAATGTCCGATTAGGGGTATTTACATGGACGAGCATGCTTGACAGCATGGCTCGATGGCAAAAATAACTGTACGCACAACTTTGCCTTTACATTGATACTGATGTTGTCGAGCCTCAGTATTTGAAAATTTTCGAATCAACCAGACGCACGCAGGATGGCGAAAATGATTTTGGCAGCTATAATTATGAATGAGATTCTTGAAGAGGAAGAGAAAGAAAAAAAAAACAAAGGAAAAAAAGAAAAAACGTTTATGGGTAAAAAAAATGGATTAAGGACGGAAAAAAATACAACCATACAAATTTGATGAACGAGCTCAAAGTTACATCTTCATCTGACTACAAATTGTTTGCGTATGGATGCTGCCGTGTATGAGGAGCTATTGGCTATGGTGAAGCCTATATAGAACGAAAAAATACAAATAGGAGCGATTCTATCTCTGCCAATGATGGACTATCCGCTACCCTAAGGTTTTTGGCAAATGGTCGTAGCTATTCTGACCTTAAATTTTCAACACGTATCGCTAAATCAACTCTTAGTATTTTTATAATTGAAACATGCCAAGTACTACGCAAAGTATTAAAGAATTTTATTAAAGTAAAGATCTATTTCTTTGTATTTTCCCAGCAACACTTCATAAGCTTTTATTTTAAAATGTTTGTTTTTATAAACTTCAGTTTTTGTTTTCCAAACCTCAGGTAGGCTTTCATACAGTTCAAAAAAATCTTTCCAGAACTCACTATTCGTTATTGTTGCCATTTTTTTTACTTTTCGTGCTCAAAATTTTACTATCTGCTCAAAATCATTTACAGAATGAAAAAAAAAAACGAAGTTGTCGAGCAAGTGTTCACACGAGTTGGCTGGTTGGACGAGCATTCAGGTTTTCAAAAATTTTTGAAATCCATCCAGCATGTTGGTCGAGCAGTTGTTTCAGCGTTTTAATGATCGAGCATCGATGGTTGTCGAGCCATGCTGTCGAGCATGCTCGTCCATGTAAACACCCCTATTGGGATATGCCTCGTAAAAGAATGTGAACCCTAAACGACTTAGGTTAGGTTAGGTTTGAACGGGCTGACAGTTGATGTTTTTACCATCACACTTAGATCAATGTAGATCCATTGTGATACCCCGAAGTGTTGTAACTTCCTGAGAAGATATATAATAACCTATGAATCATGTGGTTCGTTTAACCATTTAAGGCCCAACTATAATAGACATAAGCTAGCATATGCGCGCATAAGTAAACGTACGAATACAAAGAATCTAATACGAGTGACCATAATGGAGTCTAGCTCCGTTTCGTTCAATTTTTCTCAGTTTCGTTAACTTAAGCAAACTTAAGCAAGAGCGATCCCAGTCGCTCGCTGCATAAGTAAATCTGACAGTTTGGATCAAATACACACAGGCTTATAAACTTATTCATAGTGTGCGTGTCATTTCTCTTCTAATTTATGAAATTTCCCCAAAAAACTCATTAGTTATTTCTATGTATGCGTGAAAACACGTCAATTTTTCTCTTTGAATTCTTTCACATTACAAATACAACAATGTAAACAAATGGGTTTTGGAGGGTAATACGTACGAAGGATTTATATCTTCATATAGAGCTGCGAATATTATTTTGACATGTAGATAAGTGAGCAAAATTGCATTATGGCTACCCGCAGTAATTTCACAAACTTAAGTGAATTTTCGTTGGGTTTTTGACATAAGCTTATGTTTGCTTATGCCTATTATAGTTGGGCCTTTAGAGGTCTTTACAAAGTTTAGTAAGCTTTTGCCTGGCAGTTCTGATAGTTCCTCTAGTTCATTAAAGAAGAAGTTGCCTAGAGTTTTCTTCCTAGCAAGACAGAGTGAAGGACAGTGGCAGAGAAAGTGAGTGGTGTCTTCATGCTCGTTTTCATCACCACAGCCTCTACAAAGGTCATCAGTACTGAGCCCCATCTTCTTCTTATGGTAGCCGAGTAGGTTGTGACCTGTAATAATGCCGATAGGGGATCTTAGGGAGGGTTTGTTAAGAGTTAAGATCCAGTCGGATCTTTTCTTATCGTATCTAGGCCATATCTTCCTGGTGTTAACACATGTTTCTAGAAGATTCCATCTGTCATTGGATTTGTGAATGATGGTTTTACTGACGTTATGTTTCAGTTCACATAACGGTATCCCTATATGATGGTCTATCAGGGAGGGTTCCAGTGTGGAGCCCTCCCTAGCAAGTTCATCCGCCTTTTCGTTGCCTGGTACATCACTGTGGCCAGGAACCCAGCAGAGTCTTACGTTATGCTGTGTGCCAAGAACCTTTAGCTCTTCGCGGCAGCAAGAGACAAGCTTTGACTTGATTTGAGTGGCAGAGATAGCTTTTATTGCTGCTTGGCTATCAATGAAAAAAGTGATGTCCGCGTGTGATATCGCCATCATGGATATGTGTTTAGCAGCGTTTTTCACTGCCAAGATCTCAGCTTAGAAGACGCTGCTATAGTCGGGGAGCCTGAATGCTTTGGCAAGGTTTAGGCTTTCAGAGTAAAAGCCTGCACCTACTCTATTGTCCATTTTCGAGCCATCGGTGTAGATGGTAATGGTTGAGTCGTTGGTGTAGGGCTCACTATTTTCCCAATCTAGTCTATTGGGGAACCTAGTACTAAAAGATTTGTTGAAATCTAAGTAAGGGCTCATATAATCTGTGCAGATATTGTTGTCTACGTATTTCGTAAGAATAGCTGCGTGGCCAATCTGGCTAGTTTTCCAGATGTTAGTTTGACTGAGCCTGAGGGCGCTGTTTGCTGCTGATTCTTGGATTGGGGGGAGATTGAGGATCGTTTCTAAACCCGCAGTTGGGGTAGTCCTCATCACACCACTAGTACAGATACAGGCCATTCTCTGTACTTTGGTAAGTGTTTTTTAGTTCTTGGATTTCTCCAACGCTTTCCACCAAACCAAGCTGCCATAAGTTAGAATCGGTCTGACAATGGCAGTGTACATCCACATTACTATTTTGGGGTTCGGTCCCCAATTTCTACCCAGAATCTTGTTACATGAGTAGAGTGCGATTGTGGCCTTCTTATATCTTTCTTGGATATTTGGACCCCAATTGAGTTTTTTATCCAATATAACACCGAGGTATCTAGCTCGGTCGGAGATTCTTAGTGTTGTATTATCTATTTTAGGTATTATAAACGGAGGGATCTTCCTCCTGTTTGTAAAAAGAACCAGTTCTGTTTTAAGGGGGTTTACATTAAGACCGCATTTCTTAGTCCAGTTGTTGACCTTTGATAATGCGGTTTGTAATTGTTCGCTAATAGTGGTAAGGTATTTACCCGTCGCCAAAAGCGCTAAGTCATCAGCGTAGGCTACCACTACTATACCGTAGTTCCTAAGTTTTATTAGGATCTCGTTCATCACTAAGATCCATAATAATGGTGAGAGAATTCCACCTTGCGGGGTTCCTCTAGATGCGTACATTTCTAAATGTGCGTTACCAAGCTCACTATGTATTTGCCTGTTTTTCAGCATACTCATGATCCATTTGATAACTACTTCTTCTATACGTTGATCATTAAGTGCTTTCTTGATTGCATTACTGTGGACGTTATTGAAGGCTCCTTCAATGTCCAGGAATGAAGCAAGAGTGTATTCCTTAACGTCAAGTGATTTTTCTATGGTTCTAACTACGTAGTGTAGTGCCGTTTCTACACTTCTACCTTTTGTGTAGGCGTGTTGAAAGGGTGATATGGTCTCCGGTTTTAAATTACTGCGGATGTATATGTCGATAAGTCTTTCTAGTGTCTTAAGTACAAAAGACGTGAGACTTATAGGGCTGAAGTCCTTAGGTTCAGTATGGCTGGGTTTGTCGGCTTTTGGTATAAAAACGACTTTTACCTCACGCCATGTCTTGGGAATATACCCTCATTTAATGCTGCTTTGAAAGATGTTTATCAGGTGTGGAGTGATAAATTCAATGCTCTTTTGCAGCATCATTGGGAAAATGCCGTCTAGGCCTGGAGATTTATAAGGGGAGAAAGAGTTAATAGCCCAGTTTAGCCTTTCTTCCGTTATAACATCCGTAGGGATTTCATACTCGAAGATTGAAGAGTTATCTGGTTCGCGTTCAGGGTTAGGTTTACTGCCTGGGAAGTGTGTTTCAACCAGGAGTTCTAGACTTTCGCGACTTGATTCAGTCCAGTCATTATCGGGTTTCCTTAGAGAACCAACAGAAATGGAGGTTTTCGAAAGGATTTTCCTGAGCCTAGCTGACTCGTTGGTACACTCGATATTGCTGCAGAAATTTTTCCACGAGCTCCGTTTGGCTCGTTGGGTTTCTGTTTTGAATTTTCTTTGACTAGTCTTATAACAGTCCCAGTCGCTTTCGAGTCTTGTTCTTTTAGCAACATTGAAAAGCTTTCTTGTTTCTTTTCTAATGTAGGTTAGTTCTGTTGTCCACCAGGGGGGTTTACTGTTTTTCTTCACAGTTGTTTTGATAGGACAACTGGTTTCAAACGCTTTACGCAGAGTCTCAGTGAGATTCTCTGTTGCCTTCTCTAGACTGTCTGGTCCCAGAATGGCGTTGGTGTTAACGTGCTCAATGTTATTACTAATTTCCCTATTGAAGATAAGCCAGTCTGTACGCCTGTTATTTCTGAAGGGTTTGTGCTGTCTATCAACGTTAGGGATTTTAAGTTCTATGAGACGATGGTCAGAAAAGGAAGGTTCTTTTAAAACCTTCCAATGATCAATTAGACAGGAGTCAGAATTGTTTGAGAGGGTTATATCTAGCACCTCTTTCCGATTTTTTGTGACAAAGGTGGGTGTATTACCTCGGTTAGCCACACGAAGATTGTTATCTATGATAAATTGAAAAAGGGATTCACCTCTAGCATTTGTATCGGTGCTCCCCCATTGTACATGATGTGCATTGGAGTCGCACCCTAGTATAATATTAAAATTTTTCTTACTTGCGAATGTTATTACTTCATTTGTTATATCCGCTGGTGGTCCTTCAACTCCATCATAGGGCATGTATGTGGAGGTTATTATGAGCGTTGGGTGCTCCTTGCGTTCTAAAATGACCGCGGTCTGGTCGATGTTGCTGTAAGAAGTTAGAAGAAAGAGATTAAACTGTTTTCTAGCTAATTTACAGATTCTGGGATTACTATTTTGGCTGTCAAGATCTGACTTATACAGCATGAGGTCTTTGGAGTGCAGGCCCTTGATCATGCAACCTACTATCCAGGGTTCTTGGATCAGGGCCATGTCATATTGTCTACTCTGCATGAGGTAGACCAGGTTGGCGCTGGCGGCTTTACTATGATGAAGATTGATTTGTAAGATTTTCAATTCCATATACATAATACTAAAGATTTGTTCATCGCCCTACTAACCTGTTTTCTTTTATTGGATGTCAATCTAAGTTTGCATCTGGTGATCCCGACGCACACTTTGAAATCCATTTTCCTCAGTAGTGGTAAAGATTTATGGATTAGTCTAACCGTTACCTCGGTGCCTTCCTTGGTTTTCTCACACTTGATGACTTCCCATTCCTGGCTTAGGAGATCGCTGTTGAGTGATATAATATACCTCTCCAGGCGATCATTGGGAAGTGTGGGGCCTTTGACCAAAAGTATGCCTATTGGTCTGGAGATGTTTTTGATCTCCTTGACATCAACAAGGCGAAAATCCGCATTTTGCCATGGTGCAGAGGTGCTGCTCGTGAATTCGTGAAGCCATTTGAGTGTGGCGTCATTTTCACAGTTCATCACTTTGAACCCATGGATGGTCGTAAGATTTCCGAAGAGTGGGGGGGCCTGTTTTTGACGATGGCCTCATTGACTTCTTCTAGGATTCTGAGCTCTAGAAGTTGCCACTCGTCCTCGGTCAGCTTCCGTGAGGGTTTGCCGAAATCGGCAATGGCAACTTGGTGCCCCTTCACGGTTGCCCGGGAGATCTTTAACCTCTTCGTTGCCTTGTTAGGCGAAGAGTCGGTCGGGGAGAGTTCGTTCCTTGCCCTTTTAGAGGAACAAGGTGCTTCAAGAGGTGGTTGTGGGTTTGCGTCACTAACTGTAGTCGTTATTGTTGTGCTTCTAAGGCGCTGTTTAGACTTGTCCAACGCCGCCTTCTCCTTAGCTGTCAAGGACTCAGGAGTCCTGTTAGCAAAGCGCCGGACAATCCTCTCAGCGTTTCGTCTTTGTCGTCGTCGTACTTCGTTCTCGTTCAAAACCTTAGTTTTGCGTATAGTCGTCCTTTTTTCAATGACCGTCGTAAGACTGTCGTTCGTATTGGTCGTCCGGTTTTCGGGGACGGAATCGATGGTCTTGTTAAGATTAACGCTAAGGCTGTGGCCAATAGCATTGTCTTCGCAAGCCATCTCATCTTTCCCCTCGTTTTGAGCCGCTCTTACACCTGCTTCACTAACACCAACTGATATCGATGCGATCAGTGGCGGATCAGCAGGTGGTAAGATTGGCAAGTCAATGTCTGTCCGTTGGGTTCGTCCTGTTGGTCCGTCTTGAGGAGTTGCCGCTACCATTGATAAGCACCCTTCCTTACGCTGTATTGAAACAGCGTTGGGGGCAGGTGGTCCCATCAAGGTTTTAACGTTCGGGCTCTCTGAAGAGGGAGGGTTCAGTGCTTGACTAGCGGTGTGCCTGTCTTTACCCAAGCCCTCTCTGTCCAGGAAGGCACGAGCATTATGCAGCCGTTTCCTCTCCTGCTCAGTCAGTTGGTCCCAGTCTAACTGACCTAACCTCTTAACCGTCCTCTTGCTATTGGTTATTCTGCACCTCCTTGATGCCCTGGATACCGTCGAAAGGTTGGAGCTAGCGACCGAGCTGACGTCATCGTCGACCTCGATTACGCTTTCTCCATCCCCCATATCCATGTTCGAGAAGGGGTTCAGGAGGAGATTCTCCTCTTCTTCAGTCAGGCTGAGGTCTTTAGTGCTTTTATTGCTCATATTGAGATATCTTCTTTGCTTATAATTTGTTGAAACCGAAGAAACTGAAAAGATAGGAAAGAGAAAAGAAAAAGAAAAAAGAAAAAGAAGAAGTTTCGAAAATATAAGTAGAGTTATATAATAAAATGGAAAAATTGTCACTGGCGACTCCTTCTCTCGGTATTGAGACCGCGAGACAAATCCCAAGCCGGTAGCCGTGACTTCTACCGACCATATAGCGTATATCCCCGCTATGGTTTTTTTCTGTTTATTTAGTTCTTCCATATTCATAGGGGTGGGCCTCTCTTAGTTTGCTTAAACCTAAGTTGGTGGCTAAGAGTCTGCTCAAGAGCTAGAATCTGCAACTTAACCTACTAGAAGTTCTCGCGTAAGCCTCCTCACCAACGGCAAGGTGGAGACCCGTCGAGGAGGACCCAAACGACTTAAGAAGCCACATATTTTCAATCAATGCATCAACTTACCATATTCCAGAAATGGTAAAATTATAACACATCAATTAGTGACAATTTTACTGACCAGGACCCATGTTCTGTAACTATCGCATCGATAAAATTCTTCGAGAAACGGTGAGAATCGGTACAAAAATCAATTTATCGCATCATCGGGTTTCTGTATCTTTTGACAGTCGATAACTTTATCGACTGAAACAAACGGAACAGAAATACTGGAAAATGTGATAAAATGGGTTTCTGTATCTTTGAAAGTCGATAAGTTTATCGATTTAAATGTCAGAACTTATCACTTACAGTTATCTAGTTGGTTTTCTGAGTCATACGACAGGAAGTCAATGGATCTATCATGGCAAATGGAAAGTAAAACTGATGCATCAATTTGGTTCTTTGCTTCAAAGATCGGTTTTGAAATCTGTTACCCAACTAGCTTTTGTTCATTTTGTTTCAAAAAAAGTAAAATGTACGTATTTTAATTGTAATAAAAATATTAGACATATCTGTGAATTTTTGTATTATTTGTCTTTCTTTGCGCTAACCCTATAACTATGGATCATATCAATACTCATACAAATGCACTTTTCAAAAACCACTTCTCCTATTTCGATACTTATTACAGAGTTTTTGAGCTTCAATTATTTAAATATTCTTCAAAAAGTTTTTCAAATTAAAAGGAAAATTTCGAAAATTTTCCAACTAAATCGTGTTCCACCATTTTTATAAAACATTCATATGAGTTAGAACAAGATTTAAAAAAAAACATTCTTATAAAACTAATTTCGGCATTTTTAATTTTTCAACCAAACGCCGAAATTAGTTTTGTATGACAATTTTTCGGGATCTTAGTTCAATTTGAAAATGGTTTCCAAAAACACTTTAAAGACTTCAAACGAAACTCAGAAAGGTTTCCATTATCCAAATGAAGAAAGTCTTTTGAAAATGCCAGCTTGGTATATCCAACAACTTTAAGAATTTCATATGATTTTTTCATGAAATTCTTGAAAGTAGCTGGATATGAATTTTTTTTTAAATTTTGTTTTTTTTTCAAAATTGTTTTAATTACCACCCAGAAGACTCAAATCAATACTCGGAACCGTTGGAATCAACAAAAAGAAGCAAATCATTTGCAAATGCCAGCTTGGTATATCCAACAACTTTAAGAATTTCATGAAAAAATCATATGAAATTCTTGAAGTTGTTGGATATACCAAGCTGGCATTTGCAAATGACCCACTTCTTTTAGATGATTGAAACGCTTCTGAGTCTTAATTTAAAACCCTTACGTGGTATTTAAATCTATTTTCAATTCTAGCAGAAATTACAAAAAAAATTCCATCTAGGAATAATTTCGTCATTTCGTATACAATCCTTGAGCATGAGGAAACTATTTTCATATGATTTTTTTTTAAATATTTGTTGAAATTAAAAATTGTTTTTGAAATTCAGCATAACACTTAATTTGTGACTCAGAAGCGTTTGAATTATCCAAATTGAGCAAGTACTTTTCGAGTGACATTGTTTTCCAACTAACACTTATAAGAATTTCAGTGAAATTTCAATGTCACTCGAAAAGTATTTGCTCGATTTGGATAATTCAAACGCTTCTGAGTTAATAATAATCAGAGCTTGGAACCAGTTGGGGGGTCTGAATTTCATGTGATATTCATATGAAATTCGTAAAATCGCTGGTTTAACCAAGCGACAAGTTGGGAACGCGTTGGCCGATTTGGACGATCGAAACGTCCCCGAGTCTGAATTCAGACCCCCCAACTGGTTCCAAGCTCCGATTATTATTAACTCAGAAGCGTTTGAATTATCCAAATCGAGCAAATACTTTTCGAGTGACATTGAAATTTCACTGAAATTCTTATAAGTGTTAGTTGGAAAACAATGTCACTCGAAAAGTACTTGCTCAATTTGGATAATTCAAACGCTTCTGAGTCACAAATTAAGTGTTATGCTGAATTTCAAAAACAATTTTTAATTTCAACAAATATTTAAAAAAAAAATCATATGAAAATAGTTTCCTCATGCTCAAGGATTGTATACGAAATGACGAAATTATTCCTAGATGGAATTTTTTTTGTAATTTCTGCTAGAATTGAAAATAGATTTAAATACCACGTAAGGGTTTTAAATTAAGACTCAGAAGCGTTTCAATCATCTAAAAGAAGTGGGTCATTTGCAAATGCCAGCTTGGTATATCCAACAACTTCAAGAATTTCATATGATTTTTTCATGAAATTCTTAAAGTTGTTGGATATACCAAGCTGGCATTTGCAAATGATTTGCTTCTTTTTGTTGATTCCAACGGTTCCGAGTATTGATTTGAGTCTTCTGGGTGGTAATTAAAACAATTTTGAAAAAAAAACCAAAATTTAAAAAAAAATTCATATCCAGCTACTTTCAAGAATTTCATGAAAAAATCATATGAAATTCTTGAAGTTGTTGGATATACCAAGCTGGCATTTTCAAAAGACTTTCTTCATTTGGATAATGGAAACCTTTCTGAGTTTCGTTTGAAGTCTTTAAAGTGTTTTTGGAAACCATTTTCAAATTGAACTAAGATCCCGAAAAATTGTCATACAAAACTAATTTCGGCGTTTGGTTAAAAAATTAAAAATGCCGAAATTAGTTTTATAAGAATGTTTTTTTTTTAAATCTTGTTCTAACTCATATGAATGTTTTATAAAAATGGTGGAACACCATTTAGTTGGAAAATTTTCGAAATTTTCCTTTTAATTTGAAAAACTTTTTGAAGAATATTTAAATAATTGAAGCTCAAAAACTCTGTAATAAGTATCGAAATAGGAGAAGTGGTTTTTGAAAAGTGCATTTGTATGAGTATTGATATGATCCATAGTTAAAGGGGTAGCGCAAAGAAAGACAAATAATACAAAAATTCACAGATATGTCTAATATTTTTATTACAATTAAAATACGTACATTTTACTTTTTTTAAAACAAAATGAACAAAAGCTAGTTGGGTAACAGATTTCAAAACCGATCTTTGAAGCAAAGAACCAAATTGATGCATCAGTTTTACTTTCCATTTGCCATGATAGATCCATTGACTTCCTGTCATATGACTCAGAAAACCAACTAGATAACTGTAAGTGATAAGTTCTGACATTTAAATCGATAAACTTATCGACTTTCAAAGATACAGAAACCCATTTTATCACATTTTCCAGTATTTCTGTTCCGTTTGTTTCAGTCGATAAAGTTATCGACTGTCAAAAGATACAGAAACCCGATGATGCGATAAATTGATTTTTGTACCGATTCTCACCGTTTCACGAAGAATTTTATCGATGCGATAGTTACAGAACATGGGTCCTGGTCAGTAAAATTGTCACTAATTGATGTGTTATAATTTTACCATTTCTGGAATATGGTAAGTTGATGCATTGATTGAAAATATGTGGCTTCTTAAGTCGTTTGGGTCCTCCTCGAAGGGTCTCCACCTTGCCGTTGGTGAGGAGGCTTACGCGAGAACTTCTAGTAGGTTAAGTTGCAGATTCTAGCTCTTGAGCAGACTCTTAGCCACCAACTTAGGTTTAAGCAAACTAAGAGAGGCCCACCCCTATGAATATGGAAGAACTAAATAAACAGAAAAAAACCATAGCGGGGATATACGCTATATGGTCGGTAGAAGTCACGGCTACCGGCTTGGGCTTTGTCTCGCGGTCTCAATACCGAGAGAAGGAGTCGCCAGTGACAATTTTTCCATTTTATTATATAACTCTACTTATAATTTCGAAACTTCTTCTTTTTCTTTTTTCTTTTTCTTTTCTCTTTCCTATCTTTTCAGTTTCTTCGGCTTCAACAAATTATAAGCAAAGAAGATATCTCAATATGAGCAATAAAAGCACTAAAGACCTCAGCCTGACTGAAGAAGAGGAGAATCTCCTCCTGAACCCCTTCTCGAACATGGATATGGGGGATGGAGAAAGCGTAATCGAGGTCGACGATGACGTCAGCTCGGTCGCTGGCTCCAACCTTTCGACGGTATCCAGGGCATCAAGGAGGTGCAGAATAACCAATAGCAAGAGGACGGTTAAGAGGTTAGGTCAGTTAGACTGGGACCAACTGACTGAGCAGGAGAGGAAACGGCTGCATAATGCTCGTGCCTTCCTGGACAGAGAGGGCTTGGGTAAAGACAGGCACACCGCTAGTCAAGCACTGAACCCTCCCTCTTCAGAGAGCCCGAACGTTAAAACCTTGATGGGACCACCTGCCCCCAACGCTGTTTCAATACAGCGTAAGGAAGGGTGCTTATCAATGGTAGCGGCAACTCCTCAAGACGGACCAACAGGACGAACCCAACGGACAGACATTGACTTGCCAATCTTACCACCTGCTGATCCGCCACTGATCGCATCGATATCAGTTGGTGTTAGTGAAGCAGGTGTAAGAGCAGCTCAAAACGAGGGGAAAGATGAGATGGCTTGCGAAGACAATGCTATTGGCCACAGCCTTAGCGTTAATCTTAACAAGACCATCGATTCCGTCCCCGAAAACCGGACGACCAATACGAACGACAGTCTTACGACGGTCATTGAAAAAAGGACGACTATACGCAAAACTAAGGTTTTGAACGAGAACGAAGTACGACGACGACAAAGACGAAACGCTGAGAGGATTGTCCGGCGCTTTGCTAACAGGACTCCTGAGTCCTTGACAGCTAAGGAGAAGGCGGCGTTGGACAAGTCTAAACAGCGCCTTAGAAGCACAACAATAACGACTACAGCTAGTGACGCAAACCCACAACCACCTCTTGAAGCACCTTGTTCCTCTAAAAGGGCAAGGAACGAACTCTCCCCGACCGACTCTTCGCCTAACAAGGCAACGAAGAGGTTAAAGATCTCCCGGGCAACCGTGAAGGGGCACCAAGTTGCCATTGCCGATTTCGGCAAACCCTCACGGAAGCTGACCGAGGACGAGTGGCAACTTCTAGAGCTCAGAATCCTAGAAGAAGTCAATGAGGCCATCGTCAAAAACAGGCCCCCCCCACTCTTCGGAAATCTTACGACCATCCATGGGTTCAAAGTGATGAACTGTGAAAATGACGCCACACTCAAATGGCTTCACGAATTCACGAGCAGCACCTCTGCACCATGGCAAAATGCGGATTTTCGCCTTATTGATGTCAAGGAGATCAAAAACATCTCCAGACCAATAGGCATACTTTTGGTCAAAGGCCCCACACTTCCCAATGATCGCCTGGAGAGGTATATTATATCACTCAACAGCGATCTCCTAAGCCAGGAATGGGAAGTCATCAAGTGTGAGAAAACCAAGGAAGGCACCGAGGTAACGGTTAGACTAATCCATAAATCTTTACCACTACTGAGGAAAATGGATTTCAAAGTGTGCGTCGGGATCACCAGATGCAAACTTAGATTGACATCCAATAAAAGAAAACAGGTTAGTAGGGCGATGAACAAATCTTTAGTATTATGTATATGGAATTGAAAATCTTACAAATCAATCTTCATCATAGTAAAGCCGCCAGCGCCAACCCGGTCTACCTCATGCAGAGTAGACAATATGACATGGCCCTGATCCAAGAACCCTGGATAGTAGGTTGCATGATCAAGGGCCTGCACTCCAAAGACCTCATGCTGTATAAGTCAGATCTTGACAGCCAAAATAGTAATCCCAGAACCTGTAAATTAGCTAGAAAACAGTTTAATCTCTTTCTTCTAACTTCTTACAGCAACATCGACCAGACCGCGGTCATTTTAGAACGCAAGGAGCACCCAACGCTCATAATAACCTCCACATACATGCCCTATGATGGAGTTGAAGGACCACCAGCGGATATAACAAATGAAGTAATAACATTCGCAAGTAAGAAAAATTTTAATATTATACTAGGGTGCGACTCCAATGCACATCATGTACAATGGGGGAGCACCGATACAAATGCTAGAGGTGAATCCCTTTTTCAATTTATCATAGATAACAATCTTCGTGTGGCTAACCGAGGTAATACACCCACCTTTGTCACAAAAAATCGGAAAGAGGTGCTAGATATAACCCTCTCAAACAATTCTGACTCCTGTCTAATTGATCATTGGAGGGTTTTAAAAGAACCTTCCTTTTCTGACCATCGTCTCATAGAACTTAAAATCCCTAACGTTGATAGACAGCACAAACCCTTCAGAAATAACAGGCGTACAGACTGGCTTATCTTCAATAGGGAAATTAGTAATAACATTGAGCACGTTAACACCAACGCCATTCTGGGACCAGACAGTCTAGAGAAGGCAACAGAGAATCTCACTGAGACTCTGCGTAAAGCGTTTGAAACCAGTTGTCCTATCAAAACAACTGTGAAGAAAAACAGTAAACCCCCCTGGTGGACAACAGAACTAACCTACATTAGAAAAGAAACAAGAAAGCTTTTCAATGTTGCTAAAAGAACAAGACTCGAAAGCGACTGGGACTGTTATAAGACTAGTCAAAGAAAATTCAAAACAGAAACCCAACGAGCCAAACGGAGCTCGTGGAAAAATTTCTGCAGCAATATCGAGTGTACCAACGAGTCAGCTAGGCTCAGGAAAATCCTTTCGAAAACCTCCATTTCTGTTGGTTCTCTAAGGAAACCCGATAATGACTGGACTGAATCAAGTCGCGAAAGTCTAGAACTCCTGGTTGAAACACACTTCCCAGGCAGTAAACCTAACCCTGAACGCGAACCAGATAACTCTTCAATCTTCGAGTATGAAATCCCTACGGATTTTATAACGGAAGAAAGGCTAAACTGGGCTATTAACTCTTTCTCCCCTTATAAATCTCCAGGCCTAGACGGCATTTTCCCAATGATGCTGCAAAAGAGCATTGAATTTATCACTCCACACCTGAAAAACATCTTTCAAAGCAGCATTAAATGAGGGTATATTCCCAAGACATGGCGTGAGGTAAAAATCGTTTTTATACCAAAAGCCGACAAACGACGATGGTCAGAAAAGGAAGGTTCTTTTAAAACCCTCCAATGATCAATTAGACAGGAGTCAGAATTGTTTGAGAGGGTTATATCTAGCACCTCTTTCCGATTTTTTGTGACAAAGGTGGGTGTATTACCTCGGTTAGCCACACGAAGATTGTTATCTATGATAAATTGAAAAAGGGATTCACCTCTAGCATTTGTATCGGTGCTCCCCCATTGTACATGATGTGCATTGGAGTCGCACCCTAGTATAATATTAAAATTTTTCTTACTTGCGAATGTTATTACTTCATTTGTTATATCCGCTGGTGGTCCTTCAACTCCATCATAGGGCATGTATGTGGAGGTTATTATGAGCGTTGGGTGCTCCTTGCGTTCTAAAATGACCGCGGTCTGGTCGATGTTGCTGTAAGAAGTTAGAAGAAAGAGATTAAACTGTTTTCTAGCTAATTTACAGGTTCTGGGATTACTATTTTGGCTGTCAAGATCTGACTTATACAGCATGAGGTCTTTGGAGTGCAGGCCCTTGATCATGCAACCTACTATCCAGGGTTCTTGGATCAGGGCCATGTCATATTGTCTACTCTGCATGAGGTAGACCAGGTTGGCGCTGGCGGCTTTACTATGATGAAGATTGATTTGTAAGATTTTCAATTCCATATACATAATACTAAAGATTTGTTCATCGCCCTACTAACCTGTTTTCTTTTATTGGATGTCAATCTAAGTTTGCATCTGGTGATCCCGACGCACACTTTGAAATCCATTTTCCTCAGTAGTGGTAAAGATTTATGGATTAGTCTAACCGTTACCTCGGTGCCTTCCTTGGTTTTCTCACACTTGATGACTTCCCATTCCTGGCTTAGGAGATCGCTGTTGAGTGATATAATATACCTCTCCAGGCGATCATTGGGAAGTGTGGGGCCTTTGACCAAAAGTATGCCTATTGGTCTGGAGATGTTTTTGATCTCCTTGACATCAATAAGGCGAAAATCCGCATTTTGCCATGGTGCAGAGGTGCTGCTCGTGAATTCGTGAAGCCATTTGAGTGTGGCGTCATTTTCACAGTTCATCACTTTGAACCCATGGATGGTCGTAAGATTTCCGAAGAGTGGGGGGGGCCTGTTTTTGACGATGGCCTCATTGACTTCTTCTAGGATTCTGAGCTCTAGAAGTTGCCACTCGTCCTCGGTCAGCTTCCGTGAGGGTTTGCCGAGATCGGCAATGACAACTTGGTGCCCCTTCACGGTTGCCCGGGAGATCTTTAACCTCTTCGTTGCCTTGTTAGGCGAAGAGTCGGTCGGGGAGAGTTCGTTCCTTGCCCTTTTAGAGGAACAAGGTGCTTCAAGAGGTGGTTGTGGGTTTGCGTCACTAACTGTAGTCGTTATTGTTGTGCTTCTAAGGCGCTGTTTAGACTTGTCCAACGCCGGCTTCTCCTTAGCTGTCAAGGACTCAGGAGTCCTGTTAGCAAAGCGCCGGACAATCCTCTCAGCGTTTCGTCTTTGTCGTCGTCGTACTTCGTTCTCGTTCAAAACCTTAGTTTTGCGTATAGTCGTCCTTTTTTCAATGACCGTCGTAAGACTGTCGTTCGTATTGGTCGTCCGGTTTTCGGGGACGGAATCGATGGTCTTGTTAAGATTAACGCTAAGGCTGTGGCCAATAGCATTGTCTTCGCAAGCCATCTCATCTTTCCCCTCGTTTTGAGCTGCTCTTACACCTGCTTCACTAACACCAACTGATATCGATGCGATCAGTGGCGGATCAGCAGGTGGTAAGATTGGCAAGTCAATGTCTGTCCGTTGGGTTCGTCCTGTTGGTCCGTCTTGAGGAGTTGCCGCTACCATTGATAAGCACCCTTCCTTACGCTGTATTGAAACAGCGTTGGGGGCAGGTGGTCCCATCAAGGTTTTAACGTTCGGGCTCTCTGAAGAGGGAGGGTTCAGTGCTTGTCTAGCGGTGTGCCTGTCTTTACCCAAGCCCTCTCTGTCCAGGAAGGCACGAGCATTATGCAGCCGTTTCCTCTCCTGCTCAGTCAGTCCTCTTGCTATTGGTTATTCTGCACCTCCTTGATGCCCTGGATACCGTCGAAAGGTTGGATCTAGCGACCGAGCTGACGTCGTCGTCGACCTCGATTACGCTTTCTCCATCCCCCATATCCATGTTCGAGAAGGGGTTCAGGAGGAGATTCTCCTCTTCTTCAGTCAGGCTGAGGTCTTTAGTGCTTTTATTGCTCATATTGAGATATCTTCTTTGCTTATAATTTGTTGAAACCGAAGAAACTGAAAAGATAGGAAAGAGAAAAGAAAAAGAAAAAAGAAAAAGAAGAAGTTTCGAAATTATAAGTAGAGTTATATAATAAAATGGAAAAATTGTCACTGGCGACTCCTTCTCTCGGTATTGAGACCGCGAGACAAAGCCCAAGCCGGTAGCCGTGACTTCTACCGACCATATAGCGTATATCCCCGCTATGGTTTTTTTCTGTTTATTTAGTTCTTCCATATTCATAGGGGTGGGCCTTTCTTAGTTTGCTTAAACCTAAGTTGGTGGCTAAGAGTCTGCTCAAGAGCTAGAATCTGCAACTTAACCTACTAGAAGTTCTCGCGTAAGCCTCCTCACCAACGGCAAGGTGGAGACCCGTCGAGGAGGACCCAAACGACTTAAGAAGCCACATATTTTCAATCAATGCATCAACTTACCATATTCCAGAAATGGTAAAATTATAACACATCAATTAGTGACAATTTTACTGACCAGGACCCATGTTCTGTAACTATCGCATCGATAAAATTCTTCGAGAAACGGTGAGAATCGGTACAAAAATCAATTTATCGCATCATCGGGTTTCTGTATCTTTTGACAGTCGATAACTTTATCGACTGAAACAAACGGAACAGAAATACTGGAAAATGTGATAAAATGGGTTTCTGTATCTTTGAAAGTCGATAAGTTTATCGATTTAAATGTCAGAACTTATCACTTACAGTTATCTAGTTGGTTTTCTGAGTCATATGACAGGAAGTCAATGGATCTATCATGGCAAATGGAAAGTAAAACTGATGCATCAATCTGGTTCTTTGCTTCAAAGATCGGTATTGAAATCTGTTACCCAACTAGCTTTTGTTCATTTTGTTTCAAAAAAAGTAAAATGTACGTATTTTAATTGTAATAAAAATATTAGACATATCTGTGAATTTTTGTATTATTTGTCTTTCTTTTTGCGCTAACCCTATAACTATGGATCATATCAATACTCATACAAATGCACTTTTCAAAAACCACTTCTCCTATTTCGATACTTATTACAGAGTTTTGGCTTGGTATATCCAACAACTTTAAGAATTTCATGAAAAAATCATATGAAATTCTTGAAGTTGTTGGATATACCAAGCTGGCATTTGCAAATGGCCCACTTCTTTTAGATGATTGAAACGCTTCTGAGTCTTAATTTAAAACCCTTATGTGGTATTTAAATCTATTTTCAATTCTAGCAGAAATTACAAAAAAAATTCCATCTAGGAATAATTTCGTCATTTCGTATACAATCCTTGAGCATGAGGAAACTATTTTCATATGATTTTTTTTTTAAATATTTGTTGAAATTAAAAATTGTTTTTGAAATTCAGCATAACACTTAATTTGTGACTCAGAAGCGTTTGAATTATCCAAATTGAGCAAGTACTTTTCGAGTGACATTGTTTTCCAACTAACACTTATAAGAATTTCAGTGAAATTTCAATGTCACTCGAAAAGTATTTGCTCGATTTGGATAATTCAAACGCTTCTGAGTTAATAATAATCGGAGCTTGGAACCAGTTGGGGGGTCTGTATTCAGACTCGGGGACGTTTCGATCGTCCAAATCGGCCAACGCGTTCCCAACTTGTCGCTTGGTTAAACCAGCGATTTTACGAATTTCATATGAATATCACATGAAATTCGTAAAATCGCTGGTTTAACCAAGCGCCAAGTTGGGAACGCGTTGGCCAATTTGGACGATCGAAACGTCCCCGAGTTTGAAATCTGACCTCCTAACTTACTGCAATGTCCGATTTCAATTTGTAAAAAATTTTCAGCATTTTTTTCCTAAGGACGAATTTTTACTTGTGCAAGTCGCATACGTTTCATATTAATTTTCCAAGAAACAGAGAATTGATTAATTTAAATTTTATTGGTTCTTTCGTATTATAAATGGACTCAATATAAACAGAAATTAAGGACAAAGAGATAATCTGAGCCGGTCATGAATAACTGTTGCAGCGCGTAAGTGCGAAGTTGAATCGGGGCTTGTTTCTTGATTTGATACGGCATCTTCTTCAAATATAAATTCCTCTACAATTCCATAATTTATTATCTGGCCAGAAAGTGTTGGATTGTACGAAAGTCCTAGCTTAAGGCATCGAAACACAGACTTCAAGACACCATTCAATCTTTCGACACAGTTACGTGATTTTGAATGCAGGGTGTTGAAGCGCCTTTCACTTTCGTGGATTGCAGGAGCTCGGTAAGGGGTTATCAGCCAGGGTCGCAGCGGGTACCCGGAATCACCTTAATTGAAAAGAAAAAGCTTATTTAATAATAATAAAGTTTAAATGAGTGAGTGTTTACCTAAAAGCCAAGAATTGTGGTCTCCCGGCTCACATGCTTCATAGCGCCTTTCAAGTAAACTGTTCACTTGTGAAGCTTCCCAAATGTAAGCGTCATGTGTTGCACCTGCAAATCTTGCAAACCCTGCAAGGATTTTCAGGTCAAAATCGCAGATCTGAAATTTAACCATGTGCATATGCGAATAATGTAATGTACCTAAAGTTGGAATTTTATTTAATCGTAACTTCTTACCAATTGAACAACACAGTCTGCGACTAACTACTCTCTAGAGCAGTCGGTTTTATTCTCTATTGAAATGTCTAAGACCTGTGCTACTTGCAATATTTCAATAAATAAAAGATCTAAAAACATCGAAGTTATTGAGTGTGCCTTATTCTGTGGCCGTGTATTCCATAAAAACTGCGTCGCTATTTCCGACAGTGATTTTAAATCATTATTAAATTAAAACTTCTTTTGGAAATGCAATTCGTGCGCAAATTTGAATTTCTCATCATTTCTCAATAATTTCAGTGATCTCTGTAAGAGCAGAGTAATAAAAACGGGTGGTTCTTACACGGAGGTTAATCAAAGAAGAAGGATATAATTTATTAACTTTTAGATTATAAGATGGTGGCTGACTTCAGCGCCACATATATGTAAAATATTGTAACTCCAATACTCCTCCTTAAGCTAAAAGGTTGTTCTGTATTCCCATTGCCTTTCGGAAAGTTTCCACTTTGACTTTCTCCAAAGGCTTTGTTAAGATATCTGCTATTTGTTCCTCTGTAGAAATGTAGTTGACTCTAATTTGACCTTTTCTGAGCGTATCTTGCACGAAATGATGACGAATGTCAATGTGTTTCGTCCGGGGGTGAAACCCATTATTTTTGGAAATTGCTATTGCACCTTGATTATCGCACAAAATTTGAAGTGTGTTATTATGCTGCTTTAGGATTTCAGTTTTAAGGCCATTCCACCAAATAGCTTCCTGAACTGCTGCAGAGAGTGACATATATTCAGCTTCGCATGATGATAATGCAACAGTGTGTTGCCTCTTAGAGCACCAGGATATAGCTCCTCCCTGAGCTAGGAAAACGAAACCGGTTGTGGACTTCCTGTCATCAATGTTGGCTGCCCAATCAGCATCTGTGAATCCAATGATGTCATGATTTTCACTTTTTTGAAATTTTAGCTTCATCGATGAGGTTCCATGCAAATAACGGAGTAGATGTTTTACAGCGAGCCAATGCTGTGGTCCTGCTTTTGAATTGAAACGGCTTAGAGTGTTGACACTGAAACTTATATCCGGTCGAGTGCACTGGGATAGATACATGAGGCATCCTATTGCTTCCTGGTACGGAACGTTTTGAAACTCATCATCATCTTGAGTTGACAACAACTTTTGACTGGCATTCATCGGTGTCTTCACTGGTTTAGAATCGTTCATGCCGAATTTGATTAGAATTGATTCTATATATTGTTCTTGGTCTAGAGCGTAGAAATCTTGACCCTTGGTGATATGCATTCCAAGAACGTGTGTGGCTGGTCCTAGTTCCTTCATCTGGAACTTTTGATGCAAACTGGTTTTGATTTCTTTTAGCCAATTGTTGCTGTTTGAAAACAAAAGTATGTCATCCACATATATGGCTAGTATAAGGATGTTTCCAGAATCAGTTTTGTGGTATACGCAGGAATCATACCTTGATTGGTCTAATCCAAAGTTCTTAAGCGCTTGGTCCAGCTCCATATTCCAAATGCGACTGGACTGTTTTAGTCCATATAGTGCCTTGTTAAGACGGCACACTTTAGTTTTGTTGTTCTGGTCCACAAATAATGGAGGTTGCTCCATATAGATGTCTTCAGATATTTCTCCCTGTAGAAAAGCGGTGATGGCATCCATCTGTTCTACATCTAGGTTAAGTTGAGCAGCGAGTGCAAAGAGATATCGCAGGGAACTATGACGTACAACTGGAGAGTACGTTTCCTCATAATCCACCCCTTTTCGCTGCGAATATCCTTTGATCACGAGCCTCGCTTTGTGACGGTCAATGTCACCTGTGACACCACGTTTTGTTCGATATACCCATTTGCATTTTATGGGTTTGCGATGAGTTGGCATATCTACGAGAGACCAAGTATTGTTAGCCATTAATGACTGGAACTCTTCCTCCATGGCCAGCTTCCATGAACTTGCGTCTGGACTCGACAAGGCTTCTTCTGGCGTTGCTGGGTCTTCTGAGATTTTCTGTGAAAAATGCTTAGCAGTATTTTGACTTTCAACTGAGTTTACTGCTTTAGGATACTTGCCTTGGGGGATGCGCCCCGCATCGTGGAGGTTTAGTACTAGCTGGTTTTCTACCGAAACAAGACTATTTGGGTACGATGGAGGCGCGACAAGTCCAGTAAATCCAGAGTTCACATCTGCTTCAGCATTGGACATCGAAGATTGACTTCTTTCCTCGTTAATCAGCTCAGGTTCACAGTCATCAAACAGGTCATCGTTACTAGATTGAGAAGGGGAAGGGGAACTATAATTGTTCTCAATAATAAAATCTTTATACTTGCCTGGTATATGGCGCTCCCTGTCGCTGCGCCTCAACATCGGTGTTTCAGATGCATTTGAGTTTGGTTGCTGAGGGAGCGCATCGGCATTTGTAATGGTGACATCGGGGTTGATGATATTTGAATCGTTGCTGCCATCTGCTGCATCGGATGAATCATATATAAACGTTGGTGAATCCGTTGGTTTAATACATTCTTCGTCGGCACTTGTATCATTTTCGTTGAATAGTTCACAATTAACACATCGTGGTTCACTTGATGTACTGCTTTCGCTACGTACCACCGGCATTCGAGATTTTTGTGAAAATTCACCTGCACCACTGTTTTCGTTGATGAATGTTACGTTGCGGCTCTTGAAAATTACATTTTTCACCGGGTCATACAGACGATAGCCTTTGGTGTTTTCATCAAATCCAGTAAGTTTGCATTCATGTGCCTTTGGATCCCACTTGGGTGAGAGTAACCACATCCAGAGGCACCCCTCAGGGTGGAGTTCTCTCACCGCTACTTTGGGTTCTTGTCATGAACGGTATACTCTCTAAATTGAAATCAAGTGGAGTAAAGATAATAGCCTACGCTGATGATCTTGCATTGCTAGCGACTGGCAAGTTCCTACCCACTATCAGTGAACAAACCGAATACGCCCTCTCGTTGGTAAGCAAATGGACTAGATACTGTGGGCTGACAGTTAATCCAGCTAAAACAGAACTAGTGCTATTTACTAACAAGCGTAAAATACCTGATTTTAAAATTCCTTCAATTGAAGGCTGCCCTCTTAAAATCTCCGACCACGCAAAGTACCTCGGTGTGATCTTAGATAAAAAACTAAACTGGGGCCTGAACACTAAAGATAGATTCAAAAAGGCATCGATTGCCTTTTACTCCTGCAATAGAATTTTCGGGAAAACCTGGGGACCAAACCCTAAAATTATCAGATGGATGTATTCGGCAATAATTAGACCAATACTAACCTATGGTAATTTGGTATGGTGGAAGGCTTTAGAAAAGAGCACGAACCTGAAAACTTTGACAAAAGTTCAAAGACTTGCGTGCACTGGCATTACGGGAGCAATGAGATCCACTCCAACTGCGGGACTGGAAGTTATACTCAATTTGATTCCCCTAGACCTATTTGTTCAAGAATCTGCGGCCAAAAGTGCCCTGAGACTTAGTCAAACTAAAGTCTGGATAAACAGTTCCATAGGACACGCCCAGATGCTTCATAAAATTATGGGTCATAGTAATACAGCAGACTATAAAATACCCGTACTTGATTTTCATAAACCATTCCAAGCTGCCATCCCAAGCAGAGAGGAATGGATAGATAATATACCATACTCCAGTGAGTCGTCAATAGCTATCTATACTGATGGCTCTAAAACGGACACTGGTGTAGGGGCAGGCTTCTATTCTGAATCTCTCAAGTTGACCGCCTCGCTTAGGCTTCCAAACCACAGCAGCGTCTTCCAAGCGGAGGTCCTGGCAGTGACAACAGCTGCTAAAAAGGTATCAATGATGGCGATACCACGAGCTGATATCACCTTTTACATTGATAGCCAAGCGGCAATAAAAGCGATTACTGCAACTGAGGTAAAATCGAAGCTTGTTTCATGCTGCCGCGAAGAGCTTAAGGTTCTTGGCGCACAGCACAACATTAGACTCTGCTGGGTCCCAGGCCACAGCGATATAGTAGGCAACGAGAAAGCCGATGAATTAGCAAGATTAGGGTCAATGCTTGACGTAAGCCAAGCTCAGCTAGTTAGCATCCCTACCTGTTATTTAAAACAGGAAATCTCAAAAAGAATAACAATTAAGGCCGATGAAAGGTGGAACCTTCTTGACACCTGCGGCACTACAAGAAAGATCTGGCCCTGTTTTAACAAACAAAGAACGGAAAGAATTATGCAGCTACAAAAGGGATCACTTCGATCTCTTGTAAGCATAATCACCGGACATAATCTGTTAGGTTATCATATGAAAAAGATGAGAATCAGTTCAGATGATCTATGCAGAGGATGCGGTGACGAGGAGGTGCATGAAGATACGTCGCACTTTCTGTGTCACTGTCCCGCACTCTCCCATCAAAGGAAGAAACTGCTTGGCAACTATTTCTTCGGGGATTTAAAAGAACTCTCTAGTACGCCAGGTACTAACATTCTGAACTTCGTCAAAGCCTCTAAATGGCTTGACTCACTGGACACATAGGTTTTTCTTATTAGCTTGAGTAGCAATACTCATGGGTATCACAATGGATCTGTGTTGATCTAAGTGTGACGGTAAAGACATCAACTGTCAGCCCCTCAACCTAACCTAACCTAACCTTGGATCCCACTTTTTGCGACTTATCTTTGGAATGTGTGTCATAACTGTCGTTCCGAATACTTTTATATGTGACAAATCGGGTTTCACTCCAGTCCATGACTCCTCAGGTGTCATGCCAATACCTTTCGACGGTGAACGATTCAATAGGTAAACCGAATACGCAACGGCTTCCGCCCAAAATACCTTTGACATGTTGGCATCGGCTAGCACACATCTGGCCTTCTCAACAATCGATCGATTATCTCTTTCGGCGAGCCCATTCTGCTCTGGTGTATGAACGTTCGTTGTCTGGTGATGAATTCCCTTGTTTTTTATAATTTGACGCATCTTTGAGTTCAGATATTCTTTTCCGTTGTCGGTACGGAGCTTCTTTAACCTCTTACCACTTTGATTTTCTGCGAAATTTACGAACTCTAAGAAGCATCGACATACTTCGTGTTCTGATTTCGATTTAAGAAAGAAAACAAATTTCTTTCGCGAGTAGTCGTCAACGAAAGATAAAAAGTATCGGCTACCTCCGAGAGACTCCTGCTCCATCGGACCGCAAATGTCGGAATGGACGAGTTCTAGAAAATCAGTAGCTCTCTTACCTTGCTTACTAAATGGAAGTCTAATTTGTTTTCCAATGGGACAAATTTTACAATCTGCTTTGGATTGGTTTGTAAAGTTGATTCCTGTTGCCAAACCTCCTTTTAACTGGTTGAGACTATTGTGATTCAGATGGCCCATTCGCCTGTGCCAAAGTTCGCGAGTAGCAGTTGTTCCACACGCCAGCGCTTTGCTCGGGGTTGCGGTATCTAACCTAAACAAATCATTATAATGTGATCCGGTTGCAATTACCTCTTGATTTCGATTAATCACTTGAACGCCCCTGTTTTGAAAGACAACCGTGTGACCTCGTTTCACGATGCGGCTTACGGACAACAAGTTGGTGCTTAGATGCTGGGATAAACTGAACGTCATTGATTTCAATTACATCGTCTGCGCTTTTTCCACCTTTCAACGTGAGATTTCCAGTAGTTTTGACATGCATTACCCCTTTATTTGTTGCAATGACTGTACCTCTTGCTTCTTTGGGATTTTTCAGTAAATCCTGACAGTAGGTCATGTGGGATGTTGCGCCTGAATCAAAATACCAATCGTTGCTGATTCCAAGTCCAACTGTAGAGAGCGCAGCACCGAATGCATGATGCAATTTCCTATCATCGCCGTTCGAATGCACAGGTTTTGTTTGGCACTTCTTGGCAATGTGGCCGAAATTGTGACATCTGCGACATTTTGGGCCTTTTCGCTGCTCCGAGTTGCTTGTTTGACGCTTATGGTATTTACCCGCAAAAAATGCAGAATCTTCTTCACCTGGTCGCATCTCCTGTAGAAGCTTTGTCTTTATAACATCTCCGGTGATCTTTGTGCCGGAATTTTCCAGCGCCATTATCATCGGTCGGTAGTCATCAGATAAGCCAGCTAATAAGAGCGTTCCAATCCATTCCTCATCAATTTGAAAGCCAATGCCGTTTAGTGACTGAGAGGTGGAGATAATTTCTTTGACGTAGCGCTCCATAGAACCGCAGTTCGACAGTGAAGTGGTTATCAGCTTACGCAGTAAACCTACACGACGCGTCAGACCATTGTCTTCATAGGCATCTGCTAGCTTTTGCCACATTTCTTTTGCTGTCTTGGCACTTTGGGTATGGATGTAGCACACTGAATAGATTGCCAAAGTTATTTTGCTTCTCACCCGTCTATCCTTATCTTCTTGGACTGGAATTTTAGGCTCACCATTCTCATCTGTGTCGTATTCAATGACTCCGCACCAGAGATTATCCAGATCGAGATACGCCTGTACTGCAATTCGCCAGTTTGAGTAGTTCTGCCGTCCCAGCAGCTTTTCAAAGGAAAGTCCATTTTCTATCTTTACCATTATTTTAATTCTTAAAAAAAACTTATTTAAAAAAAAAGAAAATCAAATTTATAATTTAATCGAGAAAAGTTAGAATTTTTTTTTTGACTGCCTGGGCCCATAACCTGTAAGAGCAGAGTAATAAAAACGCGTGGTTCTTACACGGAGGTTAATCAAAGAAGAAGGATATAATTTATTAACTTTTAGATTATAAGATGGTGGCTGACTTCAGCGCCACATATATGTAAAATATTGTAACTCCAATAATCTCTCTAAGACTGTTCTTGATATAAAAAAATGAACTTTCCTCTCTTAAACTACTTCTTAATAGCAGTTCCCCTCCCCGTAAAACAGCAAAAAAAATCAGAATTAACTAGTAAAAGTGCAACAACTGAAAAAAATGAGATTCCTTATACTCAATTAACTGATTCAATCTCAATTCCAACATTGCCTCTTTCGTATTCTGCTGCTGCTGCTGCTACTCGATTACATCCATCAACATCTTCATCAACATCTTCATCAACATCTTCATCAACATCCTCATCATTACCATCATCATCATCTTCATCAACTTCATCGTCGTCATCATCATCCTCATCACTATTGTCATCGTTACCTCCTTCATCATCGTCAACCATAACAAATCCATCAAGTGCCTTTCTACCTACTCTTGTACCTATCAAGGAGATTTCTCCATATGTCAACATTAATGTACCAAAAAACAACAAAAGTGTGTCAAGAATTAAAAAAATTGTTGGTAGTGACCCTTCTTCACTTTGTGCTCTCCCAAATATAAAATGGCTTCATTTGTCAAGATTCGATAAAAATACAAAATCTAGTGACATTGTTGACAGTATTTCCCAAAAAACTAATATTCCAAAGGAAGAGTTAAAATGTTATGCTCTCATTAAAAAAGATGCAGATTTATCGACTCTTAAATTCATAACTTTTAAACTGAGTGTACCTACACATAAACTTTCTTTAGTTCTTGACCCGTCTGTATGGGGTTCCTTTGTGCAAGTAAAAGAATTCATCACACATAAAAAAATAGAGAACCCAAACCCAAACCCAACCCCAACAACAATTAATGCAAATGCACCTCCACCTACAAAAACAATATCAACTGCACTTCCATCAACAGTATCACCACCAACACCGCCAACACCGCCAACACCGCCGCCCCCGCCACCACCACCACCACCACAATCAGCAACACACCGAGTCGTACACCCACCTCCGCAACAAGTTCACCCGCCATCGACTAATTGACTATCATCTTCTTCACCACCATCACCATCAAAGCACTCAACCTATGCATCGCTCTCCCAAAAACCGGTTGTCTCTGCCTTATCATACCCACAAACATCAAAACAACCTCATCACCATCAAAATCAGATCTAATCTCTTCGAATGATTTTCTTTTATATTATCAAAATTCTGGTGGACTTCGTACTAAACTGCAACAAATACTTCTCTTTTCTTCTTCTTCGCAATACGACATAATCGCTCTCACTGAAACCTGGCTTAATAACAATCACCACGATGCCGAGATGTTTAATGATAATCAGTATGCTGTCTTTCGCAAAGATCGAAATTATGATTTACTTGGTTGTGAGAGAGGTGGGGGAGTTCTTGTTGCTGTGCGCTCTATTTTTCATTGCACTAAAGTTGAGTTGCCGTCATCTGATATTCCTCTCGACGTCGATCAATTAATAGTAAATATTAAATTAAATTGTATAAATGAACTTTTTCTTATTGTTTCTTACATTCCACCAAGTAGCTCATTTGATTTATATAAAGCTCACATTGAAAATTGTAAATTTATTCTAAAAAGCCGAAAAGAAAATCAAAAAGTTATTATTGTAGGTGATTTTAATTTGCCGAATGTTAAGTGGATTTTTGATCCTGATGATAAAATAATTGTTCCTTTTAATGTTATATTTAATCATGATTGTGAAGTTGTGGATACTTTTGCGCAATTTGATCTTAGGCAACTAAATCATTTTCATAATTCTTTTAACAATGTGCTTGATTTGGTTTTCGTTGATTCAGTTTTGTGCGTTAGTATAAACAACTGTATGGTTTCTCTTTTTCCTAACACAATTCATCATGTCGCATTCAGTTTGCATGTAGAATTTTATGAGTATTTTTCAGCTGAAACTCTCGGTTCTAAATTTAAATATAATTTTGCTAAATCGAATTATGATTCAATCAATAGTCTTCTCAATGAAAATGATTGGCATGCATTATTTGTTGGTGCAAATTTTGAGAAGTGCTACGATTCTTTTTTAAAAATTGTGCATGATGCAATTGCATTGTACACACCTAAAATTAAAATGAAAAGCTTTTCAAAACCAGTTTGGTTTAATAAAAGATTAATAAATCTTAATAATAAAAAAATAAGGTTTATAAGCATTTTCGCAAATCAAACAATGACCGTGATCTTTACAAACAATATCGATTATTGCAAAAGAATTTTGATACTTTAAATAAATTTCTTTACAATCAATATCTTTTATCTGTTGAAAGTGATTTAAAATCTAATAGGAAAAGTTTTTGGAAATTTATAAATACGAAAAAACAATCAAATGGTATTCCTAATCTAATGCGTCACGATGGCATATCATCTTCGGATCTTAATGTAGTTTGTAACTTTTTTGGTAAACATTTTCAATCCGTTTATTTAAATAGTAATCCAAATATAAATCTCGATAATCAATTTAATGGTATTGATAGTTGTCTAAATATTGGAAGTTTACATTTTTCAATTGAGGAAATTGAAAAAGCTTTATCAACGGTCAAAGTAGACACAAGACTTGATATAGATGGAATTGCACCTATTATTTTACAGAAATGTTCAAAAGTATTTGCTGTTCCTTTACAAATAATTTTTAATCGATCTCTTGAAAGTGGTGAATTTTTAAGTACGTGGAAGCGTTCTATCATTACACCAATTTATAAATCAGGAAATAGGCAGGATGTTTCAAACTACCGCCCTATTTGCAAGATCTCTACCGTTCCAAAAATTTTTGAAAAATTGGTTTATGAAAAATTAACTACAATGGTAAAACATGTTATCTCTCCCTGTCAACATGGGTTTCTCGCTGTTAGATCTACCAGCACCAACCTAACAATTTTTTCAAACACCATTTTAAACGGGCTCGAAAAAGGGTTCCAATTCGATGTTGTTTACACAGATTTTTCCAAAGCTTTTGATAGGGTGAACCATGATATATTACTTATGAAGTTGAATAAAATTGGTTTTCATTCTAATTTGCTGAACTGGATACGGACATATTTAAAGGGTCGCATTCAGTTTGTTCGTATTAATAATTTTCTTTCATCGCCTATCAATGTTACCTCGGGTGTTCCACAAGGAAGCCATCTCGGTCCGCTTTTTTTCTTGTTATTTATCAATGACATTCCCAATGTTTTCTTAAATTCTAGATGTCTAATGTACGCAGACGATTTGAAAATCTTTCGGTGTATAAAATCTGAACAAGATTGCATATTGCTGCAAGAAGATCTTCAAAAATTATCAAATTGGTGTTGGATTAACTCCTTACACCTTAATATTGCTAAATGTCAAAGTATAACGTTTTGTCGAAAACGTACATCAATTAATTTTTCCTATAGTATAAATAATATCTTTTTATCTATAGTAACCTTTAAAAAAGATCTACGGATAATTTTTGATCAAAAACTTGATTTCTTAAAACATATAGACTTTTTAGTTGCCAAAGGTAATTCTATGTTAGGATTTATCTTGCGCAATTCAAAGGAATTCTGTGATCCTCACACATTGAAATGTCTTTTTTTTTGCGTTTGTTAGATCTACTCTTGAGTATTGCAATACTATTTGGAGCCCTTTGTACGTAGTTCACTCTTTTAGAATTGAGAAAATTCAAAAACGCTTTACAAGGGTATTAGTAAAAAGGCTTCATTGGAACATTGATATGCCTTCCTATGAAACAAGGTGTAAATTATTTGGAATCTTGCCTCATGTACAGGCGGAGTACCGAAAAGAATCTTATATTCCGCGTCAACGATGGTAATGGCGATGAGGAGAACAAAATAAAAAACGTTTGCGCTAACATAACCAAAGACGACAGAATTATGGAGCGATCTGTGATTCGCAAGCTACGTACAAATGGAGCTGCGAAAACTTGTTCATTCGCGGTAGAATTTGCAGACGCAGGTAGAACAGCAGCAGTGTTAAAATCCTGCAGGTTTCTACGGAACACAGGTGTGTTTGTGTCTCGTGACTACCATCCGTCGGTCCGAGAGAAACGCCAGCAACTTTTGAGACTCCGTAGGGAAATCAAGATGAAAGTACCGAAAGCAAAAGTAGTGCTACGTGAGGATAAAATGCAAGTTGACGACATGAACATAACCTGGAATGAAACAACGGGCTTTAGCTGCGGCGAGGAAAATTTGTTGCAAATTTTAAAACAAAATTACGGAATCGAAGGAATTGGTAGGAAATTTGAACACGTATGGCAAAAAGCAAAAGTAAACAATCGAAAACAAACTGTCAGTGCCAATTCGACTCAAACGTCAAATGGGATGGTGGAATTCAGCGCACAAGGAGTAGTAGCAGCAGCAGCAAAAATGGGTGCGTCCAGCTCGGGATTATATATAGATAGGGAAAAATTGAATGTTGTGAATTAGGTACTTGCCGTCTGTCCTGAAAAAACCATTGTTAATAATAAAAACATTTATAAAATCTTATCATATAATATTTGTGGATTAAAAAATAAGTTAGATATAAATAATAGATTTTTAAGATATTACGATATTATAATATTTATAGAAACGCATGTTTTAGATAAGCAAATTCCCGATTACATAAACTTATTCGACGGATTCAAAACCGATTGGGTGCCAGCAGTAAAAACGAGTACAAGAGGACGTGCAAGCGGGGGAATGGTGCTGGCGTTTAAAAACGAACTTAACATGGGAAAATGCATTATAAAAGAAATATTTGATAGAAAAGTTCTAGAAATGGTGATTGACAGTAAGAAACATTTCATAGTGCCTATTTACTTGAATTGCTCTCATTGGAAAGAAGATCATACTAAGTTGCTCGATTTTTTACTAAATATTAATCATGAAAATGTTATGTTGATCGGAGACTTCAATGCACGCATAGGCCAAGAAGACACATTTGAAAAATTTGCTGGAGGAATACGATCGGCGAAGGATAACGTCATCAATACTAATGGAAGAGCATTACTCGACCTATGTATTTCTTTTGGTTTTTGTATGGTTAATGGTAAGAGCAAAGGTGATTGCAATGGAGAGTTGACATTTATCAGTGGACAAGGGAGCTCAACAATAGATTACTGCCTCATCAAAGGTGACTGGTGCACCTCACTGTATGACATGATGGTTGCGGATACACCTTTTTCTGACCATCTACCACTTGTAGTAACAGCTGGTTTAGATCGGATTAGAGAAAATAGATCAATAAATAATAGCTCACTGCCTAAACTGAAGTGGACTTTAGAAAACTCTCACAATTATATCCAGGCACTTGACCAATTACTTGCTCAACAAGAAACTATGGGTTTCAATCACTTAGATGCATCTGTGCTCGACCAAATAGTGTGGCAGGCAGCTCCAAAAAAACATCACGGCACATTCCAAAAAAGTTTCGTTCAAAAATGGTTTGATTTTGAATGTTTAAAAGCAAGGAAAAAAGCTTTTGGGCTGCTGAAAACATTTAAACGTCTTGGTACCGATTTTTTTCGACAACAATATCGTGAAGCGCAGAAGAAGTACAAAGAGCTATGCCGCAAGAAAAAAATGGAATATGTTAATGAACAAGCTGCAAGCTTGGGAGTTATACAAAATAGTAAGGATTTTTGGAGACAAGTACGCGTTATTAACGGAAATATAAGTTCAAACAGAGTTGAACCAAATTTGGATGAACTTCTCTATTACTTTAAAAATCTAATGAATCCGGAAATAAGTCAGTCAAGTTATAGCTATGCATTACCATACAACTACATCCCCAACATTGACCGTGATATTGAATTGTCCGAAGTCTTACAAGCGCTGAAAACAAGCAAAGACAATAAAGCTCCCGGATCCAACCAAATTTCTATGGAGTTCTATAAATACAGTAACCTGAATTTCCAAACTCTTTTTACAAAGGCACTTAACCATATCTTCAATACTGGAAAACTTCCGAACGAATATTTGAAATCGATTATTTTTCCAATATTTAAAAAAGGGGATAAAAATGAAGTTGGAAATTATAGAGCAATCTCTTTTCTGAACTCAGGCTTAAAAATTCTCACAAGCGTTATACAGCAGAGACTGAACTCATGGCTGAATGAGAACTCAATTTTGTCGGAATTCCAATCCGGTTTCCGTAAGGGCTTTTCTACGGTGGATCACATTTATGTGCTGGCAAATGCTGTTGAGCTGTATATGGATAAACGTAAAAAGGTGTATGCGTGTTTTGTTGATCTTAAAGCAGCGTTTGATGTAATTGAAATTAGATCTCTTCTCTACAAGTTGGCAAACAAAGGACTTTCGTACAAGTTACTCAAATTTATCGAAGCCATGTATACGGAAAGAAGTGCAGCGATATGGAATGGAGAAATGCTTTCAGCCTACTTCGGAACCGAACTTGGATTAAAACAAGGTTGTGCGCTAAGCCCCACTCTATTTTCACTGTACATAGATGATCTGCCTAACATTTTACCTGGCGGTATTCATTTGAATGAATGGAACTTAAAAGTTTTAATGTACGCAGATGATTTAGCGCTACTAGCAGAGTCTCCAGAAACGCTACAATTAATGATAAATCGTCTTCGTGACTACTGTATGCTAAGGAACTTGTCAGTAAACCTAGGCAAATCTAAGGTCATGATCTTCAAAAAAGGAGGGGGAATGCGTGCAAGGAATGAGTGTTGGCATTATGGAGGAGAAAGTATGGAAGTGGTAAAAGAATATGTTTATCTGGGTTTCACCTTAACACCTTCACTTAATTTGGAGAAACATCTTGCAAAAAAACTTATGAAGTCCAAGGTAGCTATAAACATGACGTGGAAAAATTGCTTTAGTAACGATTCAGTACCAAACGCAGTCAAACACAGAATTTTCGAAGCAACCTCAAAGTCAATTTTATTCTACGGAGCACAGTACTGGGGACACAAAGAGAGTGATACTGTTGAAAGACTTTTATCATATTACCTTAAAAGAACGTTCAAACTACCGATGACAACTCCCTCATATATGCTTCACTTGGAGACTGGGCTATCACCGTTGTACATACAAACTTTGAAGCTGCATGCAGACTATATATGTAGAACAATTGGTATGGACGAAGGTCGAATGCCCAAAAGAATCACAAAAATTGCAATTTCAAAAGGAAAACTGTGGTTTAATGATTGGAAGGAGTTGGCGATTCAGTATGGGAAGACTTTTGAACTAAATTTTGCAAACGTAGAAGAATGTAGAGGGATTTTCTATGATATTATTGCTGCTATTGATGAAGATATGATGCAAAGATGTATAGAAAAGGCGAGACAATCAGTGCATCGAGAAATTTATTCAGCACTTAACTATTTGCTAGGAGAAAACTCCTATTTTAGTAACCGGTACAATACAGAGGTCATATCCACTATTTTTCAAGCAAGGGGAGAGCTGCTGCGTCTGAACTTTGTTCCACATCGAGAAGACCTGCCACTGATTTGTAATCTCTGTAATGCGGGAGTGAGAGAAAATACAATCCATTTTCTAGGCGAATGTGCGATTTTGAGGGAAATAAGAAGGGTATATTGGAGAGTAAATTATCTCAACAGGTACGAGGTGCTGGAAATTTTAAACGGGAAGGACTGGATGAAATTATTCGAGTTCTGTAAGGAGCTGCTTAACTATCGCAAAAGAATCATCAACGAACTTTTCTAATTACTTAAGTACATATCAACTTTAATTTTGTGAATTTTTAATAATCAAATAGTTCTAAATACTCAAACTTTTTTTTTTCTTATTAAAATTATAATAAAAAATATTGTTCACTCAGGCAGACGGCTTTAAGTCATTGCTAAAGAATTGTATGATTGTTAACAAAAGATACATATATAATGAATAAACTTACAATTTAAAACTGAAAACTGAAACTGAACTGCCTCTTAATATTCGTAGAAAGTTCTCTGGAGTTATGTTTATTCGTGATGTTTTAACTAATCATATTGATTGTTCGGAAATTTTGAGCTTAATTAACTTCAATGTTCCTGCAAGGATGCTTAGAAACCAAAATTTATTTATCATTCCATTCCACAGAACAAATTATGCTGCTAATGAACCATTGACCAGGTGCTTAAAAGAATCCAATTCTGTTTGCGATATGATCGACTTTTGTCTTGGTAGATTTTCATTTAAAAACAATTTACTCGTTATTTTGAGAAACCTTAATGGTGGAAATGTTTAATATATATTTATTTATTTATTGTTTTTTATTCATTATTGATTTTGTACGTATATTATTATTATTTTATTATCGAGTAATCACTAAAGCATTGTAACTTTGTTTGATGAAATAAACACTAAACTAATCAAAAAACATTTTTCGAATGAAAACCTTTTCGATTCAAATAGCATGCTTCTATTTCCCTTTTTGGTGTTTGGATTCGGACGTGAGTGCAATCAATTGCACCAATTACCCCCGGAAACCCTGTTTTTTTCAAAAAATCTGAAATAAGTCAATACATATAGAAATTAGAATATTTTTTTTAGTTATTAATTTATTAAGCAATAATTTACCTCTGTTTAATGGGAGCGTATTCCTCTATGCTTGGAAACATTATCCATTTTTTCATTAATTTATTTTGAAGCACCGATGAAACCTCTCGGATGCAACGCGAGATCATAGATCTGCTCATGGCGGCAGAAAAATCGTGGCCAATGTCTTGTTGGTATGACCCTGACGCAAAAAAGTGAAGAGCAGCGCAAACTCTTAGCGGGATGGGAATGAAAGTTATTCGTTGTCCCTGGGTCATATGGGGTCGTAATTCCTCCAAAAGAATAATTGCAATTTCTCTCGTGAATATAAATGATTCACGAAAGCGCTCTTCCGGCATTTCAAAGGGATTTGTTGAATCGCGCAAATTTCTCCTTTGTATCCGCATTTGATTTCGGCGTTCTCTCGCATCCAGGTCCAGGACCCATGTTCTGTAACTCTGACGATAACTTTTCGCATCGTTAAAAAATTAAACGATTCGTTCCCCACTTATCGCCACTGGAAAAAATTGTGTGTCTATAACTGAAGGCGATAACTTTAGTTTTGGGATTTTTTTTACTGGAATTTCCATTGGAAGGCGATAATTCAATCTGTCATTTTTTGATTTTCAAAACAAAAATCTAAAATTGAAATCTTTTAAAGTGTCCGTTTCTGCTTTTTAAAAAATATTAATAATAATACTACAAAATGTTTAGTGCGCGAATCCACCTAGAGCATGCGAGAGAACGCCGAAATCAAATGCGGATACAAAGGAGAAATTTGCGCGATTCAACGAATCCCTTTGAAATGCCGGAAGAGCACTTTCGTGAATTATTTAGATTCACGAGAGAAATTGCAATTATTCTTTTGGAGGAATTACGACCCCATATGACCCAGGGACAACGAATAACTTTCATTCCCATCCCGCTAAGAGTTTGCGCTGCTCTTCACTTTTTTGCGTCAGGGTCATACCAACGAGACATTGGCCACGATTTTTCTGCCGCCATGAGCAGATCTATGAAATTCGTAAAATCGCTGGTTTAACCAAGCGACAAGTTGGGAACGCGTTGGCCGATTTGGACGATCGAAACGTCCCCGAGTCTGAATTCAGACCCCCCAACTGGTTCCAAGCTCCGATTTCCATTTAAACCAAAATTAAAAAAAAATGTCTGATACAAGCATTCCTTTCTTTTTGAAACGAAACGTAAAATTTTATTCAAAATTTAAATAAAAATGGACTTATAAAAAAATAAAAAATCACAATTCAGTTCTTATAAACAAAAACAAAATAAAATCTTAATTCAATACTATGTACAAAAACAAAACAAAAATCACATAGAATAAACAAAATAAAAAGACAATCACAGTAATAACTTACGAACCAAACACATATCTACATATCAATCAAAATTATTGAATTGCATCAAAATCTGCTTCAGCAAAGCATTGTTTGCTTCATTTTGAGCAATAATTTGGCTTTGAGAAGCCAAAATTTCAGTGTTTTGAGCCTCAAGTTTTTCAAAACGTCTTTCAAATGTTTTTTGGATTTGGTGAGCTTCTTGAAGAGCACTTTCGTAATTTGAGGTTCCTACTTTCCTCTGTTTTGGACAACTAGGCTGTTCAGGCTCACTTTCGCTATTTTCCTTGTCATCCTGAACAGTTCCAGTTATTGCCCAGCTATAACAATTAAAAAGGAATAATTAAGTGTCAGTTTTTTCTTTTTTCTATTTTTTTAAATACCTGCGCTACTCCCGATTCTGGAGTCGCCGAGTCACCATCCACTGCATGTGTAGTGATGATTCGTAAAATTGTTTCCTCCATCTCATTGAGATCCCTCGTTGCTTCCGTTATACTGCCGCCTCCTAGTAGACAACACGTCAATTTAATTAAGAAAAAAGATTAGGAAAGAGTTGCCGTCTGCCATATTAAAGAAAATTTTATAAATTTATCTATTTTAGCTTATAATATTTCAGGTCTTAAACATAAATTAATTCAGCCTGATTTTTTTAAATTTATTTTAAATTATGATGTTATTATTTTAATTGAAACTTACATTGAATATAAATTTCAAGACAGCTTTGTTAAATATTTTAAAGATTATAAATTAAAATTTATTCCCGCAATAAGATCTAATATTTATGGAAGGGCAAGTGGAGGTATCCTTTGTGCTATTAAAACCAAACACTCACACTGTGTCCATTTTACAGACGTCGAAAATGAAGTTGTCATTAAAATTTCAAACACCAATATTAGTTATCACATAGTTCCTATATATATAAACTGCAATAACTGGACTAATGACTTCGAAAAACTATGTGATTTTATGATTAACAACCCACTAGAAAACATTATGCTTATCGGCGATTTCAATGCTCGTATTGGAGAACGCCAAAACTTGTTAATTCATATCATGCCAACTAACTTAATCAATCAACAACAAAGGACTTCCAAAGACAAAACTACTAACAGCAACGGTAAAAAACTTATGGAGTTATTTGAAAATTTTGGACTTTTTGTTTTAAATGGGATTTCTAAAGGAGATGCAAATGGAGAGCTGACCTTCATTAGTGGCCAAGGAGAGTCTGTAATAGATTTCGCAGCAATCTCTGGAAATTGGTTTGATGCAGTTAACAATTTTACAGTACTTCCAGCTATCTTCTCGGCTCACATGCCAATACTAGTAACAGCATCTTTCGAACGATTCGAGTCACAATTGATGTCTGATTTTGTCCAAAAATACAAGTGGAAAGACAGGAATATAGAACAGTATCAATATCAATTAAGCCGAAATTTACATCTCCTTAATCGAGACTCGAATGCTACAATGGATGAAAGGGAAAAAAGCATAATGGAAGTTATTTACTCATCTTTGCCACCACTTAATGATAGATATAAAACATTTACCCCTAAAACTAAGTGGTATGACAAGGATTGTCACAAAATTCGATTGAAATCGTTCAAATACCTAAAATTATACAGAAATTCAAATATGCTACTTTTCAAAAACCTCTATCTACGAACAAACAAGGAGTACAAATCACTATGTACAATGAAGAAAGCTCTCTACTACAAGGATCTAGCAAATAAATTGTCTCATAGCAATAATTCAAAAGAATTTTGGAATATTGTAAAAGAAGTAACCGATGGGAAAAGAAGAACGAAGAAAACCCTTGACGCTGAAACTCTAGCTGCTCATTTTAAAACACTATTGTCGGCCGAAGGGAATCTTCACACTTTCAGCTTCGCTCTTCCAAATACTGAAGTTGACGAAATCGATGCTCAGATAACACCAATGGAACTTGATTTTACTTTGCAACAATTAAAAAACAATAAAGCGTCTGGTATTGATGGAGTTCCTGTTGAATTTTTCAAATACAGTAGTAGAGAATTAAAAGAATATATCCTTGACCTTTACAACTCACTATATGAGAACAGTTATGTACCCCCGAATTTTACGAAAGCTATTATAAATGTTATTTACAAGAAGGGCGACCCAAATCTTGCCGAAAATTATAGAGGAATCTCCATTTTAAATTCCCTTCGAAAAGTTTTCACCGCGATACTTTATAATAGGTTAGTTGGGTGGATCGAAAACACACAAAAATTAAGCGCCTTCCAAGCTGGCTTTCGTAAGGGTTTTTCTACTGTTGATCAAATTTATGCATTGACAAGTATCGTAAGAAATTATCTCGAAAAAAGCAGAAAACTTTACGTATGCTTTGTCGACTTTAAAGCAGCTTTTGACACTATTAACAGACAAGCTTTATTTTACAAACTCTCGAACATGGGTATGTCAAGAAAATTCCTACTGTTATACCTGAATTTTCTCTCGACATCTTCAGCTGCTGTATGGGATGGATTGAAGATATCTGAGTGGTTTGCAACTACTTCAGGTGTTCCTCAAGGATGCATCTTGAGCCCTCTTTTATTTGCCTTGTTTATAGATGATGTGTCATCCATTCTACCTGGAGGTGTTGTGTATGCGGGGAATCTAATCAAAGTACTTATGTATGCTGATGACCTAGTACTTATAGCTGAAAATCCCCACACACTACAGCATCAAATAAACAAACTAGTGGCGTACTGCAACACGTGGAATCTTTTTATCAACATACAAAAAACAAAGGTTATGATTTTTGAAAAACGAATGGGCAGAAGAAGATCAGAGGAAGTTTGGAAGATTGGTAACGAGCGCCTCGAAACAGTAAATGAATTTAAATATCTAGGTGTTTTATTAACATACAATTTAAACTTCTCAAAACATGCAAAAGAAAAATGCAGCGAAGCTAAACTAGCTCTCAACTTAATGTGGCCGAAATTCTTCGGAAATATAAACGTTTGCAATGCCACGAAATTCAAAGTATTCAATGCAACCATCAATTCATGTATGCTATATGGTAGTCAAGCATTTGGTTTTACTCAATTCGAAGAGTTTGAGATAATTCAAAGAAACTTTTTCAAACGAATCTTCAAGTTACCTATGTCAACTCCAACGTATGCTATCTATGTAGAGTCAGGACTACCCCCAATTTTTATAAAAAGTCTAAGACAAACTGCAGATTACTATATTAAAATCATGGGTAGAAATGATTCAAATCTACATAAACAAATAATGACTAAAGCACTACGATCGAATGCATCACCTTTTAAAGAGTGGAATGAACTGGCTAATACATACAACTGCACATTATCGATTTCAGAAAACAACATTTCAGATTGGCTTGATCAATTTTCACTTCTCATTGCGAAAATAGATGAAAATATTTTTAACCAACATCTTAGCAAAGCTTCAACGGCCATAGCCAGAACAATTTATAGAAACCTCAACCATCGATTGCAGACTAATGTAGGATATTTCAACTTAAATTTCTCTGCCGAAAAAATAAGTCTTATCTTCAAAGCAAGAGTTGAACTATTGAATTTAAACTTTATCCCACATAGAATGGATCGGCAGGAAATATGCCATCTATGCAATAGAAGAGAACTAGAAAATGTCCATCATTTCATTGCTGTATGTCCTATTTTGCAGGAAATAAGAAGATTGTTTTTTGAAGAGAGCATAATATCTGTGGAAAGATTGTATGGGTTATTAAATGGCGCTGAGGGATGGTCGAAAGTGTACAAATTCTGTAAGCTTGCTCTCTCATATAGAAATAGTTTTTGACATCATTCACACTTTGTGTTTCAAATCACTCAAAAATTGTATATTTGTGAAAGTTATGAAAACTAATATTAAGCTTAAATTCAAGTTGAATAAATAAAAATAAAATTGTACTTCTTTTCATATTACATTTATATCTTTTGTGTTTCAAATCACGTCAAAATTGAATTCATACAAAATTGTAATTTAAAAACTTAATTTGTTATGTAACGAATTTATAACTTAATTAATATAACATTTTGATTCATATATGTATGTTTAAATTAATTTACATTTATTTATATAATGTCATTTCCGGCAGACGGCAAATATGCCAAGTCCGTAATCTTACTACAAATTGTATATTATTTTAAAGATAAGATGAAAATAAAGAATAATAATAATAATAATAATAATACTGCCGCCTCCAGTTTTATTCATAAAGCGTCTTCTTTCGTTTTTTAGCTTTCGGACACTTGCCTTCAAGTCAGTCCAACACTGAAAAGATAAAACAAACATTAGTACATGGAACACTTAAATAATTATATTTATGAATTATTATTACCTTCTTCCACTGATCTGCAGTCTTAACCACTTGTCCCATTGCTTTCAGTTGGAGGGCTAACGACTCCCACATCTCCAACGCTTTTGCGTGAGAATTTACGCCTCCAAACTGCCCTCTGGCGAAATCTACGTTTGCCGCCATAAAATTGACCAACAAATCCTTTTGGGCTCTCGTTACCCTCGAACATCTCTAAATAAAATGTTGCCATAAACAAGCAAACACATATTTCTATATTAATTTATTTACCTTTTTGGTTGTTTGCATTTTAATTTTTTTTCAGCCACTTTTTACCACAGCACAACGTCTACCAACGACAAGAACTCACTGGCTTTTTGCTTGGGATAAAATCTGACATTAGAAACTACAAAATTGTCGATATTTGAAGATACAGAAACCCATTTTATCGCATTTTTGCAGGATATCGATTACATTCGTTCCAATCGATAAAATTAACGATTGTCAAAGTTATAGAAACACGATAATGCGATAGCACTTATTTTGTTCCGATTCACATCGTTTATCGCCAAATTGTATCGATTCGAAAGTTACAGAACATGGGTCCAGAATTCTCATGATACTTCAAAGTAAGTTTCACATTAACAAAATTTAAAAGCACTAATTGACGTGTTTTTTTTTCAGCAGGACCCATGTTCTGTAACTCTGACGATAACTTTTCGCATCGTTAAAAAATTAAACGATTCGTTCCCCACTTATCGCCACTGGAAAAAATTGTGTGTCTATAACTGAACGCGATAACTTTAGTTTTGGGATTTTTTTTACTGGAATTTCCATTGGAAGGCGATAATTCAATCTGTCATTTTTTGATTTTCAAAACAAAAATCTAAAATTGAAATCTTTTAAAGTGTCCGTTTCTGCTTTTTAAAAAATATTAATAATAATACTACAAAATGTTTAGTGCGCGAATCCACCTAGAGCATGCGAGAGAACGCCGAAATCAAATGCGGATACAAAGGAGAAATTTGCGCGATTCAACGAATCCCTTTGAAATGCCGGAAGAGCGCTTTCGTGAATTATTTAGATTCACGAGAGAAATTGCAATTATTCTTTTGGAGGAATTACGACCGCATATGACCCAGGGACAACGAATAACTTTCATTCCCATCCCGCTAAGAGTTTGCGCTGCTCTTCACTTTTTTGCGTCAGGGTCATACCAACGAGACATTGGCCACGATTTTTCTGCCGCCATGAGCAGATCTATGATCTCGCGTTGCATCCGAGAGGTTTCATCGGTGCTTCAAAATAAATTAATGAAAAAATGGATAATGTTTCCAAGCATAGAGGAATACGCTCCCACTAAACAGAGGTAAATTATTGCTTAATAAATTAATAACTAAAAAAAATATTCTAATTTCTATATGTATTGACTTATTTCAGATTTTTTGAAAAAACCAGGGTTTCCGGGGGTAATTGGTGCAATTGATTGCACTCACGTCCGAATCCAAACACCAAAAAGGGAAATAGAAGCATGCTATTTGAATCGAAAAGGTTTTCATTCGAAAAATGTTCAATTGGTAAGAAGTTACGATTAAATAAAACAATTCCAACATTAGGTACATTACATTATTCGCATATGCACATGGTTAAATTTCAGATCTGCGATTTTGACCTGAAAATCCTTGCAGGGTTTGCAAGATTTGCAGGTGCAACACATGACGCTTACATTTGGGAAGCTTCACAAGTGAACAGTTTACTTGAAAGGCGCTATGAAGCATGTGAGCCGGGAGACCACAATTCTTGGCTTTTAGGTAAACACTCACTCATTTAAACTTTATTATTATTAAATAAGCTTTTTCTTTTCAATTAAGGTGATTCCGGGTACCCGCTGCGACCCTGGCTGATAACCCCTTACCGAGCTCCTGCAATCCACGAAAGTGAAAGGCGCTTCATTCACCCTGCATTCAAAATCACGTAACTGTGTCGAAAGATTGAATGGTGTCTTGAAGTCTGTGTTTCGATGCCTTAAGCTAGGACTTTCGTACAATCCAACACTTTCTGGCCAGATAAACGCATGTTGCGTACTCCACAACATACGATTGAATTATGGAATTGTAGAGGAATTTATATTTGAAGAAGATGCCGTATCAAATCAAGAAACAAGCCCCGATTCAACTTCGCACTTACGCGCTGCAACAGTTATTCATGACCGGCTCAGATTATCTCTTTGTCCTTAATCTCTGTTTATATTGAGTCCATTTATAATACGAAAGAACCAATAAAATTTAAATTAATCAATTCTCTGTTTCTTGGAAAATTAATATGAAACGTATGCGACTTGCACAAGTAAAAATTCATCCTTAGGAAAAAAATGCTGAAAATTTTTTACAAATTGAAATCGGACATTGCAGTAAGTTAGGAGGTCAGATTTCAAACTCGGGGACGTTTCGATCGTCCAAATCGGCCAACGCGTTCCCAACTTGTCGCTTGGTTAAACCAGCGATTTTACGAATTTCATGTGATATTCATATGGAATTCGTAAAATCGCTGGTTTAACCAAGCGACAAGTTGGGAACGCGTTGGCCGATTTGGAAGATCGAAACGTCCCCGAGTCTGAATTCAGACCCCCCAACTGGTTCCAAGCTCCGATTATTATTAACTCAGAAGCGTTTGAATTATCCAAATCGAGCAAATACTTTTCGAGTGACATTGAAATTTCACTGAAATTCTTATAAGTGTTAGTTGGAAAACAATGTCACTCGAAAAGTACTTGCTCAATTTGGATAATTCAAACGCTTCTGAGTCACAAATTAAGTGTTATGCTGAATTTCAAAAACAAAATCATATGAAAATAGTTTCCTCATGCTCAAGTATTGTATACGAAATGACGAAATTATTCCTAGATGGAATTTTTTTTGTAATTTCTGCTAGAATTGAAAATAGATTTAAATACCACGTAAGGGTTTTAAATTAAGACTCAGAAGCGTTTCAATCATCTAAAAGAAGTGGGTCATTTGCAAATGCCAGCTTGGTATATCCAACAACTTCAAGAATTTCATATGATTTTTTCATGAAATTCTTAAAGTTGTTGGATATACCAAGCTGGCATTTGCAAATGATTTGCTTCTTTTTGTTGATTCCAACGGTTCCGAGTATTGATTTGAGTGTTCTGGGTGGTAATTAAAACAATTTTGAAAAAAAACCAAAATTTAAAAAAAAATTCATATCCAGCTACTTTCAAGAATTTCATGAAAAAATCATATGAAATTCTTGAAGTTGTTGGATATACCAAGCTGGCATTTTCAAAAGACTTTCTTCATTTGGATAATGGAAACCTTTCTGAGTTTCGTTTGAAGTCTTTAAAGTGTTTTTGGAAACCATTTTCAAATTGAACTAAGATCCCGAAAAATTGTCATACAAAACTAATTTCGGCGTTTGGTTGAAAAATTAAAAATGCCGAAATTAGTTTTATAAGAATGTTTTTTTTTAAATCTTGTTCTAACTCATATGAATGTTTTATAAAAATGGTGGAACACCATTTAGTTGGAAAATTTTCGATATTTTCCTTTTAATTTGAAAAACTTTTTGAAGAATATTTAAATAATTGAAGCTCAAAAACTCTGTAATAAGTATCGAAATAGGAGAAGTGGTTTTTGAAAAGTGCATTTGTATGAGTATTGATATGATCCATAGTTATAGGGTTAGCGCAAAGAAAGACAAATAATACAAAAATTCACAGATATGTCTAATATTTGTATTACAATTAAAATACGTACATTTTACTTTTTTTGAAACAAAATGAACAAAAGCTAGTTGGGTAACAGATTTGAAAACCGATCTTTGAAGCAAAGAACCAAATTGATGCATCAGTTTTACTTTCAATTTGCAATGATAGATCCATTGACTTCCTGTCATATGACTCAGAAAACCAACTAGATACACATAGTGAAAATACAAAAAATATTAAAAATTTTAACTTAATAATGTACAAAATAGAACTTTTTACTATTTATTTATTTGTTTACCTTTTTAGCTTCAGACATTTTATTTTGTTTCTATTCGCCTGCTTGATGGTAAGTGATAAGTTCTGACATTTAAATCGATAAACTTATCGACTTTCAAAGATACAGAAACCCATTTTATCACATTTTCCAGTATTTCTGTTCCGTTTGTTTCAGTCGATAAAGTTATCGACTGTCAAAAGATACAGAAACCCGATGATGCGATAAATTGATTTTTGTACCGATTCTCACCGTTTCTCGAAGAATTTTATCGATGCGATAGTTACAGAACATGGGTCCAGGAAATCAAAACGAAGCTTGGATGTCGATTTTACTCTGCCGTTCACTTAATTCAACGATATGCTTAGAATCTCATCCATGATTAGTCAAGATTCGTCGTGGCGTAGCTAGTTTTTAAATGAAGTTGTAATTTTTCAAAATTGTATGTAATTTAGTATTATTTTTGTTTTTTTAAATTGAATGCCATTATTTATAGATTATAGGTTTTGAAATGTATCTCAGTTTTGAAATAATTAAAAAAAATATTGAATGTACTTTTTTCCAAAAAAAGAACTCCTTTTCTGTTTTACTAAACTTGATCTGCTCAGGTCAATTATTATTTATTAAGTAGATCTTATCTTGTTTTAATTGAGGCATATGTTAAATACAACAAAATTGAAAAATAAAATATTTTTAATCCTTATTCTTCTTATGTTTTGGTTCATCACGTCAACAGCATTAGTTAGAAATTCAGTATCTTCATCTTGCATCAGAGTTAAAACAATGTATCCCCCTTAACCTTAAATAGCAAGATGATTTTGCAAAGCACATATCTTTACTTTTTAGCTACAGCTTTAATCATTTTCGTATTTCACTTAATTTTCGTAATTTTTCATTAGTTATGAGAAGATTAATGCCTCCATTTGACTCTACCTGAATTTTTGAAAAATTTCAAACGGAATATTGAAGAAAAATAATGCAGATTTGGAAAATCATCACAAGTTTTTTTGAAAAAAATCTACTCCATGAATTTTGATAACATCGAAAAGCCTTATACATATGTATATTATGTCACTAATTATAAGGTTGAGTGCCGAATAGAATTTAAAAACATAATATTATTAATTCCTTACTTACTTACATACTTAAGGTGACGCTACAGTCCGGGGCGGACCTGGGCCTGAACCAACATGCGTCTCCAGACAGCTCGGTCCCTAGCTAGCTGTCTCCAGTTTCGCACGCCAAGTTGGTTGAGTCGCGGTCTTCCTCTACTGCGCCGTCCCTCGGGATTGGATTCGAAGACCTTCCGGGCTGGAGCGTTGATGTCCATTCGCTCTACATGACCCAGCCATCTAAGCCGTTGGACTTTAATTCTGCTAACTAGGTCAGTGTCGCTGTACAGCCCGTAAAGTTCGTCGTTATATCTTCTCCTCCATTCTCCATCTATACGTACGGGACCAAAAATAACCCGAAGAATTTTTCTCTCGAAGCATCCTAAGACGTTCTCATCTTTCTTTGACAGGGTCCAAGCCTCAGCGCCATAAATGAGAACCAAGATGATGAGTGTCTTATAGATGGTGATTTTAGATGCTCGAAAGGGGACTTTACTTCTCAATTGCCTTCTAAGTCCAAAGAAGCAGCGATTTGCAAGAGTTATTCTTCGTTTGATTTCAGCGCTGGTGTCGTTGTCTGTGTTTATAGCGGTGCCTAGGTAGACAAAGTCCTTAACTACCTCGAAGTTATAGCTGTCCATGGTGACGTTTTGTCCAAGACGTCGTTGTTCAATGTCCTTTTTTGATGACAGCATATACTTGGTCTTGCCCTCATTGACCACTAAACCCATCTTCTTCGATTCCGTCACAATGCTCAAAAACGCTCCACTGACATCACGCTTTGATTTTCCAATTATGTCAATATCATCTGCGTATCCGAGTAATTGGATGGACCTTTGGAAGATTGTGCCTCTAGTGTTGACGGTTGAGTTTTGCACAATTCTTTCCAGAACGATGTTGAAGAAGTCGCATGACAGTGCATCGCCTTGTCTAAAACCTTTTTTTGAAATCAAATGCATCGGTGAGATCTTTTCCGACCTTGATGGAGCAGCGTGCATTCTCCATCGTCATTCTGCACAAACGGATAAGTTTGACAGGGATGCCAAAACTAGACATTGCTCTGTAGAGCTCTTCCCTATGGATGCTGTCATACGCGGCTTTAAAATCGAGATGGTGGGTATCGATTTGAAGCTCCTGGGTTTTTTCAAGATCTGCCGTTGTGTGAATATTGCCATTGGAATTTTCAGCATTTTCCTTCTTCTTCTTGGCATCTTCGAAATCGATAATATGTATGTTTTATTGAAGCCACATCAGCATTCGGGCACTATGAACAAAAGAAAAAATAAGAAATTAACAACTAGAAAAACGTAATAGTAAACTTACTTACTTCTAAGCCCGAAGTTAAGCTGCAACAAAGCATTAACAGCAGCAATATGATTTGGACGAACATAGCAAAATCCACAGTTGAACAGCTTGGGGTTTTCCCGGTAACGCTATGTCACTATTGTTGATTAAGAAACGAAATATTTTTAAAAAATTGATATATTGTTTGTGATGTTTAAGTACGAGTTGTAATACATAATTGTAGTGTGCTACCTACTTAAATCTTTCCGGTCGATTTGGATCTTTTTTTGGCAGTGGCGTCTTCGACTGCTCTTAGCTGCTTAAGTAACTCTTCGATTCTCTTTTTCTTTATGTCTTTGCCTTCTGGTTTGTCTGATGAGTTTGAAATGGTAGGTGATGTTAATGCTGATCCTCTAACCGTAGCTTATTTTTTGATTTGAATCAAAATTGTTTATCGCCTTGTAACAGCTTCCTCTGAAAGAACATTATTTAGAAATATGTTTAGTTTAGGGAACTCTTTAAATATGCTTACTCTTTTTCACTGCTTAACGTTTATTTTATTAGCTATTTTATCAGCTGGTAGTGCCCGTGGCATGATGGTTAGTGCGTTTAGGTTATTAGAATTCTCTTGCAGCGTGATTTCGACAAGATTCAGCGATATTGCGACGACTGGAAACTGAAAATAAATGTCCAGAAGTCGGAGACAATTCTGTTCCGGACTCCGTTGGCTGGGGCCACGAGGGATACATGCAAGAATTGGCGCAAGATGGTCATCGTTGATCTTCACGGGCAGCCATTAGCGAGCAAAAGTGTAGTGAAGTACCTCGGTATCTGGTTAGATCAGTATTTGTATTTCGACAGACATATAAATGCTGCTCTGACCAGGGCCAGAGGAGCCTTCGCTCTGACGAAACGGCTGTTTTTTAGCAGTCGGCTTGACCCCAGAGTGAAGGTAATTTGCTACATGGCCCTCATACGGCCGATGATCGTTTATGGTTGTCCTGTGTGGTTCAACGTTGCCCCTTCCCAGATGGAGAAGTTTCGGGTGTTCGAGCGGCAGTGTTTACGACGCTGTACCGGCTTATATCGAACAGCCGAATCTTCTTACGTGCATTACTATTCCAACGAGGTCCTATACAACGGGGCTCGAATCAACAGAATTGACAATTTCGTGATAAAACTCGTTCGAGGTCACATTGCAAGAGCTATGTCTTCGACCAACAATTTAATTTTCGGGGCGTTCTATCCGAACGACGAGTATTTTGAAAGTGCACGCTTGAGCGGCTTCATTCCACCAGAGGCATTCCTCTTTTTAGATAGATGCGGTCTGATACAGGATAGATTGGCAGTTCCGTTAATCTACCACGTCAGACGACGAACCGTGGATAGGCGACTCCTGTACAATCGGGACGTCATGGCACAAGGCGGAGCAGAGCTCCTTCGGTTCAGTAGGGCTGTGTCCGAACGGGACCGAACTGATAGGGTGAAGCAGGAGAGCCAGTTTTGGTGGCTTCAATCGGCACTTGATAGTGAGTAGTTGGGATGGGGTTTTAAGCCTTGGCCGGCTTACATACTTGTTTTATAGTTTTAGGGTTTAGTTTTAAGTAGAATAGGCATGGTGGCACAAAAAAAAAAACATACAAAAAAAAAATACAAAAAATACAAAAAAGAAAAATACAAAAAAAAAATTAAAAAAAAACATGGAATAATCAAAAAAAAAATAAATAAAAAAAAAAAGACAAAATATGAAAAACAAAAAACGTTAGATAGTTAGATTTGCTGCTGTGGTTGTTCTAGTTTTAAGTAGTTTATAGGTAGAATAGGTAGTTTTAGTTAGCTTTAAGTTTTATATTAAGGACCTTATTTTAAGTAGTTTTTAAGTAAAAATAAAAAAAAGGACATTGATATTAGTTTTTTTGAAATTTTCTAATGAATAAAAAAATAAATAAAATGGAATTGAAGTTAAATAGATCTTAGGGCCGAAAGGCATTAGCATTAAGTATTATTGTTTAACTTAGAGTGTCCGTATGGGACCAGTAAGTTAGTTGTAAGTTATGGTTAATTAGGCTAGTTTTATGAATTTTTGTCTAGCTTTAAGATAGTCTTAAGAATGAATTAATAAAAATGAATTTGGAAAAAAAAAAAAAAATGGTTAGTGCGTTGGACTGTCATGCGAGAGGTCTTGGGTTCAATCCCTGCCTGTGCCACCTTAATTAAAAAAAAAAGAGTTTTCACGGGTACTGCCTCTTGCGAGGAATTGACAAATTCTCCAAGAGTAATTCTTGTCATGAAAAAGTGCATTCTCAAATTAGCCGTTCGGATTCGGTATATAAATTGTAGGTCCCCTCCATCCCTGACAACATTACTCGCACACAGGAATGGTTGAGAGTTGTAAGTCACTAGGCCCTGGTTCTCTACGGACTGTTGCGCCACCTAATTTATTTTTATTTATTTATTTTATCAGCTGTGCGCATACGTTTCATTGGAGTAGTTCCTCTTGACTGTGACGAGATGGGGATGACGATGAGATAATTTTAAAAAATACAATCTCTCACCTTAACCGGAACAACTTGTAACACCATGCTTTCTCTTCGTGTTATCGGTTCCATATTCCAGGCTGAAAGAAGTACTTTGCATTGCACAGATGGTGACACATGACGTCCGTGTGCTATTGCTATCAAATGCTTCAATTGATTCAGCGATCCCTTAACTTCAGAGCCACATTTTCGACATGTACATATATCCTTCTCAACGAATAAAGCATGTCAGACCGGCTTCATCGCGAAGCTTTTCTTCAATCTTCTGCAATATCTATCCCTTCGCTGTAATCGGCCATTCTCATTCCTACAGTTCAAAATTGAGGACATAAAAACCTATCAGAATAGAGCGATTTGATTGCTAGGAGCAACATCTTGTCATCAAGTGTTATTTCAACTAAAAAAAAAAAACAATATTCATATAATTTGAGTTTTAAATGAATGTGACGAACGCACTTACCTTGAATTTGTACCTCTTCGTGGCTGTGGATTTTTCGTTCCAGAATAGAATGTTGGCTTCCTTCTCGGGGAATTCCACTATCTGAAGATTAAATTAAGTTCAAATTCATTATATATTTTTATTTAAATAAATTGATATTTTCGATTTAAATTGCTTTACCTTCATTTGCATTACTGGGAATGAATTTTGTTTTGTTTACATTTTCTTGAGTTGTCAAAATTCTCACCTCGTTGTTAATCTGTCAAAACTGGGCTTAACTTAAATTGGGCCACGTTTGCATTGCAGTTCTATGAAGCGCCTATACTTTCTGCATGATTTTTTCTGTTTTTAGCTAAACTTTTCATAAAAATCATAGAATTTGTTTGCCAAAAGCAGTATAATATTATTGTTAGCACAGTTTTCACTGAAAGGAAGTTGCAAAATTAATTTTTCTTTAAATATTGCATTAATTTTTCAATTTTTGAATTCAACGGATTTCTTTTTTGAACGGCTGAGTTCACCTCATAGTTTTTTCCCCCGCGGTTGAGCAATATGGGCACAAATTCCATAACAACTACATTCATAATGGCTTGGTCCCATAAGAAATGCACGGGACAACTAACACATGTTTATCCTTATGGACAAAATCCTCTCAATTTAGCTTGTAGGCCGAAAGAGAGCAAACCCATTAAGTCGGGACTCTAGATAATATATTTCCTCTATGATGAAGTTGCTGATGATGCTAATGTCGCTGGTTGCAGTGGTATACTGATATTGTTGCTGTTGATGGTAAACGCGTTGCCGCTGTTATTGATAATAAAATTGATGGAGCATCTGATGATATCCAAATTAATAATGAAAAATGGATTAATAATTCAAAAATACCAAATCGAAGACCTCAAGGCCTCAATGGTAATAGAGGGCAGTGTGAAAATATAAAGGTAATGCGAAAAAGTAAATGTTTCCATATCTCTAGGGCCTGATTATGAGGTTCGCGGCGAATCGTTTTGCTAGCGAGTTTCTGCTGGAACACAATGGTGTCGGAGCCGGAGTCGGAGTCGTAACTGGAATAGCTGTCAACGTATTCAATGTACGCAAATGCAAATGTACGAACACAACGCGAGGCAACTGGAATCGCAGTCGCAGCCGGAGTCGGAAGAGTTGACCAACTTTCAACTTTGACGTAAGACACATGTGACGTTTCCATTTTTGAAGTGAATAACTTGGTGATTATATTTTTTTTTTAATAGTTTTTTTTTCAATAAAAAAGTGGAAAAATATTAAAATAAGAAATAAAAGTGAACAAAAAAAATTTTCTAAGAAATTTGATGTGGTTGTAAACTGCAAATATACCAAATAACATCAAAAAGCCGTACAACACATTGTGTGCGGACTTTTTGTGAAACGTACGACAACTTGTGACAGATTTTCCGACTCCAGTTACGACTCCGGCTCCGATTTTGCATTGTGTTCCAGCAGTTTGCCATTTTTCAATTATTGCTTTAGCTTTCGCCTTCTTCGTTTTGAACATAGAGAAATATACTTACCAAGAGCAAGAGAACCGACCGGTACCGGTTTTGCCCAAAAACACCCCATTACCAAGACCGGAATCTCAGACTGACATTTCGGTTTGCCTACAAGCTATGTCGGACTAAATGTGAGAAAGTGTGCGTAAAATGATGCAAAAAACCAAACACATTCTCACATTTAGTCTTACAGCCCATCAAAACGCTTCATTATAGTAATCAGCCCCATCTAAATGCTTCATTTTGAATGTTTCTTGGCCTCGTTCAAAAACTTAACAGTCCTTACCAACAGAATCTGAAGTGCTGACATGGTCTTAAATTGGAAGATTTGTATAGCTTTTTAATTTCAATCCAAATAAATGTTGTTAATGTATATTAAATAAAATAAAATTGACCAAATACATATTTAATGATTTATTAGTGCTGTATTTTGTTTACTTAAATTATTTGCGAACGCAATATACGCTGCAACTGTTTAAGTATAATTGGAAATGGACACAAGTCTAACTCAATACTTTGTAAAACAACAAAACAGACAATTTTTTCAGCTGTAGTTTGCTTACAGCATTTTTGGCGACGTTAGAAGTTCAGGTGGAAACAATAGGCGGCTGCCTCCGTATTTTTTTGTACAGACAATGCTACAAGAAGCATACTTGTGAAGTTCCATTGCCAAGTTTAGCTAGTTCAGATTCCTCAATTAGATTAGTATTTTCATCATTTAAGCAGTTCAGTAGTTGCAAGACCAAATTTTAGTTTTGTTTTATGCAGAAATATTCCTGAAAATTTCTTTTTAAGGGACTATGTTAGAGTTAGAATTTTGTTTGTAGTTAGATTTTGGAATAAAAATTTGAGGGAACCATGTTTTAAAAATAAGTTGATTTGTGTAAAGCATCTTTAAGGAATAGAAATAGGCAATATGTTTACACACAATAACAACTAAATGAGTGCAATAAATAGATTTAAGTAACTTTTTTTTATTCCAGTATGGGGAAACCGAACACCCAATAGAAAAAAAACGGTATACGCGCCAAAATCCATATATGTCAAAATTTGCATTTTATTTGCTCTGCATTTATTCAACAGGTTCGCTATAATCGTTCTGATTACTTTTTTAAAACATTGGTGTTCCTTTGATGCATAGTTTTTTTTGATAGCAAATACATGTATGCTTCCATCAATCAAGAATGTTATGGATAAGATATTTTTCGATTATAACCCTTTCTTTAAATTTAATATTTATTAATCATAATGGAATTAAAAAATAGTTGCAAGCTTAAATCATTAAAAACAAACTATAAATATACTTGGATTAATTAAATTGATACAGATTTTAATTAGTTGCAAACAAAATATTTGGGCCGTTCGTTAACGAAAATTTATTAGAATTTAATACAAAAATTGCGCTCGCACCCTTAACTTGATAGTTCTTTGAACGCATCTTTGATACAAAAATCTGAGGTTTATTATGAAATTTAAAGAATTTCGTAGTGATTACTGTAAATTAGTGAATTAATTATAATAAACTGATGTTGAACATGCTTTTTTCAAGACAAAAAGGTACATTGGTTCACTATCCACAAAATGCCTGCAAAATTAAAGCTTCAAACTGACTTTTTCATCGAAAATAGTAAAAGGAAAAACCTGAAAAAAAACTTATTAACCCCTCCATTTTGTTTTTGCTATGCAAAGTGCCGCTAGCCCACGGCATCGTTTTTTTTTTGTGTTTGTGCTCACATCTATTCATGGACTAATTGTCAAAATTACAAATACAACAATGTAAACAAACGGGTTTTGGAGAGTGAAACGTACGAAAGATTCCGGTCTTGGTAATAGAGTGTTTTTGGTCTTGCCTGAAACACCCTCAAATTTTATTTGAGGTGAACTCTCTCAAATTCGAGGTGAACTCTCTCAAATTCGAGGTGAACTCTCTCAAATTCGCTATCGGTGAATACATGTGAGTGGTGCAAAAAAAAGCAAAATGGGGGACTGGGCTAAAAAGAAACTTATGGAATTTTTGTGACCTGTCAAAAATGACAATCAAATAATCAATTTTGCAAAACAAAACAATGGGTTTCGGATTTTAAGAGTAATTTTTTGTTAATTGTTTTGATATTTAATATAATTTGATATTTTTCAGACCAAACACCTTTATAATGAAGAGAATATATACAAGTTCACTTCATTGAAAAAAAAGTAAGTCAAATTGCAGTGAAGGAGGTGCAACAATAATTGATTTATTTTATAGTCTGTGTTTTCATTTTAGATACTGCCAATAACATACCATAATGCAGGAAGCAATTTCCCTGAACAAATCTGGAAGACAAATCAAACAAGGCGCTGATTTGCAGGCAAGTTTTTTGTATATTATATTTCTCTTAACAAAATAATATCAATGTTTTTAACGACAGATACTGCCCATTGTGTTTGTATGGATACATCTCAACGGCTGACAGTGGACAAAACCAACAAAACCAGCAGCAACAACACCACCAAAGAATGCAAGTTGAAGTTTTGCCATTCAATAGTCGACCGCTAACGCTTTCCTCCCAGCAGCTCAGTGTTGGTGTTAGAACGATTTAACAGCAGTAACAGAAACTGCCAACTCGACCTATTTATCAGTTGCCAAGAAATATAATGCAAGCCGCTCAAATTAACGACGCAACAGGGCGCGGAGATCAGTTATGTAAGTACGAATTGATGCATTCATATCGCGGTCAACTCGCTTAATCTTAATCTTCTAGATGTAAATCCAAGCTTGTAGCAACAAATGTCTCACTATCTTGTTCCCATTAAAGGACGACTGGGATACTTAGCCGGCTGACATAGATGAGGTAGCTGAACCGAATGTCGATTTTTAAGCAACCTGCTGAGATAATAAAGCACCTCCTAAATGACGGGAGTCGTAAATCATTGGTAAGTCTTCCGAATGGAAATTCAAAAAATAATTTCATCATTTTTGTATGTACTATTTTATAATTCCCTGCAGTTTTGGTAAACTTAAGGACTGGCATTATAGAAGAATTCCCTGAATTCGTTATGCATATTGCAAACGACTTAATAAGCCACAGCTTTTCAATCTATGGATCGACTTAATATTATTACTATTATAATCTAATTCATTTCATTGTGCGTTCGTTAACCAGAAGATTCATGGTGGCGAGACTACTTCAAAGTAAGTTTTACATAAACCACAAACTTTGAAAGCACTAATTAATGTCTTTTTTTAGCAACCAAACAAAACGAAGTGATATTGCAACAAGTCATACAGATACTGCCCATTGTTTTTGTATGTTCTTCTCAACGGCCATAGCCGCAGTCGTTGACGGTGGAGGTGTCACCTCTACCAATAGTCAAACGCATTCAATGCAACAAAACCATCAGCAACAACACCACCAAGTCAATGGTGCAAGTAGAAGCTTCGACATTCAATAGTCGACCGCCAACGCCCTTCTCCCAGCAGCTGAGTGCTGGAACGACTCAACAGGCAATTCAGGTTAGTTAATTAACTTACGAGTGATCCAAAAAGCAATATTTTAAATTATGTGTCCAAAAAGCAATATTTTAAATTATGTGATTATTTAGGGCTTCCAACACGCTCGGCCTATTCATCCGCTGCCAAGAAATATAATGCAAGCCGGTAAAAAAACGATTTGCAGTGGCAACAAAAGCAACATCTTTTGGTTGATCAAATCGCTTAATCTTCGTTTTATAGGTCTAAATCCAGGCTTATATAGCTAAAGTTATCACTATCTCACAGCCATGAAAGGACTACATGGGCACTTAGCTGGCTGAGGCAGCGGCTACTGCCGCCGCTGAGGCTGACACCGACGACATAGAAGAGGTAGCTGAAATACTTGCCGGTTTAGAAGCAACTTGTTGGGACAATAGAGAACCTCCTAAATGACGGGAGTCGTAAATCATTGGTAAGCCTTCTTAAAAAATAAATTATAAATAAATTGAATACAAAATAATCTGTTATCAGTTTTGTTTGTACTATTTTAGAATTCCCTGCAAATTTTATTAACTTAAGGACTGACAAAATAGAAGCTGAATTGCATGAATTCATAATGTCTTGAATCACCAAAGCTAAGTGCATTCTGTTTAGAACTAACTTTAATCGCCACAAGAATACCCCTACAAACTGCCCTAATGATATTCCAAAAGTCGTGAGCATGCAACCCTCACGTAGTGAAAATGTCCGATTTGGATTTTGGAATTTGCCTCGTAAAAGAATGGCAACATAAACGACTTAAAAAGCCACATATTTTCAATCAATCTATCAACTTACGAGCCCTATTCCGGGAATGGTTTAATTATAACCTAATCAATTTCATTGTGCGTTTGTTGAACAGAAGGCTCTTGATGGCAAGACTACTTCAAAGTAAGTTTAACATAAACCACAAAATTTGAAAGCACTAATTAATGTTTTTTTAGCAACCAAATAAAACGAAGCGGTATTGCAAAAAGTCACAGTTTGATCCGACGACATGCTTAGAATCTCATCCATATATGTTTTTAAAGTTTTTAAATAAAGTTGTAATTTTTTCAAAATTGTATGTAATTTAATATAATATTTGTTTTTAAAATTTAATGCTATTAATGTATTTTCACTTTAAAAAGAAAATTTTATGTTGAAATGTATTTTCTTAGTTTTTGAGTAAATAAAAAAAATAAATGTACTTTTTTCCAAGAAAGACACTTTTCGGTTTTCCCAAATTTGATCTGTTCAGGTCAAGGTTTTTAGCAAATAATAATAAAAAAATAAGCTGTTTTAAGTAGATTTTATTTTTATTATTGAGACATGCATAATACATACATATATAAAAGGCTTTTCGATGCTATCAATTTCATGAAATAGTTGTTTTCTATAATATCTTCCTTCAATATTTTCTTCCTTTACAACTTTTTACTATTTCCTATAACGAATTTATAGTCTTAAGATTATAACATCAAGTTCTTGTAATATATTGAAAAAAATAAAAAAAAATAAATAATATAAAATAAAATAAAATCGGAGTTGGGATTCTTAATCAGCATCAAAAATTAAACGAAGTATTTAAAACCACAAAAGAATTACAATCTATTTTTTTTTCAAAACTTCAGGTAAAGTCAAGAGTCTTTCATAACTAATAAGAAATTACGAAAACTAAGTGAAATAGCAAAATGATTTGAACTGGAGCTAAAAGCAAAGATGTATGTACTTTGCAAAACCATCTTGCAATTTAAAGTTAAGAGATACGTCATGCTTTACCGGTTTTAAAAACCTGATGTAATAGAAAAATTTGAAGGTGAGGTTCGAAGTCAGGATATCTTAATCCTCTCAAAGAACGAGTTTCTGACTAATGCTATTGGCCAATGGCCACATGAAATCACAAAGAAATACATACCAACGTGATGAACCAAAACATAGGAATATGATTAAAAATACCAAGTTTTCAATTTTGTTAAATTAAACATATGTCTGAATAAAAAAATAAAATCTACTTAAAACAGCTTATTTGTTTTTTTATTATTATTTGCTAAAAACGAAATAAAAAAGGTATAATCCACTAATTGACCTGAGCAGATCAAATTTGGGAAAACCAGAAAGAAGTATTTTTCTTTGAAAAAAGTACATTTAATATGTTTTTTATTTACTCAAAAACTAAGAAGCTACATTTTAACATCCAGTTATTGTTTTTCAAGTGAAAATACATTATTAGCGTTGAATTTAAAACAAAATTATACTAAATTACATACAATTTTGAAAAAAAAAATTAAAAATTTATTTAAAAACTAGCTGCGCCGCGAACCTTGATTATTAACGGATGAGATTTAAAACATGTCGTCGACTATAATCATCTTCACTTCATGATTTGTTGCAATACCGCTTCGTTTCGTTGCTGAAAAAAAAAACACATCAATTAGGTAGTGCTTTCAAAGTTTGTGGTTTATGTGAAGCTTACTTTGAAGTAGTCTTGCCATCATAAGCCTTCTAGTTAATGGACGCACAATTAAATTGTAGCAAGTTGATTGGTTTATAATTATAAAACTCCCGCTGGTAATTCGATCCGTTGATTAAAAAATTGTGGCTCGTTTGTGACATTCTTTTGCGAGGCAAATTCCAAAATCCCAATCGGACCATGTCATAAATGCACAATTTCCGGTTGTATTATTTTTGGAAATTTTCGGCAGGTGAAGGTTGCGGGAAATTCTTAAAACATCATTTGGACAGTTCCCGTGTCGATGGTCTTCTATGTGATTCCAGTTAGTTCTTTTGGTGATTCAATAAGCATTGTGTATTTAGGAATTCGGATTCTATTTTTTTTGTCTATATAAGAATATTCTAAAATAGTACATACGAAAATGATTCGATTTTCATTACTAAAAAGACTTACCAATGATTTTTGATTTCCGTCATTTAGGAGGTGTTCTCCCAGCAGGTTGCTTCAATGTCGACATTCATTTCATCATCTACGTGGTCTGCGTCGGCCTAAGTGGCCGCAGTAGCCGATGACTCGGTCAGCAGTGTCCCTGCCGTTCTTTAGTGAGATATTTGGCGTTACAAGCATCGATTTAGATCAAGAAGGTGAAGATTAAGCAAGTTAATCACGATATGATTGTTTCGATTTGTACTTACATAACCGAACCTCATGTGCTGTTGCACTCAATGAAACCAGAAGATGTTGCTTTAGTTGCAGCTGCAAGTCGTTTTTTTTTTGGTCGGCTTGTACCATACTTCTTGGGAGCTGATGAATGGGCAAAGGACGTTGGAAATCCTAAAGAACCATAGAATTTAAAATATCCGTGTTACGATTACTCGTAAGTAAATGAATGAACTTACCTGATTTGCCTGCATACTCTGCCGTTGCTATTGCCGCTGTTAAGTCATTCCAAAACTGGGCGTCCGACTATTGAATGTCAAAGCTTTCCCTTGCACCTTTGAATTGAATTTCACAGAGTCGATGACATAGCTGTAGCTGAGGATGTTCGCTAATTCGGAATTGAATTCGTGATTCTGGTGGTGTTGTTGCATTCCATGAACCTTACTATTGGCAGAGACGTTGACACCTCTATCGTTAACGCCTGCGCCCACCATAGCCGCTGAGACAGATCTCAACGATCATGATACAGCAGCAATTGAGTGTAGAAATATACTTATACTTTACTTCAACAGGCTTCGAATAACTATTTACAAATAAAGGCGAAAGTCTGTGGTTAAAACATTAATATTAAGAGAAATATAATATAAAATAAATTCACCTGGGGACTAGCGCTCTTGTTTTGAGCAAACCTTCCAAATTTCTTGAGAGAAATTGCTTTTTGTATCATGGTTCGTAATCGGCAGTACCCGAAATGAAAACACTAAGGAGATGCTAATAAAGTCGATTTTTATTCTTATGTACATCTTCTTGAGTTGGTAAAAGTATATTATTGGAGCAATCCATAGCTGAAACAAAGCAACACAAATATTTTTTTGTTTACGAGATTCTTTTTTTTAAACGTACATACCTACTTGAGCTCCGAGTAGAGTAAGTCTCATTGTTTTTTTCTGGTTCCTGGTCTATCGTTTTTTCAATTAAATGCACTTGTAGCTCTTAATCGTTAAGGTTTTTGATCTGAAAAGGAATAAATTCTGTTAAATGTTTAGACAAAACAAAATAATTTACAAAAACTTACTTGTAGAATCTCAAATTGAATGTTTTGTTTTTGAAATCGAAATTGTGGAACTGTCATTTTTGACAAGAATTCAATCTGACATTTTGCCTTTTTTCCACCACTCACATGTATTCACCGATACGGAATTTGAGAGAGTTCACCTCGAATAAAATTTGAGGGTGTTTCAGGTAGGATGGGTACCGGTCGGGACTCTAGATAATATATTTCCTCTATGTGTATGACGTTGAATTTCAACTTTACTTCAGTTATCATCTTGGTACCATGGTTACTTACATTTTTTTTTCTTGAACCCTAAAAACTTAGAATGCGTAGTGATGTCTAAAAAGATTCGTTCGCTATGTTTTTGGCCTACGAAGATATGACAATAGTTTCAATAAATCATTGGTGAAGAAATAATAGTTAATTTAACCCTTTCTTTCAAATGTGTCGAAGCTTTTAGCAGCTTTTTTACTTTTTCACTGACAAGTATAGCTTCCCATGAAAAAAAAATTGTTTACAAATGTTATACTACATGATCTTCCTTTTCTTTTTGAATATTTACTCATTTTCACTCAATTCGAATGGGTTGCTATTATCTCTCAAATATCTTCTTTTGATTTTAGCACAGGACACTTCTTCGCCTTCACTTTCACTCTCCGAATCAAAGAAAAACATTTCAAAAAAAAACTTAAAATTGAAACTAGAATGAAATTATTTCAAAGAAAACTCATTTGACATTTCTTTTTATAGTTCACAATGACTTTTTTAAGTAAAAGTCACAATGAAACTCGTCTCAAATTACGTGCTGTCAAAAATAATTTGTTTCGAGTTGATCGACGATCGACAATCCTCGATTGTATCAAGTTACGTGCTGGCACCCCAGCACATTGTCTATTGTATTTTAATCTATGTATTTTATAATGAATAGACTTACTCCTAGGGCGTTTTTCTTTTTTAGTTCAGAGCAGAGCTCGAACTGTCAAAAAAATAATTGTGTTTCTTTTTGAGCTCTGATCGCTCAGAGCTTCAAATTCGTGTTTCTTTTTAAGTTCTGAACATGTTCAGAGCGCGCTCCGTGAGCTCAGAATAAAATAACAGAGTAAACGGAGTAAAATGCTGAACACAAACAATTTGATGTTGAAAGCCGCGAAATTAAAAAAAAATCATCGTCAAAACAATAAAAATGGCGCAAGAGGCTGGTCGCTCTAGTGCAGAAGGAAAAATAATTTAGAAAAAACTAATTGCATATAGCATTTTTATGAATCAAATTTATTTCAGGCGTCAAATGGACCAACGCTATGACTGTTTTTTTAATTTATTTGATTAAAGAAAATTTTTAAACGCCTTCAAACAGACGACATTTCAAATCATGACAGTTTAGTGCTCAAGTTGTTTCATAGTTAAATCAGAGAGCTCTGAACATACTCTGCTCAGAACTCTACTCTACTCTACTCTGTTCGCTCAGAGTCTGCTCAGAGCTCAGCTCTGAACTAAAAAAGAAAAACGCCCCTAGTTAACGCTAGTGGATAATAATCATCCACAGAGAAGCCGTACAGCGCTGCCACCCTAAAAATAATTTAGCGCAGTAAATATAAGAAAAAAGCGCAGTAGATTGCAATATACCGCAGTAGATTTTAGAGTGAGCAAAACAAAATTCAATTCATAATATATACATTTTATTTTTAAACAAAAACAACAGAACTTAAAAAATGAATTCAACAGTAAAAAACAAAACAAAACACAACTTTTTAAAATAAATAAAAAAAAAATCACATTCCATTTTGAGAATTCTTATATCTAGATACATAGTATCTACAATAAAAAAAGATCAAATTTTTTTCGAAATTTCATATATACTTGTACATACATAAGTAATTAATGACCTTATTTCATTATAAATTCACCATTTGTGAATTTAAATTTGCTATAAAATTCAGTTTTAATTAAGTTGACTAGCGAAAATTTCCTTTCAGCAGCTGCGCTGCTATGCGGTAACGAGCATAGTAAAAGCATAAATTAGGTACTATTAAAATTAAAAAAAAAGGAGTAGATTCGTTTTACTGCGCAGTAGATTTTTATTTATGCCAAAACGCAGTAGATCTACTGCTAAAGGAGTAAAGTGGCAGCCCTGCGTACAATCCGCACCGATGACTTTATTACTGCTGTGCAGCAAAATATCCATAGAGGAAATATATTATCTAGAGTCCCGACCGGTACCCGTCCTACCTGAAACACCCTCAAATTTTATTCGAGGTGAACTCTCTCAAATTCCGTATCGGTGAATACATGTGAGTGGTGGAAAAAAGGCAAAATGTCAGATTGAATTCTTGTCAAAAATGACAGTTCCACAATTTCGATTTCAAAAACAAAACATTCAATTTGAGATTCTACAAGTAAGTTTTTGTAAATTATTTTGTTTTGTCTAAACATTTAACAGAATTTATTCCTTTTCAGATCAAAAACCTTAACGATTAAGAGCTACAAGTGCATTTAATTGAAAAAACGATAGACCAGGAACCAGAAAAAAACAATGAGACTTACTCTACTCGGAGCTCAAGTAGGTATGTACGTTTAAAAAAAAGAATCTCGTAAACAAAAAAATATTTATGTTGCTTTGTTTCAGCTATGGATTGCTCCAATAATATACTTTTACCAACTCAAGAAGATGTACATAAGAATAAAAATCGACTTTATTAGCATCTCCTTAGTGTTTTCATTTCGGGTGCTGCCGATTACAAACCATGATACAAAAAGCAATTTCTCTCAAGAAATTTGGAAGGTTTGCTCAAAACAAGGGCGCTAGTCCCCAGGTGAATTTATTTTATATTATATTTCTCTTAATATTAATGTTTTAACCACAGACTTTCGCCTTTATTTGTAAATAGTTATTCGAAGCCTGTTGAAGTAAAGTATGTAACGAGCCACTTTGCCTGTGTGGGGTCGAGACTGGCATTATTGAACCCGTAGCTCAGCGGTTGCGAAGGTTCTTCGACCCTGGACTCATCACAAAAAAAAGGCAGTCTAGCATCCCGGTGTTGATGATGCGCGAGATATCTTCCTTAAACCCTCCCTACCTGGTTGACTCCCTCGCTAGAGCAACCCCTTTGAATGGCATCTTCTCCTTACCACTTCTTCCCCATTTCCCCCTTACTCTCTCATCCCTTCATGCAAAAAACTTAAGCCATCATCTTTATGGTCTTAGGCTTCATAAAAATTCCATTTTATTTCCTCTTTTTTTTTATAACAAAATGGTTTATTAAAATCTTTAAATTTTAAAAGCTTTAATTTAATGAACAATTGAAAATTCAATTTAAAATTAACCAAAAATTTAATTTTTCACGACAAAAATTTAATTTATTTTACAAACAAAATTAATTGAAAGTGGCAATCATACGCCAATCAAGCAAAATCTAATTGACTCGATATGAATCGTCTTCGATTTATTAAAAAGTTGGATCTTCAAGATCTCTTTTACTATCTTCTTCTTTTCAAAATCTCAACTCCCTTTTTGCGAAACCCCCCCTTCTTTATTTGAAGCTATATTATGTATGTATATGTATATCTTTTTCTTTTCTTTTTTTTTGTAGGAACACTTTCGTATAACCGCGCTATTATTCGTTTATATGTATGTATATACATTCAAATGAAATAAAATTGACTTACCCTTTCTTCTGCTGTAGTGGCCACTGCCGCTGGAAGGCTGGGTTGATGAATAATTTAATATACATTTATGTAGGTTACAGCTGTACGAAATTGTTCACTTAACTTCAAACAAAGCAAATTAAACTTATTTTATATTACGTTTCGTGGAACGTCTCACCAAAAAGATTTGACTTTAATTAATCGTTGTATCACCACAATTTTAATTTTAAGTGAAAATTAATGTTTAAAACAAAATTAATCAAAATTTTAAATAAAAAAAAATATATGTAAAAAAATATATATGATGGTGGTCGAACTGCTGCAGGCTTTTACTCCGGTGCCTTTTTTTGTCGGCGCCTAGACACTCTAGGCTACCGGGCTTCTCCAACTTGCGAGTGCCAAATGTTCAGGATGAGTCCGGCCACGTAATCCTGCTGGGTTCTTTATGATTTTTAATATTATTCCTTTTCCAGGAAGCCTTATAGCTTCTCAAACTATCCTTAAGGATACCTTTGGGGATTGATTTAAAAAAAAAGATTATGTCTTTTGAATTGAAGCACAAAGTACAGATATGCAACGTGTACATATATACCTCTACGTGCATATATACATTACATATATTTATTCATGTTCATAAATGTAAATGGTGTTAAAATTTTACCTTAGGTGTTGGATCGTTCTTCTTTTATTTATTTTTCAATTATTTGTTTTGTCACACAAAATGAAATTAAACAAATTTCCGTATAAAAAAAACTTTAACACTTTATTTAACAAGTGGGTATTTAAAATTGAAATTCGAAATTTATTTATGGTCATATGACCGACTGTGACTTTATATGTATTTTCCTCTCAGGCTTCGATTTTTGAAAAGAATCTAAGCTTCCTAGTCAACCTGCGGACTACCCGTTTTCATACTTTAGAGAATCCAGCAAAGCTCCTATCCCGTTGATGGTTCTCCAACTCACCAACACACGGATCCCGGTCTCTATCTAACGCTTCTAAATCAAGCGGATTGATCTCTTCTTGTAAAGTGGAAATGTTGCTTCTTAGGAATCTTGGACTTAAACTTGACCAACATTTCCACCTTACCGCCTCTGTATCTGCAACGATTACTATCTGATAGTAAGTTTTGCCTTTTTTGTGTTGCATACTTTAGGGATACCCGGTTTCGGTTAGTTTGAAATTGAACTATGTAGGTAACAGGGCTTTGCGTTTTGCAAGTGTCTCGCACACAAGGAACATGCAAAGGAACCCACGACATATCTAATAAAAACAGAGATCAAGAAAAAATGATTCCAAAAAAAAAAATCGTGACTTGAAACGAATTTACGTTGTCAAAAAAAAACAGGAAGTAAACCTCAAAGAAACTCTAGTATTGATCAGCAATAAAGTAATCGGATTAAGTCTTAGTCAATTAAAAGGTAAACACAAAAATATACATGCGCACATATACACATACCTCCGTATGAGAATTGGAGTTTGGTTATGCAATGACCATACGGTTACATTTTGTTAGTTTTGTTTTTGTTTCTTTTTCTTTTTGTTTTGCCGTCGGGAAACAGAAGTTTAAGAAAGATGTTTTGCCGACGGGAAATAGAAGTTTAAAAAAAAATGTTTTGCCGACGGGAGAACGAATCTAAAATGTTTTTAAAAAGGTTTCTTAGTGAAACGAATTATGAAAATGTTTTTTTTTCACCAGGAATCATTTGATTCAAGGAAAACGTGGGACGCGAACCCACTTAAGTTGTATCTAGCCGGGCAAATAAACACTTAAAAAAAATTATATTCATTGTCTCATATCCTTGGCATGGAATATGCCTAAGGATTTGCCATTTAAATTTTCAAGTTCATACATGGCACTGCCTATAACTTTTTTCACGCGACACTTGACAAATTTGGGCAAAAGTTTGGCGTTAATGCCCTGAGTAAAGTTACTCTGCGCGAAGTTTCGATGAAAAACTTCTTGTCCTTCACGATAGTTGACGGCTTTCGCACGAGTATTGTACGTGTTTTTTGACTTAACGTATGCCCTGAATATATTCTTCGATACATTTTGTCTCGCGAGGGCGGTTTTTACAGCATTTGGCAAGACTAACATTTCCGAGTCGTTCAAGGCATCCAGTTTTCGTAAAAGTCGGTATGAGGATCCGTGAGATATCATGTTTTGCCCAAATAGAGCAAAGTATGGTTGGCAATTCAACGATTCATGTACGTCGGATCGTAGAGCACAAGTTATGCTTGATAAATGAACGTCCCAATCATTTTGCTCCTTAGATATCATCACCCGCAACTTACTCAAAACGCTCCTGTTAACGCGCTCGGTAATGTTAGCCTGCGGAGAATATAGTGCCGTGCGGATATGCTGCACACCATAATTGGACAAAAACTGTTTAAACTCGCTGGAGATGAATTGTCGCCCATTATCGGAATGAATATATTCAGGGGTCCCGAAAGTATGAAAAATATCGCTTTCGAGGAAAGCTATAACTTTCGACGAGGTAGCTTTCGTCATTGGTTTGAGGAACACGAATTTAGTGAAAGCGTCAACTACTACGAAAACATATACATTTCCCCGCTTCGTACGCGGATAAGGTCCCAAAAAATCTATGTACAACCTTTGAATTGGTCTTTCCGTCACGATCTGCTTGGTGATGGGTGGACGAAGAACATTATTCGGTGCCTTTACCATTTTACAAGTATCGCAGTCACTCACGAACGCTTCGATGTCTTTAGCCATTTTTGGCCAGTAGTACTTATTTTTTAAACGACAATAAGTTTTCGTAAAACCACTATGACAACTGAGTTTAGATTCATGGACTGATTTAATACATTCGTGAGTGAGAGCATCTGGTATCCAAAGACGCCACAATGAATCCTCCTCCACCACATCACCAGTCCTGAACCTTACTCTTTTGTATATATATTTTCCCGATACAACAAGGTCAGGAAGAGCAGATTGATTGGAAAGGATGCTCTTTCTCAACTGGGAATATTGTTCCGAATCGAATTCAACAGAATCAAGATCAATCTCTTTACCTATTGCCAAAGAATCAAGCTCTTCATAGTCGGTTTTTGAAACGGTTAACTCTGCAGAAACCTCTTCCATCTCCATTCGCGACAGGATATCCGGCACCACGTTAAGGGATCCCTTTCGATGTTCGATTTTGAAATCATAGCCTTGCAATTCCAGGCTCCATCTAGCCAGTCGTCCGGATAACTCCTTCATCGACATCAGCCATTTTAGGCTAGAATGGTCTGTTATTATTTTGAAAGGTAATCCATCCACATAGGGCCTAAACTTCCTGACGCTTAATACAGCTGCAAGACATTCCTGCTCAGTAACCGTGTAATTTTTTTGCGCTTTATTCAACTTTTTTGACATATAGGCAATAGGTGATTCGTTGTCGTTCTCATCCAATTGGAAAAGAACACCACCCACTCCATCGGAAGACGGGTCGCACTGAATGACAAATTCTTTCGAAAAATCAGGTTGTTTTAAAATTGGTGATGAGGAAAGTGCATCCTTAAGCTTGTTAAAAGCCAACACCAAAAACACTCCATTACCAAGACCGGAATCTTTCGTACGTTTCACTCTCCAAAACCCGTTTGTTTACATTGTTGTATTTGTAATTTTGACAATTAGTCCATGAATAGATGTGAGCAAAACAAAAAAAAAACGATGCCGTGGGCTAGCGGCATTTTGCACAGCAAAAACAAAATGGGGTCGTTAATAAGTTTTTTTCAGGTTTTTCTTTTTACTTTTTTTCGATGAAGAAGTCAGTTTTAAGCTTTAATTTTGCAGTCATTTTTTTTATAACGAACCAATGTACATTTTTGTCTTCAAAAAAGCATGTTCACCATCAGTTTATTATAATTAATTCGCTAATTTACAAAAAGCACTACGAAATTCTTCAAATTTCATAATTAACCTCGGATTTTTGTATGAAAGATGCGTTCGAAGAACCATCAAGTTAAGGGTGCGAGCGCAATTTTTGTATTGAATTCTAATAATGTAGTGTATCCACATATGCGCCGCCACTGCCCATTCAATAAATGAGTAACAAAACATGTAAAATGCAAATCGAGTATGTTAGTCATATCATAACATCAACATTCCACTCGATTGCATTGATTGTCACTCAATAGTAATAAGATCCTTATTAATATAATTTAGCCAATAGAAAAATAGAATAATTTTGAATATGAAATTCAATGTATAGAAGTAAGATAGAAAATAAGTATAACAGTATATAACATAAGTATAACAGTGCGAGCGCAATTTTTGTATTGAATTCTAATAATGTAGTGTATCCACATATGCGCCGCCACTGCCCATTCAATAAATGAGTAACAAAACATGTAAAATGCAAATCGAGTATGTTAGTCATATCATAACATCAACATTCCACTCGATTGCATTGATTGTCACTCAATAGTAATAAGATCCTTATTAATATAATTTAGCCAATAGAAAAATAGAATAATTTTGAATATGAAATTCAATGTATAGAAGTAAGATAGAAAATAAGTATAACAGTTAAGACAATAGTATTTAAGGAATGAATTCAATAAAAATAGAACAGAGTCTAAAGAACATTCATATTGATCTTTTCACTTTCAAACTTGACGGCGAGTAATCGCCTTTCCAATTCAGCGTAGTACGCTTAAATACTAATAGCGTGGTACGCTTAAAATACCTTAGGAACCTTTCTAAACACCTAAACACATATATACTACATGGCGATCCTGCCAAATCCATTGCAATATTATCTGGTACCTGACATTGAAGTTCAGCCCGAAGATGAGAATGACGATGATGACGATGACAACGAGGATGAAATGTTTGATGAAGAAAACGTGGAGGAAGAAGAAGATGAGGGAGCAAAAAAACAAATACTAACGCATTAATGTACTATAGACATAACCCACAAAACATTAACAGACCAAATAGACAAAACTTCAACCAAAACGCCAATGACCGCAACCGATTTCAAAGAAACATGAATCAAAATCGATATAACATTAACATGCAAAATCAAAATTACAACCGCAACTTTAACTGTTACAGACAAAATAACTGGAACAATAACCGAAACCAAAACACTCTAATAAACAATAGACAAGGGCATCATCAAAACCAATTCAGAAATACGAGACAGCAAATACGATTATTAAATGAGGAACGACAAGAGGGAAACGAACAGGGCTTGGAATACACAAATATTCCAGACAGCCAAAATTAATGGTATATAGAATATCGGATAGCAACACAAATTTTATTGTTGCAAAACACAAAAATAAAAATAAGACGTTTTTAATAGACAACGGTGCAGACATATCTATATGCAAAATATCAAGTAAGCTAGATAATGAAGAATATGACCCAGAAGAAAAATGAAAATACGTTATCATTAAGCGATAAAGAAAAAACAATAATTTTGCCAATACAATCAAAACCCCTACAATCCTACATGCACTAAGAATAAAAATACCTGCAAGAACAGAAATGATTCAGCCACTAAAACTTCATTTAATTCATGACACTCTAATTACAAATAAAGAAATAGCGCCAGGTGTATTTATAAGTAACACAATAGTTCCAAAATCTGGCATGGCAAATATCAAATCGCTCAACATGAACGACAATGAAGTAGTTTTAAATAATGTTACCTTAGACACAGAACCACTTAAAAATTATGACATACTGACATATACAAATAAAAACAAAAACAATGACGATCGTTTTAAGAAAATAATAAAAAAAAAATAAAAAACAATCGCGAAGACGATCACACAAAAAATGACTAGAATAATACTAGACTTAAGCGACTATGATTTTGACATAATATACAAAAAGGGAAAAATGAATACAAACGCAGACGCTCTATCTAGAATAAAAATCGACTCAGACTTATTAAAGCAAATGATACCGACAGAAATCGATGAAACCGTCAAAAGAACATTAGTTATCACAAGGGGGATGTCCAATAAAATGAATATGGACAGTAACAAGGAGAAATGCAACTCTCAAGAGAAGCCTGATCAACTTCAAATCTGGGAATGCATATCCATTAATGACGTCAAGAATATAAAGAAATTAAAATTTCATATAGATAAAAATGCTAGGAATTCAAAAATAAGTATTGATGAAAATTTTGTGCACGTGCGATGTAGCGATAAATCGGCGAATCCAGATTCGAACCTGATGAAGCTTGCATCAGATATAAATAAAGATAATATGTATACATATACGGGATCTAACGATAATTCAGCGACACTAGAGTCGACACTGAAGAAATTAGCATCCAGAATGAATAAAGAAAAAATAAACGAGCTAGCCCTTATGAACAATGATGAAATATTTAAGCATTTTGAAAAAGATAAATTCAAAGAAACATATGCAAATATAAAAATAAATGGCCAGAATCCTAAGCTAAAAATAATAATATATAACGCCCCAAAACAAATACTTGATGATTTAACTAAATACAAACTAATCGACGAATTTCATAACTCTGCACACGGAGGACATTTAGGTATACGAAAAACTTTAATAAAATTAAAACAAAGATACATATGGCGAAAGATGAGTCAAATGGTAAAACAATTCATACAAAATTGTGATTCATGTGCAAGAAATAAACAAACAAAAAACACAATTGAACCACAAACGATTACAGACACTCCAAGCAACAGTTTTGAAGTAGTATCAATTGACACAGTCGGACCATTACGAATATCAAATGAAAAAAGATATATCTTAACCATGCAATGTGAGCTTACTAAATTTGTCGTCGCATACCCTATGACATCAAAAGACGCAACAACAACAGCAAAGACTTTAGTGGAAGAATTTATTCTTAGATATGGACACTTTAAGATTCTAAAATCAGATAAAGGTACAGAATTTAATAACGAACTTATGAACAACATATGTTCGCTATTAAAAATAAGACAAACGTTCTCTTCTCCATATCACCACCAAACTATATGTGCCCTTGAAAGAAATCATCGGACACTTAATGAATTCTTACTATCAAATGTCAAAGACAATGAATGGGACAGATGGATTCCATATTTTACGTTCGCTTACAATACAACACCACATATAGACACTGGTTATTCACCTTATGAGCTCATTTATGGGAAACTGCCCTGCTTACCGACTGATACATTCATTAATAAAACAAACATTTATGACTACGACAATTATGCCAACGAATTGAAAACTAGATTACAATATGCACTCAGTAAAGCAAAAGAAATGACTATAAAAATTAAAGAAAAAAGAATGGAGACAGAAAATAAAAAATATACACATAAATTAGATTTAGATATAGGCGATTTAGTACTATTAAAATCAGGAAATAGAAAGAAAAATCAAGCACCTTATATTGGGCCATACAAAATAGTAGAAAGAAAAGGAGTCAATTCAGTAATTGACAAAAATGGAATAAATAAGGAAGTACACAATAACTTGCTTAAGCCTTATCAACCAAATGAATATGTATAAAAACAAAAAAAAAAAAAAAAAAATCTAATAATAATAATAATTAAAATTTATGTAAATATTATATGTATATTTTATCATTGAACAAAATCTAAATTTAATAACAAAAATACAAATAGCTTATCAAAATAACAAATTTTAGCTTGTAAACCTAAATTTTTCAAATTATGTGTATAATACAATAATTTCCAAAATATAATTTTACCACTAAAATTTGTCTTAAGGGTGAGGGTGTAGTGTATCCACATATGCGCCGCCACTGCCCATTCAATAAATGAGTAACAAAACATGTAAAATGCAAATCGAGTATGTTAGTCATATCATAACATCAACATTCCACTCGATTGCATTGATTGTCACTCAATAGTAATAAGATCCTTATTAATATAATTTAGCCAATAGAAAAATAGAATAATTTTGAATATGAAATTCAATGTATAGAAGTAAGATAGAAAATAAGTATAACAGTTAAGACAATAGTATTTAAGGAATGAATTCAATAAAAATAGAACAGAGTCTAAAGAACATTCATATTGATCTTTTCACTTTCAAACTTGACGGCGAGTAATCGCCTTTCCAATTCAGCGTAGTACGCTTAAATACTAATAGCGTGGTACGCTTAAAATACCTTAGGAACCTTTCTAAACACCTAAACACATATACACTACAATAAATTTTCGTTAATGAACGGCCCAAATATTTTTTTGCAAGTAATTAAAATCTGTATCAATTTAATTAATCCAAATGTATTTATAGTTTGTTTTTAATGATTTAAGCTTGCAACTATTTTCGAATTCCATTTTGATTAATAAATATTATATTTAAAAAAATAGTTATAATCGAAAAATACCTTATAACATTCTTGATTGATGGAAGCATATGCACATGTATTTGCTATCAAAAAAAAAACTATGCATCAAAGGAACACTAATGTTTTAAAAAAGTAATCAAAACGATTATAGCGAACCTGTTGAATAAATGCAGAGCAAATAAAAAACAAATTTTGACATATATCACAAAATGAAAAATCGTTAAAATCGTTCTGAATTCATGCACAACTCATTCAATAGATCAAGTAATCGACATTAATGTTTATTGTTGACGTACAGAAGTTTTTTTTAGTGAATTCCCACAGTTTAACGAAAAATATAATTGTCATTCATTCCTTAAAAATGTTCAGTTAACAAACTTCGAATTTACTTATTATTGTTTGAAGGGTATGTTTAGTAAAAGTGTTGCTAATAATGAAAAAATGAATGAGTTTTACGTACATGTTTTTGTTTTTGTTAATATAATAAATACTTCCATAGATTACATTTTATAAATGCAGAACATAGAAGAAAATATACACAAACAATAGTTTTCAGATATAAAGCAGAGGTTAGTGTAGAAAAATATTTTTGAGAAAGCCAATAATATTTTAGGTATGTTCAATGTTCATTAAAAAAATTTCCGCTTCAGCTAACCTTCATCAACTTTTTTCAACTTTTTAGAAACAAAATTAGCATTAATAGCAGCATTTAGTTGGTATTGTGTGTAAACATATTGCCTATTTCTATTTCTTAAAGATGCTTTACACAAAGCAACTTATTTTTAAAACATGGTTCCCTCAAATTTTTATTCCAAAATCTAACTAAAAACAAAATTCTAACTCTAACAAAGTCCCTCAAAAAGAAATTTTCAGGAATATTTCTGCAACAAACAAAACTAAAATTTAAAATTTGTTCTTGCAATTATCGAACTGCTTAAATGATGAAAATACTAATCTAATTGAGGAATCTGAACTAGCTAAAGTTGGCAATGGAACTTCACAAGTATGCTTCTCGTAGCATTTTCTGTACAAACAAATACGGAGGCACCCGCCTATTGTTTCCACCTGAAATTCTAACGTCGCCAAAAAAATGCTCTAAGCAAACTACAGCTGCTTGCCTGTTTTGTTGTTTTACAAAGTATTGGGTTACACTTTTGTCCATTTGCAATAATTTTACTTAACCAGTTGCAGCGCATGTTGCGTTCGCAAATAATTTAAGTAAACAAAATAAATAATAATAAACTAATAAATCATTAAATAATATGTATTTGGTCAATTTTATTTTATTTAATATACATTTACAATATTTATTTGGATTGAAATTAAAAAGCTATACAAATCTTCCAATTTAAGACCATGTCAGCACTTCAGATTCTGTTGGTTAGGATTGTTTAGTTTTTGAACGAGGCCATGCAACATTCAAAATGAAGCATTTAGATGGGGCTGATTACTATAATGAAGCATTTTGATGGGCCTGAGGACTAAATGTGAGAATGTGTTTGGTTTTTTGCATCATTTCACGCACACTTTCTCACATTTAGTCCTCAGTAGCTTGTAGGCAAACCGAAATGTCAGTCTGAGATTCCGGTCTTGGTAATGGAGTGTTTTTGGCCAACACCGCTTCGGGTGTTAATTCAAATTTTGTCTTTTTCTTAAGACAATCCGTAAGCGGAGCGGTGACGTCAGCGTAGTTTCGAATGAATCGGCGATACCATCCGGTAAGACCGAGAAACCTTCGCACTTGTCGGATTGTTGTCGGAAGCGGAAAGTTGACCATGGCCTCCACCTTGTCAGGATTAGTCTTCAAAGTTCCTTGACCGACAATATACCCAAGGAATTTTATCTCCCGCATGCAGAACTTGCTTTTGTCTAAGTTGATGGTAAGGTTTGCTCGACGTAGGCAAGCAGCCACTTCGGTAAGGATGCGCATATGAGACTCGAAGTCTGCAGTACAAATAAGCAAATCATCTAAGTAAACAAACACATTATCACGGAGATGACTGGGCACCACTTGGTCGATAAAGCTTTTGGGTGAGGTTGGGAATAAGGTAATAGGTAATTGGTTTAGTAACACCGTTGTACGTCGTTGGAACTTCACAATATCCCACGATATTATGCGATTTTCCATCCGCAGTCCGCACTTCGTTTTTATATGAAGTTACTTCCGCCCCAATTTCCTTTACTAATGCCCAACCATCTTTCCCAATAACGGAGATTGAAGCTCCGCTATCTAACAACCCGAAGACAGATTCATCGTAAAGCTTTACGTTGGCATACATCCGACCATCTGAATTAGATGAAATTATGGTTTCGACAATTTGTTTACGAAATTTTTTTCGTTGACGAAACCTTTGACGACACTTTTGAATATGAACGCTTGATGAATTATAGCCATGCCCAAAAATACGAGCACGAACTTTGGCATAATTCATCTTGCGATCATGTAATGTCTGAAGATTAAACTCTTTTATGGGATGGGATGCAACTTCAGAATCTTCGACGTGACTTCGTTCCAAGATCTTGATTGGAACATTTTTATCAAGAGCTTTACTTGAATTGTTGTTGGATTGAAATGATTTTATTGTTGAGAGGGGTTGGGAGCATTCCTGGTGGAACGAAGATCCCCACTCCTCCTCTCGTTCCCGTACAGGTTTCCCGAGTGTTTACCGCATTCCACAGTACTCACACCTTTTGCTCCACAAAGAAAGCAAAACAAATTTCTGGTTCTCGATGGACAGAAATGATAGGCATGGCCTTTCTGGTCGCAATTAAAGCAAACATAGTTTGCCGTTGAAGTTGCCTTTCGAGCACCTGAAAAAGCTGCAACTTCCTCCCCCTCGAAAGGTTCCACTTCTTGGTTTTCCGCAATGGCAATTTCATGGACTGCTTTTGGTGCTAAGGATCTTTTAGCTAAAAATCGCTCAGCCTCTCGCGCTTTATTTCGGAGCTCTTCAAGGCTCTTTACATTCGAAGCCAACAGGATTTCACCAAGTTTATCCTTAGTGTTATTTCGAATAACGTTGACCATCTTCTTTTCGTCGAACGGTTCCATTAATCGGTCGTTAAGACCCGCTACAGCATGGTAAAATTCGTCAAATGACTCCTTAGAACCTTGCCTTCGTGTAAGCAAACGCATATATATTTGGAAATCATCTTCGAGTCTGCCGAACTCTTTGTTCATTGCCGTTTTGACTTCACTAAACTTTGCATTGGGATTTCTTTTAAGATATGCCCAAAACCATTTGTTTGGCCTACTTCCGGATGAGAGCAAAATTTGAAAATTTGCAATCATCTGTTAGTCTGTATAACCAGAGGATTTTTGCATACGATTGACCTTGAACAAAAATTCGGAGACATTCTCAGACCCATCATAATTGATATGCCACCGGTCAAGCCTACATCTATCTGACGTGCTAGGGGAAGATGATGGTGCCATTGATTCCCTTGGCGTTGGGGTAAGAACTTCCGGCCCTCCATCAGCGTTACTCGAAAACGGATTAATATTCCTTGAATTATTTTTTTCTTGTTGATTGATACCAATCGACTCCAACTTTGCTATGACGTTATTCATGAAAACATTTAACGTCTGCATGAGCCTCACCTGATTGCCAGTTATCGATGACTCTATGCGATCCAACAATTCGTTTGTTTCATCGACTCTAATTGCATTATGGTTAGTGCCACCGCTTGCAGGGACTTCACCTTCGGCTGTATTTTGTACCCTACCGTCTATGTCAACATTCTCGTTTTCACTAGCCATGGTAGATGTGAAATCGGAAACAATTGAATTAATATCTTCCGAAAAACTAAACCTATTATTCAGATCAAAACGATCGATCGTATTTCTAAATCTTTGATGGAACTCCTCAAATTTAGCTTCGTTATATAAACTGACTTCCTGTAGTTTCTCTTGGAATGACTTTCTTCTCTGCTTGCTCATACCTCAACCAGAATCTACCGAGTATACCCCTTCACTACGAAAAAGGACTTCCGCTACCGATTCTTGAATCCGAAAAAAAAAATCAAGATCAATGAATTGATCAGTTCGAAAACCCCCAACAGAACAGGACACTCGAACTCTATTATGGCCCTAATGCAGGTTGAACTAGGAAAACTCAAAAAAAATAAAAACTATCTATTTCAAAGTCTAACCCAAGAAAATGCAAATTCACTATGTGTGCTCAAAAATGTAAAATGTACCTAAAGTAAAAGTATTTAACTGAAGAAGAAAAAAAAAATATAATTCGAAAACTTGATTATCAAAAACGTTCAAATTTCAAAACTGTTTTCAAAGATAAAATAAATGTATGTAAGTATTTCGCAATTCAATTCAAAGTAATTGTAATTCTTAAATTGTTTATATTTTTGATTATATGTAGTTCGAACATCAACTCTTTTTCCAACAGGATGTTTAAAATTGAACTAAATCTTTAGACCTCAATTTTAAAAATGATATCCAACAAAAAAAATCTAATTAAAAATCAACTATAAATTTTTAAGACGATAAGGAAAATTTCATCAGGATACGTGACCAAATTCAACGCAAACATCCAGCTCCAAACCTGAAATTCTTGTCCGAACTTACCATCAAATATAATATTTCAAAGAAAAATAATTCAAAATGTTTTTAAAATATAAGTGATATAAAAAAAATTTTATTAGGTTATTTTATTTAAAAATTTTAAAATTTCAAAATGATTAATGATAAAAAAATTGAGTTTATTTTCAAAATGTATCTTCATAAAAAAAATAAAGGGATGAGAATTTGAGAGGAGAAATGAATAGGAAATGAATAGGAAAAGAAATGATAAACATGGAGAAGAAGCCGTGCTCTGCGAGCCAGATAAATAAACAAAATTAAAATATACTACTTTAACTATTGTTAAAAAAAGGACTTGAGAAACAATGTAATCTTTGAGTTTCAGAACTCCAAGGACGAATCACTAACTTCATCCTTGAAGGACTCTGAAACTCTCCGAAAATAAATGACTTGCTGGAAGGACCTCCGAATACGCCTTTACATAAACGGGTCTCTTCCGAGCATTAAGATTTGTTAAAAGTGTGTGCCACTTGTCTTGCTATTTGAGTTCCTTATCAGGAATGCTCAAAGACTTAAACACTTGATTCACATCACTTGTTAATAAAAAAATTTTGATTATGTCTCACTTGTGGCAACGCGGTACCAAATACCCAATCCAGTAACCGGGACTCACAAAATCGACATAATCAAATTCAAATTCAAATTTAAACTGAAAAAATTAAAAAAAGAATGTTAATAAAATTAATTTAAAGTTATAAAAAAAAACTAAATGAATTGGCTCAAAAAAACTCTTTAGCCACTCTATCTTCAGAATTCAGATAGAGGGCTCCACGTTGGGCGCCATTTGTAACGAGCCACTTTGCCTGTGTGGGGTCGAGACTGGCATTATTGAACCCGTAGCTCAGCGGTTGCGAAGGTTCTTCGACCCTGGACTCATCACAAAAAAAAGCCAGTCTCGCATCCCGGTGTTGATGATGCGCGAGATATCTTCCTTAAACCCTCCCTACCTGGTTGACTCCCTCGCTAGAGCAACCCCTTTGAATGGCATCTTCTCCTTACCACTTCTTCCCCATTTCCCCCTTACTCTCTCATCCCTTCATGCAAAAAACTTAAGCCATCATCTTTATGGTCTTAGGCTTCATAAAAATTCCATTTTATTTCCTCTTTTTTTTTATAACAAAATGGTTTATTAAAATCTTTAAATTTTAAAAGCTTTAATTTAATGAACAATTGAAAATTCAATTTAAAATTAACCAAAAATTTAATTTTTCACGACAAAAATTTAATTTATTTTACAAACAAAATTAATTGAAAGTGGCAATCATACGCCAATCAAGCAAAATCTAATTGACTCGATATGAATCGTCTTCGATTTATTAAAAAGTTGGATCTTCAAGATCTCTTTTACTATCTTCTTCTTTTCAAAATCTCAACTCCCTTTTTGCGAAACCCCCCCTTCTTTATTTGAAGCTATATTATGTATGTATATGTATATCTTTTTCTTTTCTTTTTTTTTGTAGGAACACTTTCGTATAACCGCGCTATTATTCGTTTATATGTATGTATATACATTCAAATGAAATAAAATTGACTTACCCTTTCTTCTGCTGTAGTGGCCACTGCCGCTGGAAGGCTGGGTTGATGAATAATTTAATATACATTTATGTAGGTTACAGCTGTACGAAATTGTTCACTTAACTTCAAACAAAGCAAATTAAACTTATTTTATATTACGTTTCGCGGAACGTATCTCACTAAAAAGATTTGACTTTAATTAATCGTTGTATCACCACAATTTTAATTTTAAGTGAAAATTAATGTTTAAAACAAAATTAATCAAAATTTTAAATAAAAAAAATATATGTAAAAAATATATATGATGGTGGTCGAACTGCTGCAGGCTTTTACTCCGGTGCCTTTTTTTGTCGGCGCCTAGACACTCTAGGCTACCGGGCTTCTACAACTTGCGAGTGCCAAATGTTCAGGATGAGTCCGGCCACGTAATCCTGCTGGGTTCTTTATGATTTTTAATATTATTCCTTTTCCAGGAAGCCTTATAGCTTCTCAAACTATCCTTAAGGATACCTTTGGGGATTGATTTAAAAAAAAAGATTATGTCTTTTGAATTGAAGCACAAAGTACAGATATGCAACGTATACATATATACCTCTACGTGCATATATACATTACATATATTTATTCATGTTCATAAATGTAAATGGTGTTAAAATTTTACCTTAGGTGTTGGATCGTTCTTCTTTTATTTATTTTTCAATTATTTGTTTTGTCACACAAAATGAAATTAAACAAATTTCCGTATAAAAAAAAACTTTAACACTTTATTTAACAAGTGGGTATTTAAAATTGAAATTCGAAATTTATTTATGGTCATATGACCGACTGTGACTTTATATGTATTTTCCTCTCAGGCTTCGATTTTTGAAAAGAATCTAAGCTTCCTAGCCAACCTGCGGACTACCCATTTTCATACTTTAGAGAATCCAGCAAAGCTCCTATCCCGTTGATGGTTCTCCAACTCACCAACACACCAACACACGGATCCCGATCTCTATCTAACGCTTCTAAATCAAGCGGATTGATCTCTTCTTGTAAAGTGGAAATGTTGCTTCTTAGGAATCTTGGACTTAAACTTGACCAACATTTCCACCTTACCGCCTCTCTATCTTCAGAATTCAGATAGAGGGCTCCACGTTGGGCGCCATTTGTAACGAGCCACTTTGCCTGTGTGGGGTCGAGACTGGCATTATTGAACCCGTAGCTCAGCGGTTGCGAAGGTTCTTCGACCCTGGACTCATCACAAAAAAAAGCCAGTCTCGCATCCCGGTGTTGATGATGCGCGAGATATCTTCCTTAAACCCTCCCTACCTGGTTGACTCCCTCGCTAGAGCAACCCCTTTGAATGGCATCTTCTCCTTACCACTTCTTCCCCATTTCCCCCTTACTCTCTCATCCCTTCATGCAAAAAACTTAAGCCATCATCTTTATGGTCTTAGGCTTCATAAAAATTCCATTTTATTTCCTCTTTTTTTTTATAACAAAATGGTTTATTAAAATCTTTAAATTTTAAAAGCTTTAATTTAATGAACAATTGAAAATTCAATTTAAAATTAACCAAAAATTTAATTTTTCACGACAAAAATTTAATTTATTTTACAAACAAAATTAATTGAAAGTGGCAATCATACGCCAATCAAGCAAAATCTAATTGACTCGATATGAATCGTCTTCGATTTATTAAAAAGTTGGATCTTCAAGATCTCTTTTACTATCTTCTTCTTTTCAAAATCTCAACTCCCTTTTTGCGAAACCCCCCCTTCTTTATTTGAAGCTATATTATGTATGTATATGTATATCTTTTTCTTTTCTTTTTTTTTGTAGGAACACTTTCGTATAACCGCGCTATTATTCGTTTATATGTATGTATATACATTCAAATGAAATAAAATTGACTTACCCTTTCTTCTGCTGTAGTGGCCACTGCCGCTGGAAGGCTGGGTTGATGAATAATTTAATATACATTTATGTAGGTTACAGCTGTACGAAATTGTTCACTTAACTTCAAACAAAGCAAATTAAACTTATTTTATATTACGTTTCGCGGAACGTATCTCACTAAAAAGATTTGACTTTAATTAATCGTTGTATCACCACAATTTTAATTTTAAGTGAAAATTAATGTTTAAAACAAAATTAATCAAAATTTTAAATAAAAAAAATATATGTAAAAAATATATATGATGGTGGTCGAACTGCTGCAGGCTTTTACTCCGGTGCCTTTTTTTGTCGGCGCCTAGACACTCTAGGCTACCGGGCTTCTACAACTTGCGAGTGCCAAATGTTCAGGATGAGTCCGGCCACGTAATCCTGCTGGGTTCTTTATGATTTTTAATATTATTCCTTTTCCAGGAAGCCTTATAGCTTCTCAAACTATCCTTAAGGATACCTTTGGGGATTGATTTAAAAAAAAAGATTATGTCTTTTGAATTGAAGCACAAAGTACAGATATGCAACGTATACATATATACCTCTACGTGCATATATACATTACATATATTTATTCATGTTCATAAATGTAAATGGTGTTAAAATTTTACCTTAGGTGTTGGATCGTTCTTCTTTTATTTATTTTTCAATTATTTGTTTTGTCACACAAAATGAAATTAAACAAATTTCCGTATAAAAAAAAACTTTAACACTTTATTTAACAAGTGGGTATTTAAAATTGAAATTCGAAATTTATTTATGGTCATATGACCGACTGTGACTTTATATGTATTTTCCTCTCAGGCTTCGATTTTTGAAAAGAATCTAAGCTTCCTAGCCAACCTGCGGACTACCCATTTTCATACTTTAGAGAATCCAGCAAAGCTCCTATCCCGTTGATGGTTCTCCAACTCACCAACACACCAACACACGGATCCCGATCTCTATCTAACGCTTCTAAATCAAGCGGATTGATCTCTTCTTGTAAAGTGGAAATGTTGCTTCTTAGGAATCTTGGACTTAAACTTGACCAACATTTCCACCTTACCGCCTCTGTATCTGCAACGATTACTATCTGATAGCACAGATAAGAAACTATACAGATGTCTCATCCCCATAGAAGAAAATGTCCCATATTTTTTTCACTACTCCTTGGCTATTAACTGACAAAAAGCTTTTTGTCAGTTGATCTTCAAGCACAAAAAGCTGTTTTTGATTGCACATATTGGCTTGCCAGTATGCCTGTTCAAAGCTATGTGTATAACTATAAAAAATTCTAAAGTTGTTTTTTCTCTCAAGTCAACGTCCATAGAGACAAAGAAAAAAAGAAACTGTTTTGGTTTCGATGATGTTTTGGTGCCGATGATGTTACCATATTTCAGTTGCTATTGTTCAAGCGATGTAGGTATTTTATGCTATTTATGCTATTTATTATTGAATATGAAAATAAAAACCATAGTTATTAATTTTTCCATGTTATATTTTACTATATCAAATAAAACAATATACATATATGTTGAAAACACATTTAAGAAAGGAAGAGAAGATGAGTTAGGTGCAAGACATTTTAAAAATAATTTGTATGGATTCCTATGGTAACACTGATGCAAATGTACGTGCGCCGCTGGTGAGCGTATGAGGCTTAGTTTTGGTTGTCTTCCTTATTTTGATTTTTTTTGATACATATATTGAACGCATGTATGTATGTCATGTATCCATAGATATATGTATATGACAAAAGGGTAAGTTTCAATTTCGGTCTTTTTGTTGTTTGTTGATTGTTTCTTTGTTGTCCTATGCAAAACGTAAGTTGCGTATTTTGTGAACTTAAACAGGTGTAGGTAGGTACTCATGTAAATAATTTCGATACAAAAAAGAGGCTCGGATGTGACCCACACTGATAACTTACTATTGATGCCCACTTAAATTTTTCAAAATTTATTTTTTTTATTTGGAAAAATTGTATTAGTAAGTAAGTCTATTTCAGTTTAAGAATCAATTTCACGTTTTTTTAGTACTTTTTTTTAGGTTTAAATTAAAGGAAAAAACTATCGGTTGATTAACTTTTTATTTTAAACTATATTTTAAACATTTTTTGTATTAAATTAAATAAGTTTGAAGTCAATATCTTTCTCTGTTTTCAAGATGCTTTAGTAGAAACTATTTTTACCAGTTTTTAGTAGTTTTCTAAAAAAAATAGTTAATTGGGATGTTAAGATAGGTCTGTTAAGTTTTGTTTAGAAGTTTGTATATGTTTAATACATCACTGCTCTTAGCCTATTTAAGCAAAGGTGGTTTTATAAAAAGTTTAAGAGACAATTTTTGGCCTTGACAATTAAAAATAAAATATCGTAAGTATTTATAATTATTTATTTTATTATTTATCTTTTATAAAATTGCCTTTGCTTAAATAGTTTCCAGGGGTCACGAACGTGGACGTGGCAAAATATCGACCCCCACCCACCTACCACCCGCTGAATTGTACATTTATATATATATATGTAAATTGGTTATGTATTTGTTTTTTTTTTATTGTTTTTGTTTGAGCTACGCGTTCATAACATTCACTAATTTTTTTATTTTAGTTCTATAGGATTTTTTTAACTTTTATCTTCTGTGTCAATTACCCATTTACAATTTTTCCAAAGTAAGACTTTTACTAAAAAATGTATGATGTCAATTTTATCTGCATAGCATTCATCGGAATCATCGAACCAGCTTGGATATTGTCTGTTTGTTGCGTTTATACATTCTCTTACAATGTTTTCTTTTAATCTCGATATAAAAGGTGTTTTTTTGAAGAAAGTTGTAAATATTTTTACGTGAAGACTACAGACTTGGAAAAAATTTTCAGAAGGCCATATAAGAACCGTATTTTCTTTTAAGGTTTCGTATTCTCTCAATTTAATTAATATTTCCGTTAAATCAAATTGAAGCTTATCTTTTGACATTTGTTGAATACAGTTTTCACAGATACTATTCATTTTTTTCATCGATTTAAAAAGGCAATAGCCTGCATAGTATCTGGTAGCAAGATCGTCGATTTCCGGCACCTTTATCAATATCGTGTCTTCAGGCGGTAAAGCATTTAATTTATTATCAATATTCATGTCGTTTTCTATATTCTCAAATGATTCACTCTCCGGTAGCTCATACGAAATCGATATTTGTTCCTCAGCATTGGTTTGTAAAATAGCATTCCAATCAACTTTAAGATATTCTGTATCGTCTTCTTCACAGTTTGAACATTTAGATTTGAATACAAATTTCATAGCTATAACTTTTGCTAGAAGGGAGCCAAATTCAGCAGCATTCTTTCCAAATAAATTTTGTAAGGGATCTTGGTTAAATTTGTTAATATTTAAATAATATAAATCATTATGGTCTATATATAATGCTTTTTGTATTTGCAAAATGCTCTCAATACTTAAGGCAAAACCTTTGAAACAAAACGCTTTGTTTCTTGAATTAATAGGCTGAACGTTGAGAATATATGTTTTCATTTCTCTTATGAATATTAGATTTTGATCATTTTTTTTAATAGCTGGTTTTCCATTTAAAAGGTCGAAAAGCCGGTTTATTTTGTTTATAAAATTAGCTGTTGGTTTTGCAAAATGCGATATATTTATGGGAAATTTATTTAGACCTGATAAAGCTTCAATTCCACAAGCTACAGATCTACTTAGTACTTGTGCCGCCAACTTTACATTCATTTTTTGAAATTCTGTTGGGTCAATATGTGCCGATGTTAATTTTGGACAAATTTTTGTTGCATGTAATCTTTCAGAATTGTACATATATTAAATTATTTTCCAACTTACAATTCCATCATCCGTGGAAAAATTATATTTCAATAAATTATTCCTAATGCTTTTCAAAAGATGAGGAATATCATACATACCATACATTTTTGTTGTTTGTAAACAAAGTTACAACTTTTGTCATCTAGACATAATTTATTAAACAAACTTCTATTTGTAGGCCCTTGATCGCAGCAAATAGCTCGTACATTTAATTTTAATTTCTCGCATATATCCAAACAGTTATGCACTACTACCTCAAGTTGTTGTGAAGGGATATTACTTGGGCAAATGACATGATACAAAACTTGTTTAAAGTTGCCACATAAACTACGTATCATAAAAACGCAGGCTGACTTAGCACATACATATATCAGATCTTTGGTTTTTGCATTAATCTACAAAACCTTCAATTACATCTTTGTATTCATTGTAGGTTAAACTTGTCTGAAGGCTCATTTCATCAAAAATTAGAACCACTTCTTTCTCTTTCGTTGCCAATTTTGAGGTAATTTTTTCTATCTCCTCTAAAACGTTTTTGTTTAAGCCTGGAGAAAGGCCTTTAATACTTATCCATCTATGCAAAGAAGATGGATGAGGCAAGTGAAATTGTAATTGATTTCTCAAAAAATTATAACCGGCGCGCCGCGGCGGCTGAACGGAAAAATATACACTGCGAAATCCATTTTTCTTCTTCAGTGTATTCTGTTGTACTTTGCGATAAAATGAGTTTTGCAAACGTTTTTGAGTTTTGGTTCATTGGTAAAATGTCAATTTTCTCTTGTATATTTAGCTTTGCACGGGCTTTAAGTATTTTAATTTCTTCTCTTAAGCGATTATTTTTTGTCGATATTTTGCCACGTCCACGTTCGTGACCCCTGGAAACTATTTAAGCAAAGGCAATTTTATAAAAGATCAATAATAAAATAAATAATTATAAATACTTACGATATTTTATTTTTAATTGTCAAGGCCAAAAATTGTCTCTTAAACTTTTTATAAAACCACCTTTGCTTAAATAGGCTAAGAGCAGTGATGTATTAAACATATACAAACTTCTAAACAAAACTTAACAGACCTATTTTAACATCCCAATTAACTATTTTTTTTTAGAAAACTACTAAAAACTGGTAAAAATAGTTTCTACTAAAGCATCTTGAAAACAGAGAAAGATATTGGGCAGGTTCAGCCGACATAAGGGACTTGAAAGTAAGGCAAGTTTCTAGCATCTGATTGGCCAGCTGCCAAAAAATTGCCTTCCAATTAAGGCAACTTAATTGGAAAGTTGACTGGAAAGTTAGTCAAGAAAAATTTCCCTTACTATCAAGTCAAGTCAACTTATGTCAAAATGACAATTGATCATGTTTTTTTCATTCAACTAAAAGCTGAACTTTATTACTCAATGATTTATTTATTTCCTGCATAACTTCATTTAATGCTTTCTGTAAAAAGGTTTCTTGTAAATTTGGAAAAGAAATAAGTAATATTTCTTTACAATACAAAATACAAATCGTGATGGACTTGTAGCTTGCCTGAGGAGTGTTTTGTAGAAAATAATAATTTTAATAGTTTTTGTTCTATGAACTTGAAGTAGAGGTTTGTGAAGTAAAGTTCTGAATTTGAAATTCATGACACTTGAAAAACAAACTAGTTGCCTTGGTCAAAATTTACGTTCAAAGAATGAAGTTGACTGCAAATGAAGTCCCTTATGTTGTCTGAACCTGCCCATTGACTTCAAACTTATTTAATTTAATACAAAAAATGTTTAAAATATAGTTTAAAATAAAAAGTTAATCAACCGATAGTGTTTTCCTTTAATTTAAACCTAAAAAAAAGTACTAAAAAAACGTGAAATTGATTCTTAAACTGAAATAGACTTACTTACTAATACAATTTTTCCAAATAAAAAAAATAAATTTTGAAAAATTTAAGTGGGCATCAATAGTAAGTTATCAGTGTGGGTCACATCCGAGCCTCTTTTTTGTATCGAAATTATTTACATGAGTACCTACCTACACCTGTTTAAGTTCACAAAATACGCAACTTACGTTTTGCATAGGACAACAAAGAAACAATCAACAAACAACAAAAAGACCGAAATTGAAACTTACCCTTTTGTCATATACATATATCTATGGATACATGACATACACACATGCGTTCAATATATGTATCAAAAAAAATCAAAATAAGGAAGACAACCAAAACTAAGCCTCATACGCTCACCAGCGGCGCACGTACATTTGCATCAGTGTTACCATAGGAATCCATACAAATTATTTTTAAAATGTCTTGCACCTAACTCATCTTCTCTTCCTTTCTTAAATGTGTTTTCAACATATATGTATATTGTTTTATTTGATATAGTAAAATATAACATGGAAAAATTAATAACTATGGTTTTTATTTTCATATTCAATAATAAATAGCATAAATAGCATAAAATACCTACATCGCTTGAACAATAGCAACTGAAATATGGTAACATCATCGGCACCAAAACATCATCGAAACCAAAACAGTTTCTTTTTTTCTTTGTCTCTATGGACGTTGACTTGAGAGAAAAAACAACTTTAGAATTTTTTATAGTTATACACATAGCTTTGAACAGGCATACTGGCAAGCCAATATGTGCAATCAAAAACAGCTTTTTGTGCTTGAAGATCAACTGACAAAAAGCTTTTTGTCAGTTAATAGCCAAGGAGTAGTGAAAAAAATATGGGACATTTTCTTCTATGGGGATGAGACATCTGTATAGTTTCTTATCTGTGCTGATAGTAAGTTTTGCCTTTTTTGTGTTGCATACTTTAGGGATACCCGGTTTCGGTTAGTTTGAAATTGAACTATGTAGGTAACAAGTATAAGTATATTTCTACACTCAATTGCTGCTGTATCATGATCGTTGAGATCTGTCTCAGCGGCTATGGTGGGCGCAGGCGTTAACGATAGAGGTGTCAACGTCTCTGCCAATAGTAAGATTCATGGAATGCAACAACACCACCAGAATCACGAATTCAATTCCGAATTAGCGAACATCCTCAGCTACAGCTATGTCATCGACTCTGTGAAATTCAATTCAATGGTGCAAGGGAAAGCTTTGACATTCAATAGTCGAACGCCCAGTTTTGGAATGACTTAACAGCGGCAATAGCAACGGCAGAGTATGCAGGCAAATCAGGTAAGTTCATTCATTTACTTACGAGTAATCGTAACACGGATATTTTAAATTCTATGGTTCTTTAGGATTTCCAACGTCCTTTGCCCATTCATCAGCTCCCAAGAAGTATGGTACAAGCCGACCAAAAAAAACGACTCTTGCAGCTGCAACTAAAGCAACATCTTCTGGTTTCATTGTTTCATTGAGTGCAACAGCACATGAGGTTCGGTTATGTAAGTACAAATCGAAACAATCATAACTTGCTTAATCTTCACCTTCTAGATCTAAATCGATGCTTGTAACGCCAAATATCTCACTAAAGAACGGCAGGGACACTGCTGACCGAGTCATCGGCTACTGCGGCCACTTAGGCCGACGCAGACCACGTAGATGATGAAATGAATGTCGACATTGAAGCAACCTGCTGGGAGAACACCTCCTAAATGACGGAAATCAAAAATCATTGGTAAGTCTTTTTAGTAATGAAAATCGAATCATTTTCGTATGTACTATTTTAGAATTTTCTTATATAGACAAAAAAAATAGAATCCGAATTCCTAAATACACAATGCTTATTGAATCACCAAAAGAACTAACTGGAATCACATAGAAGACCATCGACACGGGAACTGTCCAAATGATGTTTTAAGAATTTCCCGCAACCTTCACCGAAAATTTCCAAAAATAATACAACCGGAAATTGTGCATTTATGAGATGGTCCGATTGGGATTTTGAAATTTGCCTCGCAAAAGAATGTCACAAACGACTTGCCACAATTTTTTAATCAACGGATCGAATTACCAGCGGGAGTTTTATAATTATAAACCAATCAACTTGCTACAATTTAATTGTGCGTCCATTAACTAGAAGGCTTATGATGGCAAGACTACTTCAAAGTAAGCTTCACATAAACCACAAACTTTGAAAGCACTACCTAATTGATGTGTTTTTTTTCAGCAACGAAACGAAGCGGTATTGCAACAAATCATGAAGTGAAGATGATTATAGTCGACGACATGTTTTAAATATCATCCGTTAATAATCAAGGTTCGCGGCGCAGCTAGTTTTTAAATAAATTTTTAATTTTTTTTTTCAAAATTGTATGTAATTTAGTATAATTTTGTTTTAAATTCAACGCTAATAATGTATTTTCACTTGAAAAACAATAACTGGATGTTAAAATGTAGCTTCTTAGTTTTTGAGTAAATAAAAAACATATTAAATGTACTTTTTTCAAAGAAAAATACTTCTTTCTGGTTTTCCCAAATTTGATCTGCTCAGGTCAATTAGTGGATTATACCTTTTTTATTTCGTTTTTAGCAAATAATAATAAAAAAACAAATAAGCTGTTTTAAGTAGATTTTATTTTTTTATTCAGACATATGTTTAATTTAACAAAATTGAAAACTTGGTATTTTTAATAATATTCCTATGTTTTTGGTTCATCACGTTGTATTTCTTTGTGATTTCATGTGGCCAATAGCATTAGTCAGAAACTCGTTCTTTGAGAGGATTAAGATATCCTGACTTCGAACCTCACCTTCAAATTTTTCTATTACATCAGGTTTTTAAAACCGGTAAAGCATGACGTATCTCTTAACTTTAAATTGCAAGATGGTTTTGCAAAGTACATATATCTTTGCTTTTAGCTCCAGTTCAAATCATTTTGCTATCTCACTTAGTTTTCGTAATTTCTTATTAGTTATGAAAGACTCTTGACTTTACCTGAAGTTTTGAAAAAAAAAATAGATTGTAATTCTTTTGTGGTTTTAAATACTTCGTTTAATTTTTGATGCTGATTAAGAATCCCAACTCCGATTTTATTTTATTTTATATTATTTATTTTTTTATTTTTTTCAATATATTACAAGAACTTGATGTTATAATTTTAAGACTATAAATTCGTTATAGGAAATAGTTAAAAGTTGTAAAGGAAGAAAATATTGAAGGAAGATATTATAGAAAACAACTATTTCATGAAATTGATAGCATCGAAAAGCCTTTTATATATGTATGTATATAATTGCTTTCAAATTACAAACAAAATAATATCTCAAGAGCGTAAATTGATAGAGTAATTCTGGATTCGGGTTTGAATTGAAGATGTTGACGGCATCGAAAGCAATAAATCATGAATGAAGAAAGGTATTTCAATTGAATTCCAGAGACCTACAATTTAAATTAGAAAAAGCAAAAATTAAGATAGTTCTTATTTTATTATTTATAAACACATCCTCACCAACTACATCACAGAGTTCGCCAAAAAATGTAAAATGAAGATATTCAAATGTCAATTTCTGCAAAAAAGAACATAGTGAAACAGATCAATTGGCCAATCCTCGGTGGTAGGTACTGACTGTAGATTAAATTAACTATTGTTCACATCATGAGGAAGGACTTGCATACATTTCAATCTATCGCCTGTCCGTAGCTGGCTGAAAGAAGCGCTTTGCATTGCACAGATGGTGACACATGACGTGAATGTGCTACTGCTATCAAACGCTGCAATTGATTCAACTTGTATTTGTTCAAGTTGGCTTGGCTATGAATGACCACCAAGTAAAGAGATTCCTCAACTACATAGCAACTCTCGACTTGTATATCCATCTCGACAAATGAAGCATGTCAGATAGGTTTCAATACAAACCTTTCAGTCTTCTGCGACATCGACCCCTTCGCTGTAATCGGCCCTTCTCATTCCTACAGGGTTAAAAATGAGTATATAAGCCATCAGAATTGAGCGATTTGCATTCCAGGAACAAAGTCTTGTTGAGAAGTGGAATTTTAACTAAAAAACAAAACAAAACAATATTCATATAATTTGTGTTTAAAATTAATGTGACGAACACATTTACCTTGAATTTGTACCTCTTCGCTCCAGAATAAATATGTCGCCGTTGCTGGCTTCCTACTCGGGGGATTCAACTTTTCTTGTTGCATCATTATCCTTGGTTTCTTCTTTATCTGAGGATTAAATTAAATTAATTATATATTTTTATGTCAAATTAATATTTCTGTTTTACCTTCATTTGCATTATTGAATATGAATTTTGAATATGAATTTTGTTTTGTTTACATTTTCGCAGAATTGTCAAAATACTCACCTCGCTGTTAATCTGTCAAAACTCACATAACTCAAATTGGGCCACGTTCGCATTGCAGTTTTAGGGTGCGCCTATATTTTCAGCACGATTTTTTCTGTTTTTAGCGAATTTTTTTATAAAAACCATAGAATTTGTGTGCCAAAAGCAGTCAAATATTATTTTTAGCACAGTTTTCACTAAAAATAAGTTGCAAAATTAATTTTTCTTAAAAAGCTGCATTCATTTTTCAATTTTTGAATTCAACGGATCTCTTTTTTGAACGGCTGAGTTCACCTCTAATTGTGCAAACTGAACCCAAAAGCCCATAACAACTACATAGAATCTGGATTTTCCCATAAGAAATGCACGGGAGAACTAACACATGCTTATGCTAATGGGCAAAATTCTCTCAATTTAGTTTGTATGATAAAATAGCAAACCAAACTGAGTATAAATCAAGTGACCGCTGTCAAAAATACTTACTCTGAAAAAAGTACAAGTAAAAACGACCGTTAATTTTCGACTTCTAAACAGTATACACATAGATTGGATGCAACCATTTTAATAGAATTGGAATCCCTGACCTATTTTCCCTACAAACCATCATCATAAAATACGCTAGTAGCCCGCATTTTACAAAAAAAAATTAAAACAGTACAATTTTCCCATTATTTTCTACAGTTGAAATACGATTTTCTTGTGCTAAAAAATCAATTGAATTCCAGTAATAAACCCTCTGAATCAAACTTAAAGAAGTTTTTATTGTCTAATAAATAAATTATGTGTAATATCATTCAATCTTTTTACCGTATTCTTCTTGATTATTTTATTTGTTTACGCATTTAGACTACAGCGCCACCTATGAGATCCATATTTTCATTTTTTTTTTAAACCAATGTGTGTTACAATATAAAGTTCTTTAATAAATATAGACTACGGTGCCACCAATCGGGTATATACTCAGCAAATTTCCTTTTTTTTTAAACTAGTACAATTTAGACTACGTCGACAACCGTTGTTTAAATTTCGCATTCAAATTATCCCCTGTTTAATTCAAATTGTTAATCTTGCAAAAATAAGCTTTAAATTTCAAATTTCGAAAATAATATTTTTACTCATTTTTAACCTTATTATTTTGCTTGTTATCACATTTTTCAAAAAAAGAAATAAATTAAATTACAAAGTTAAATACATTTTTTTAATTAAATTTAACCTGACACTTAAATACAAAATTTAATTACAATTCAATTAATTTGTAGTAGACATTTTAAATACAATTCATCTGTAATAACATTGTATTGGACTACATTCTGAATAATTTTTTTTTAATTTTAAGTAAAAAGACTATAGGCAGACGACAGGAGGTGTATTGAAATAAAAAAAAAACATTTGTAGCTGTTAGTTAGTGTGAAATCTTCTAACAAAATAAAAATTGATAAATAAACAGAATTTTCTTTTTATTTATATGCATATGAAAATCCATAAAACATTGAAGTAAAATAAACAAAAAATATGTAACATATGACATTTAAGTAAAAAAAATATTAAAAGAATGACGACAAAAACAACAATTTGTAATGTTTCTCTTTTATTTTATTTTTCATCATGCTCTAGTGCCTGATCTTTTCTTGTATTAGTTATCACTGAGCTTTTTTTAACAAAATTATCTGCTCTTAACATACATATTTTTACATCTATGTCAGTTACATTTCCAAATATTCGTCATAAATTTAGTGTCTTAGTTCCAGTTATCTTTTGTTTTTATTATTATTATTATTGAGAGGTCATCAGAGATAAAAAACTGCGGTTTAATGTTCCTTGACAATTTTCAGTATGTTTTTTCGTTTATATTTATATTTTGTTTACCTAAAAGCTTATTGTTTAATCATGAAATATTATTTTGAATTAACTATTAAAAAAAAAAAACAAATGTTTAAAGGATCATTTTTTTAAAAACGGACAAATAAAAAAGAGCATTTAATATTAATTGCAATGACAAATAACAAATCCGATTTTTTAAACCAAATAATGATATCTGAAATAATGTTTATTGCATTTTATACATGATTAAATATTTTACTTCTGATTTTATTTGCTTATGAACCATACAAAATGTAAGAAAAAGTAATATGTTGTTCCTTAATTTACTTAATTTTACTGTCATTTAAAGTGAAACAGTGAAGAAAGTTTAAACATTTTTTTAATCTATTGATTCATTTTTTTAAATATTTTATTTTTATTTTCTTACTATGAATTATTATTTTGATTCTATAATGAATATGTTATAATTTTGTGTTAAGAAATAATCTAAAAAGTATACCGGATACATTTTGTTTGATTTTGCAACTCAAAGGCTAACAAAGAAAAACATTAATATAATAAAAAATGTTCTTATTTGGAAGTTCATGTTTGTGTTCATAGCTTAATTATGCATGTATATATGTATATGTGTTAAGCTGTTGAAATTAGTTTTTAATTTTTATTACCAATGTTTTCCTTTAGTTTAATTAGTTTACTGTTGTCTTCAATTGTAATTTTTGAATTCTACAATTATAATATAGATATTAAGAATTATTTCTAGATTAATTTTGTGTGTAATTGATTTTATGGATTATAAATGTTTTTTTTCTGTAATGTCCTAAAAGTGTTTATTTATGTATATTTGTATGTTTACAAATATTTAGTTTATTTTATGTTTCTATTGAATACTTAAGGATAATTAATAGTTGAAAACACCAAAATAAATTAAAAAATAAAATATTGTCCTTTTTCTCTACACACGTGTTTTATTTTTATGTATAAATATTATCTGAATTAAAATGCTAATATGTGTATACATACATTAATAAACCCGTCGGATTTTTGTGTGTGTTGAATATGAGTATAATTTTTTTTTTTATCCAAAATGTGTTATTATTAGTTCTCACAACATTCACTTTATTTTAAAGTTGTTATTTTATAAAATTTCGTACAAAAATGTTAAAAGTTTTCTTTTTTAAAAAGAAATCATCACAATTTCGAGTCCAAACATTATATGTATTCGAATTTTATTGTTTAAATTATTTTTATTTTCTCTTTTTTTTACAATACACTATCACCATTTGCAATGCACAAAATATTATATTATAAATAAAAACTAACAAAAAAATACGCATCTTTAAATGCGTACCGTAAAACAAGTAAGGACATTTTTCTAAAAAAAAAGAAAACAAGTTGAAATAAATGTATATTTTTCATTGTTTCTCAATTTTGAATTAAAACATAAAAACAAAAAAGCTGAAAAAGGTTTTAAAAAATTAAACGAAAATTTTTGTATTTCTAAATTTTCCAAAAAAAATTGAATTTTAACTTAAAGCTGTAGGTCTACTTAAAAAAATTGTAGGTTCAGGTTCAACCAAATTTAGTATTCCTTAATTATTATTTATACATCATAATTATAAATTTCAGTCGATTTTTTACAAGTTTACTTATACAATTAAATTATTAGTTGGCATTCGCAGTTTTTGAACTGGTAAATATAGAGAGAAAAAGAACAAATTTTTTATTATTAAAAATTATATTTGAAGTGAACAAATTTAAAAAAAAAGTTAGGCATTAAATATAAAGAATTAATTTAAATTTCTTACAAAACAAATATGGTGGTGTGGAGTGTTTTGCAAATGCTGTTTCCCAAGTATAATAATTTTTGAAATTAGCTACAAACTATGGCTTAGGACTGATTTTAAAAGTTGACTTTTTTATTAAGAAATTATATTAACATGAATATATACGCTTACTTTTAAAGAAGTGTAAGGATTTTTTAGACTAATAATATATGTGATGTTTTTCATTCGTTGCTGCTAAGTCGGATGTTTATAACAAAATATACACTTCTCGTCTTCATTGTTAGTTTCAAGAAAAAATAATTATTTGTTTAGTAATTTGATTTTAACAGAATATAAAACGTAAACAATAAATTCAATAATTTTTGATTATTTTTATTTAACAGAAAGAAATAACAGTTTTGTTTTTAAATCTTTAAATCATTTTTTCATATTACTCTGTCATTTTTGGTAACATTATATAATAATGCACCATCTTTCTTTAAACCCCGATAAATATTTTACATAATTATTTTATTTATATTAAAAAAAAATTATTTTCAATTTTGTTTTAATACTAGCAATATAAAACGGTTTTCTTTTTTAAAGAAATTGTCAGTCATTTTTAATTCATCATATCATTATCATTTTCTTCTTAAATTTCTATATACAATATTTCTTATGCAATTATCTAGTTATGTATAAAAAAAGAGTGCGCATTTTGTTTTTATTTAACTTAATTACCACGCACAGTCTTTCCAAATAGATTTGTTTGTAATATTTGTTTACAACTTTTTTTTGTTTAAACAAACATAATACAACCAAAAAACAAAACAAATTGTTTTAAAAATCAACAATAATTATTTAAGGTTAAATCATTTACTTTATTGTTTAGATTGTTGTGGTTTGCACACATTTTTGTTGCGATTAAGAATATTTGTTATTTGATTTTTCTTTGTAAAATTATCGGAAAATTTGGTCTTAAGAAGTTTTTTAAAGTACTATTTTAAAAGGACGATATTTTAAGTTTAAATTTTTTTCTCTGACGTACATGATAATTTATGAAAGTTGTTGCTTAATATTTTTATATTTTGTCTCTATTATTTTATTGGTTTGTTTTATTGTTTTTAACTCCATGTTGGAAAAGTATCAGTATACCATTGTTCCCCATTTGTACCCAAAGGTTGTTGAGGCAAGGGTAAGCTACTCCAACTCCCACCACCATTTCCTATTAAACCGCTTGCGTAACGTCGTTTTGAATCTCCTGGATTTTGGTGACCTCCATCAAATTTACGTTTACCGACTACTACTGCATGTGTGCAAGAGAAATAGGAATAGAGAGTAATAAGAAGAAAAATATATTAAATGGTTTTAAATTAAATTAAATTTAAACATTGTATATGGTTTTATATCGTATTTTGTTTAACATTGTTATCCAAAGATTAAAACAATTCAAGAGAGACAAATAGTAAACCGAACGAGGAACGAGGAATGAAACGGAAAAATTAATTTATTTTTAAATAAAAAAGAAGGATATTAACTTTCTGAGCATTTTATATAGATAATTTTTTTTTCATTTTCGTTGGTTATTCAACGTCAAAGTACGTACAGCTATTAGCATTTATTTAATAAAAGAAATTTCTGTAAATTTTAAAATGAAAACATACAATTTATGAAAAAAGAAAAACACTAAATAGAAATTTGTATTCTATACAAATTCAGCTGAAGAAATGTGGATTGTTTAGAGAAACATTTCATAGGGATACTATCAAGTGAAAGGTTGGAGGCCAAAATTTAAATTGTTTGTACGTACAGACAATACTTTTAAGAGCATCAGATAATTTTAAACAGATGTACACAAATCTCCACACCTAATAAATAACTCTAATATAGTATGCTTAACAAGTATGACAGTAAAACAATATTTCCTTTAGACAGTTAAAGCGGTTGACGCACGAATGTGTTTGAATAAAGGAAGGTGTTGTAAAATGCGCAGCTTTCATCATATTATTCAAAGAACTACAGTGAGATGTGTTTGAATTTTTGAGTGTATTGGCAATTGACGATGTGTAATGTATACTGACTACCAAGTTAATACGATCGAAAGGAATTACATCTAAGCTGAAGTTTTCTTTGTACAACATTAGACCCAACCTCCGTATGCCTATGAAATAAGGAAATTCTCCGCTGCGAACAGCTCAATAATACAGACTTTTCATCAAACGTTGTCTTCAACAAAAATATGTGTAAGTGCCTCTTTTTTTCAATTTTCAAAGTCTTAAACAAAAAAAAAGAACAAATATATATAAATTATAAAACTAATGAGAATCAACTAACGAATCAATACATAAACGGTTTAAATCTTAATTCTTCATAACTTTTACACATCTTTAAACGAATTACAAGTGAGAAAATTAAATTGTGTCTTAATTCGTTATCTAATACATACGGTGCTTTATAGTAGATAATCCCTTTTATTCATATAACACAAGATAAATGAAAATTAAAATAAGCAATTTTAATTCAAATAATTTTCCAATTTGAAACATGAAAAATGCGAAAGTTTATGTTAGAAATAATTGATATCGGATCCCGATTTGAAAATATAAATTCTAGCTAACAAGGAACAATGCAAAAGATTTGACGCCTTTTATAATTTTTATCGATAAAAACTTTTGTAAAATTAAATTGATTTGCTTTACAGTTAATTAAAGCTTATGCAAATTAAAGAACGATTGTAAAGCTGTGAATACTCACTGAAGCATTGCATTAATAACTCAAACGTATTTAACTACCAAAAGAACAAAATAATTGTAAATTAAATATGTTTGTTCTTTTCTTTTAAAGTGTATTAGAGTGAGAAACGTAGGTGAACAAATCTCTTACGTGTATTTCAAATTAAATGTTGCTGCAATTTCAGATTCCATTAATGGAAAAGAATTACAAAATTAAAAAAAAAAAACTAAACATTATATGATTTTCAAGTTCAAGAGAATCTTAGTAACGTAAGAAGTAGGACTGAAATACTTCATTTACAATCATTTACAATGAAAATCAAAACTAGAAGTAAAAACACGATTTTCGAAAATCAAACTATTACATATTACATTTATGAGCTTTTTTCTTAATAATTGCAAAAATGTGTACTAAATCGATTTCTTAAAAAAAGTAGACCATGGCTCTGCGTACAAAGGACGTTTTGACTGCACTTTCGTATACTTTTTAACGTATATAATATCAATAATAAAATTGGCGGTTTATTCCAAGGGATGCGATGATTTAAAATCTTAACAATAGATACTTTTGAAAAGAAAACAAATTAACACAGAAACTAAAAGCCAAAGATCAACCTTATACCTTTTGAACATTTTAGTTGCGATAACGCATTTCTAAGAAGTTCAATTTTGTTGGAATAAAATAAACATGCAAAAAAAAAGTTTACACCTATCTATAATCTAAATTTTCCAAAGAGACTTTCGATAATAAGACAATGCTTCATTTTAAAAAAGGTGTGTTTTAATTTTAAAATTTGCTCTCGTCACTGAAAAGAACATTTTTTCAAAATAATAGTTATGCTTATTGGCATAAAGGAGACTTCGCTTTTGTTTTTTCTTTTCGGATGTGGACTCTGTCTATTACTATGAATTGTCAAGCGAACAGTGTTCGCGCTTACATTGACTCCAGAAGATTGAATCATATTTAAATTTAATTTTTACAGCAATAACCGCTTGATTTTGTTATAAACTTTCCCCTTTACCCGAATACAATTTCTTCAGTCTCCCGGAACGAGTTCGATCTTCAGCGTTTTTAAATTGTTTTAATTGTATTATATATAAATCATGGACAAGATAAGGGGTTTAAAAGGAATAGTTTTGAGGAACCAAAGGTACGAAAAAAACTACGGAAGTCAAATGTTCAAAAACAAAAGCTACGAGAAACAAAGTTATACCAAAGATACAAAAATTGCTGCTAAAATCTCGAAAGCGTTTTGATTTTCTGCTGCGAACGGGAATATTTTTCCACAGGGTGTTAATATCATATTGAATTATTTGTTGGGAACAATCCAGACTAAGGTGATTTGGGATGAACGAGTCACACATAAACAAAAATTTGGTTGTGGTTGAGAAAATACTTTTTTTTTTTTAAGTTTTTGTGAATGTCACAAAATACGTCAAAATTGAAACTCCGGATATAAATCTATACACAAGAGAGACGGGTCTTTAGCTGCTAAGGCTTATTTCACAAAACGTTTCGTCCGTCCGGTTAAAATCCGTACTGTGAACTATTGATAGCAAACCACAGGGTGGGTCAAGTGTCTTCCTAGTTTCCAAAAATCATGTTTTTTCTTTCGAGATTTGCTAAAATAAAATACACCGCCAAACTAATTGAATTTTACTTTAAAAATAATCACTCGATTCACCCATATACCATCAACATAACAGTTAGCAGGGAAGCTAAGCAGTTAGCAGGGACGCGTAGCGAAGCCCTACAGAGTTGAAGTTGGTTCAGGCTGATCGGTTCCGATGGGACAAAGTATGGTGAAGTTGTGAAGGCAACTTTAAAAATCATGTTATTTGCCCCAAAATATACAACAAAACGTTATTTTATTAATTAATTTCTGGACTTAGTTTGGTACAAAAATTCATTATTGTGTAGATTTGTTCATTAAAAGATGGCTAAGGTTTCTAAAACTTTGATTTATGTGTACTTGCTTTCTGATGAATTTATGTGAAGCAAATATTTTTGCTTTTATTGTCATTCGTAAGATTTTACTGAAAGTGGAATGAATTTAGTCTTATTTTTACTAGAAAGTGGAAACAATGATATTTCCTGCTTCTACGTAATTTATCAAAAACAACATCATATATATTTGTTAATTTTCCACCCTATAAGTAATTTACAAATTATTCTTCAAGAGAAAAAAACACGAGACCGAAACTAAGCTAAACGAGACCGAGGCCGATACCAAGATGAAAGTGACGTTTTTCTATTTTGACTATACCGAGGCGCGACAATCTAAAGTCTGTTAGGGTCTTGTCTCGTGGTCAGCTAAACACTTTTTATACAAGTACATTTTCTTATAATTAACTTTCAAACAGAGCTTATGAATTGGGATGTCAGCAAAAACCTATTTGCGGGTCAGTGAAATATTACCAAGTACGCATGCAAATAACAAACTATGGTGAAAAAAAGTCACTTTAAAATAAGAACGTTTAATTCATATCAGTAGAAAAAACAAAACTTTAAGCAAAACTCAAATTCAATTGAAACTTATCTTCCATTATACAGTGGGTTGCCAAATTAATAGGGACATTGTAAATTTTCATCAAATTTCATGTTTCACTGTTCTTTTAAGCTTTTGTTTTGGTTCTAAGTGTACATGGTGAATTTTATTTCACGGCCTACTTGTTTGACGGTTATATTAAGCTATCGGAGGATATTACGGGTGTTTTTTTGTTAATAGATTAAAATTAAATTTTGAGCAAAATATTCCTATTACTCCCAAAAAAACCGGCAAATGTGGAAGAAAACGAGTAACAACACCCCGCACGGACAGGAAAATCCGAGACATCTGTCTTCAGAATCGCAAGAAAAGTGCATCAGTTCTTACAAACATTATCCACGATTCGCGAATATTGGTTTCCAAAAGAACAGTGCAGCGACGTTTGGCAGAGGAAGGACTTTCGGGTCGTCGTCCAGCAAAGATACCACGTCTCACAGAGGCAATGATAAAAAAACGTTTGTCTTGGGCTCGGGAGCATCGTCACATGACTGTTGATGACTGGAGTAGGGTAGGTTACCAATGCAATTATTTAAAAAAGTTATTGAAAATGTGATTAGTTTTATTGTTAAAAAACGATGAGTCATCGTGCGGCTACGTCCCAATGAGAAGTACCATCCCGAATGCATCGTAGAAAGGGTAAAACATCCTGTTAAAGTAATGGTATGGTCAGTTATCAGCTCAAGGGGAGTTGGACGTCTCCAAATTGTGCAGGGGACCATGAGACAGGACCAATATAAGGACATTCTGCGCACTCGACTCATACCCCAGCTAAGAGAATGGTTCCCAAACAACGAACCATATCTTTTCATGCATGACTCAGCCCCGTGCCATAAAGCTAAGAGCGTGACAAAATATTTGAATGACGAAAACATACCAGTTTTATCATGGCCAGGCAATTCCCCTGACATGAACCCCATAGAAAACCTAGGGGAGATCACTAAAAGGGAAATTGCCAAAGAAGTTATTACAACAAAAGTAAAACTTATTGAAAAACTGATACAGGTCTGGCATCACTGCCCTGCAATTAAAGAATGTGCTAAAAAGTGTATTGATAGCATGTCGAGGCGTATTCAAGCAGTTATTGAGGCAAAAGGAAACGTTACCAAATATTGATTTTTTGTAGCTTATTTAGTTCCTTTCGATTAAGAGCTATTTTTTAAAATTTTTAATCTAAAAATTATTATTTATTTAACTTATTTTGATGCAATAATAACCAACCTTAATAAAAAGTAACTATTTATCAATATACACTTAAGATTTTCATTAATTTTGTTACGAAAACATACAATTTTCTTCAAATCCATGACTGTCCCTATTAATTTGGCAACCCACTGTAGTCAGAGCCAATTTCTCTCATTAGCAAAAATCTCGAGTGACACAAATCTGGAAAAAGAGATACTTTTATCAACAAAAGAAATCGGTCTAGATATTGTGGAACCAAAGTTTTTTTTGTGAAAACATTTCTCAATTTTTTGACGACAAAATTGATAGCTAAACAAATTGAAATATGAACGAAATATTTTGGCTTGCCAAAAAACACCTTTTGTATATAATTATATTATTTTTCGCGACAACATTTTGGTAAAGAGTGGACTAAATTAATAATCATGAGCACCATGAGAGACCATTTTCTCAAAATTTAACATATTTGTTTTATACCTTTGCAATCAAGACTTTTTTTCTGGATGTTTCTAGAATTCTGTTTTCGAGATTTTTGTTTTCTAAATTATGGTTTTCGAGTTTTCGTAATGCGTAAAACAAAGTAAAAATAATGTTCCGGGGAGGGTTAACTTTGGCGACAAGGTATAATAACGGTTTTTGGTAGAGGAGCTTAATACACGCATTTTTTACTATCGGAGGGGGGTCTATCTCCCCTTGTTAAGGCGGGAGGGACACTTTTAACCATGCCCCTTCCTCCTAGGCATCTTACTGTTTGTACCGTAAATTTCATATGGATCATTTTGATTTTATTAGAGTTAATGCGGTTATTTAGTTCTTCTTTTTCCTATACGCACAGAGCTCCTATTTGTAACAAGATTTCCTTCTCTGAGTATGAGATTTTTGCTTTTTTTTGTTTTTTGAGATTTTTAAAACTACTTTTTTAAAAGGTATTATGATTAACTTTCAGGAACAATTTCAATGATAAGTTCATTTTTGTGATACAATTAAAGTAATTCATTTAGTGCAACCCAGAATGCACCACAAGAAGGTATTGTATTCCGTGTCCCAGTTATCCAGTTTTTAAGTAAGCCTGTAAAAACAAGTCACGTCAATTTTCAATCTGTTAAAGGTATGTAAGTCTTATCAATGAATTCACCGTCCGTACTAGTGTCACTGTGGAGTTCATTAAGTTCGTCATTCATGGTCAAGAACCGAGATTGTTTTGGCGGTAACACATCTTCTAGGTGTTCACTGCTAATGTGTCGGGAGGGTCAAAGTCCTTTAGGTGTACTTCTTTTGCATCTAGTAAAAATTCTATTATTTGAGATTCCAAGTCGCTTTTACAAGTGTTTTTTGTTTTTAAATTTTCTCAAAAACTTGAAAACATTGAAACGAATAGTTTTCAGTGTTTGATAACAATTAAAACAGCTATCTACATCAATTACTTCTTTATTGGTATTAATAGTCATGAGAAAATAATACTCAAAGTCATTAAACATTTTTTTTTCATAAAGTCAATTATTTCCAAAACTTTTGATTGAAACAACTATAAAGTTTAGAATTCTCGCTTTTGAAAAAGCTATAATTTATAATTATTCGTGTTACCGTTGTTATTAAATATTTTAAAGATTTAAAGTCAATTTTTATAAAATTGCCACATTGCATTAAGCTCCGCTGACAAAAACCGTTATTATATCTTGTCGCCAAAGTTATCGTACTCGTTCTAATAAATTCTAGAGAAAATAAATGAGAACTAAAAATATTATATAAATATTTTTTTCCAACAATGGCATTTACTTTATTTCTTCTGTTACGGTTACTGGAATTATCAGATCACCAATCATTACTTCTACCAGTACATAAGATGACTCAACTTTATAAATCAATTAAAACTAATTTCTTATTCAAGGGTTGGGGGCCAAATGCAAGTCCACTGGCTGGTACGTCAATGAAACGCAAGATCTGCGGAAAACTTCGCCGCTGTTCGTGAAAGTGTGCAGCAGAATACGAGACAGTCATTTCTGAGTCTCTCAGAAGAACTTGGCTTATCGCAGACTACACCATAAAAAATCCAACTGAAGCTGAAACCAAACGACCATACGCAGCGTCGTGTGTTAGCTAATTGGATTTTGGAGCACTTGGAAGTGGATCCCAATTTTAATCGAAAAATCATTGGTCGATGATCACTTAATTCTGATCTTACTTCAACAGTGTGGCGTGCCACACAGCTCAAGTCATAGTCTATATGCTTATTTATCGCCGAGGCGACGTGAATTGGGCAAGAAGATGGTGTGATTTGACCCCTATAGACTTTTTCTTGTGGAGCTTTTCTAGGTCGCTGTTTTATTTAAGCCTTTAATTTATAAAAAAAGAGATAGATAAATGTAAAAAAAGATATAAACAATTATATAAAATAATACTCAATAACATACCATACATAGCAAACATGGATCGGTTTCGCACCACGTCCTCAGAGACGCCGAACTCCGAAGACGGTATTACGCTGTGGAGCGGAGTATGGAAAAAGGCCTTGCATTGCGGGCTTACAAAATTCATCCCGGTCATCGCAGGTTCGGTGAATGGGTCTAAAACGAGATGGTCCCGAACCCGATTTTCACAAGAAAATAATGTTGCAATCAATGGGGAAAGCTCTACAGCCATGATTAATGCCTTTTTAGTGCTTGAATGGGAGGGTTTTGATGTAGACGACCTTTGGTGCCAACAAGAGGGCCCTATGCCATACAGCACACGAAACAATAAATGTATTGAAGAAAACTTTTAGAAAGCGCATTATCTCACGTCGGTCGTGGCCTCCAAGATCGTGCGATTTAACACCGCTGGACTATATTGCGGGGTAACGATTGAAGCCTTGGAAGAGAATATTCGGCGCGTTATTACTGAAATAGTGTCCGAAAGTCGGCCTTTCGGCTGGAAATTTAATATTGCATACTTAAATTTGAAGCTAAATCATTTTTGCCGTAAAATTCCGACAGATATTTGATTTCTTTTTTTTTTTACTTATATAAACCCAACTTCAAGGTAATTTTTTTTATCATAACAATTCAGTATAGTATCATATTGTGTACAACATATTTTGATGAAGATGAAAGATTTAGTTTTGAGACATCAATCACATATAACTAATTATAATACATTTAAGGGACGGATGCCGATTGCATGGAAAAAGTAGAAATGTATATATTTTTTTAATTAAAAAAATAAGTTTTAATTATAACAGCGCCTTGGATTTTCTTCTAATCAAATATAGAGTCCGCCATCTAACGTTTTTTTTTTCAACTAGTGCTTATTTCGTGAATCGTAACACTTAGCTCATGTCTGATTTGACAGATAATTAGTTTTATCCTTCCACTGAACGAATATGGTTGTGTATACGCTTGAACAACGCACGCTGGGAATATTGCCTGCGATGCCGATTTTGCCAAGAAAAATCATCTTTTCAGATGAAGCTCATTTTGATCCCGGCTGGTATGTAAACAAGCAAAATTGTCGCATTTGGGGCACAGAAAACCCGCACACATACATTGAAAAGCCGATACACCCAAAACGAGTCACTGTTTGGCGCGGATTTTGGTCCAGATGCATAATTGGGCCATTTTTCGAAAATGAGCAATGAGTGGCCGTTACAGTCAATGGCGATCGTTATCGAGCCATGATGAACGAATTTTTGTTCACAAAAATTGAAAAGGATATTAGCAACATTTGGGTTCAACAGGACGGCGCGGCGCTACGTGCCACACAGCCGAAGCTACACTCGATGTTTTGCGCCCTGTTTCAAAAAAAAAAAAAAGAAAGTTATTTGGTCGACTCTCTATGATGTAAAATTCCGAAACGAAATACGATAACAAACGTTTCGGAATTTTATAGAATTTGCAAATTTGGAACATTGACACTTTTAAAGCAAAATATTGATTTTAGCTTTTTCGTATAAAATATCTACGCTTTATCAAACTTCAATAAATTAATGGGGAATGTTTTTATTTGAAAACAAACGTCGTGAAACGGGGTTAAATACATATATGAATGTATATAAGATATAATGTCGAACATATAACTTATGAAAACTGGTCCAACATTATTATTTATCATTATTATTTGTATTAAATTGAATAGATTCGCAGAATCAGCAAAGCAAGCTGAAAGGTTCTGTATAATCGTTTGTTCCTTTTTTCAAAACACTCGGACGAAATCGAAGGATCGACACATGTCAGTTTGATTTTGGTAGATTAATCTGTATTTAATATTTGATATTCCAAACTGAAATTAGAATCAGGAGTGTATGAGAGAATCATGACATAACAACGTCTAAAATCAAAACTCTACTAACTACAAAATTTAAATTTTACTTGCGTATGTTTTGCTTATTTGGTATTCCCAATTCCAAAAATCAGCCCTTGGAAACTGAACTAAGCTTATATCACTATAATTTAAATGAACCGTAGTTTGTGACTAAAATTGCCTGAAAATCTTTAAACAGGTTAGTTTATAATGCAGGCAATATGAAATGAATTTGAGGGTTTTAATTCGTAATATGTCATTACATTCGAAAAGATTTTTCAAAAACCTGTTGAATAAATACGTAAGTTATTTATTTCGTTCGTTATTTAAAAAATTGTTTTTTCCGTTTCATTTCTTTCCCAGCACAACAAAAGTTTAAAGTAGGGAGCATGAGGAATTTTACCTTAAAATGAATAAATAAAATAATAAATCCAATAAATATTACAAACAAAAATATGAAACAAATAGAAAAACTGATACATAATTATGTAGGTTTATTTATAACATTTATTTTTAATCAATTGAGAACGTATTAATTAACATTTAAATATAGACAGACAAAAGTAATGAGACAAAACATAAGAAACATTTCAAATGAAGATATTTGTTTAATTTGATTTTGGGCATTATTTTTTCAAACGGATTCTTTTAATAAGTTATTGATTTTTGCATCTTTTCCTTTCAAATTCTTTGCATTGAATTCTAAAATGAATTTCAAATAGGTAATTCTATAAATTTAAGGTTTGTTATAAAAAAAGAAAGAAAATCATTTAATAACGTAAAATTGTTAAATTGTGACTAGAAGGGCAGTACAAAGTTCTTTTCAATGAATCCATTTTTGTTTTGAAATGTTAATATTACTTTCAAATATACACATCATTGCATAATTGTATTTCTTTAAATAAAGATTCGTAAGTGTACTGCTCTTCAACACATTAATTCAATTTCAGACACAATTCTTATTTAGTAAAATCTGAACAATCCTTGGAATAATACTAAAAATTAAAATCAAATGGATAACATGTTAAGAATACAATAACAGAGTATATTAAATAATAAAACGAAACTTAAAAAACGTATAACAAAATAAGAATTAAAACTTAACGCAACGAATCGATTAGTAGTCAAGGTTATTTAAAACAAAAAAGTTCAAAAGATACACAAATAACTATAAATATTAAATAAATTTATATTAAGGACATATTGTATGCAATTATTAGCAAAGCGAGGAATGATTTAGAACTTTAGTAAACAAAAAAAAATTGATCGAATTCCGATTTTTTCATCTATAATTATAAAAATGAGTTAAAAACAAGTAGCATACGCAATTGCAAGAGATTTAATTTAAAGTACAAAAATTATATGAGATGCCATTTATGTAATTGAATTTATGTTTTAAGTTTAAATATGTGCGGATGCAAAATAACAAACTTATAATTTTAAAAAGCAAACATTTAGAAAAAAAAATATATGGTAGATGTTCGATAATTATGTTTGACAAAGCCAAAAAATAGGAAAGATCGTTTAATTTTTGGTGTTATTTGTTTTCAATAGATAATTTTTGTATTATTATTGCATTTCTAACATTTATAAACAACTCCAAAAAATTATACATACACTCCTCAATTAATGTTGTTATAGTGTACACTTTGGTTTATTTGTATACAATTAGCAGATTCTATTTCGTCAATTGCAAAATAATGTTATAATATTTTGACAACCAATTTTGGTATATCATTTAAATGTTTATTTATAGTAAGCGAGAAAAAAATGTTTAATTTAAATATGAATTTGAAATGAAAGAAATATGATTGAAAATATAATTTTTTTTTGTGGAGATAGAACAATGAATCTCAAGTTGTTTTTGCATCTCTCCCATACGTTATTTGTATTAATACTAATCGATTCATTCCCTTTCATTATTATTTTTTAATGCAAAGAGATACAAGGCTTGGAGAACCCATACTGCTTTCATATTAAAATTTAAATAATAAATGTTGGGGAGTCAAATTTTTGATGTCTAATATTACATAAAAATGACAGTATATTACTTCATTCCAGAATCATAATCATAAAAATATTGAGGCAAAGCAGATCTAGAGAACAATTAAAACTTTAAATGAAGAATAAGTTTTCTATAGAAGAAAACAAATTTGTGACTAAGACATGCAATGAAATATTATTTATAATAACAATTTATTTTGTAAGTTATAACTAAAAATATAACTTGCTTTTTTTTATAAATAAAAATAATCTTTAGTTCTTTAGTAACAAACAGCAGTAAGAGTATCCATATATTAAAGATAAAAGCAGACGTTTTTTAAGTTTTCTAAGTTATGTAATTTTGTATTTATAGTCAAAGAATATTTTAAGGAAACATATTTTTGTATGCAAGATGTAATTGTAACAAAGGTTTTGTTTTGAAATTTACTCAATGAAAGGAGTTGATTTATTATGCTCAAAAACGAAATTATAGGTAATATAAAAATTAGATTATTTTACTGACGAGGGACAGTTAAAACCTTTTCTTAAGTAAATTTAGAGTAACCTTCCTCACCTGGTAAATTTTGTAGTGTTTTGGCGTGTTGGGTGCCAAGAGCGATGGGACGAATTTGTCCCTCCCCAAGGACCCCCCCGGTTGCTGCCTGCGCCACCGCGGTGGGCACCTCCCGTTGCACTGCCGCCGCCCCCACCACCACCACCACCACTTGGGGGCCCACCGGACGATGGATGTTGCCACGGAGCCCAGCGGCTCGGCCACGAATGGCCATGATTCCACGCCCACCATCCCCCTCCTATTCATTTTCATTAATTTTTGTTGATTGTTTAAAGAATTCATTTTTATATATATATCGCCAGTACAATTGAGTTTTTTTTTCAATTTTTAAAGATTTAGAGTTTTTTTTATTTAAGATTATAAAAAAATGGGTTGTTTGTTTTAAAGTTTGACGAACATATATAATTTTTTCAAGATGATTACCGAAAATTAAAAAAAAAGAGGAAAAAAGAAAAAATTGAAATAATCGCGTTAGATTTTAAATAAAAATATAATGTGGAACTTAATAAAACAATAACAATAAGATTGATAATAAAATAATAATAATAATTATATTAATATATGATAATAATAAAAATTGTAACATTAATAGTAAATTCCATAAATTTAAAAATTGTTAAAAAGAAAAATTAATTAATAACGGAAATTGTTCAATTGTGACTAGAAGGGCAGTACAAAGTTTTCTTCAGTCAAAATTTGTTTGTATAGTTAATATTATTTTCAAAAGTAGACATCATTGCAAAAAATTAAAAAGTAATTATGTTAAATATGTAGTTAGAACTTATATTAATTTTAATATAAAGTCGTATATGTACTACTCTTCAAAGTAATAGTAATAGTAATAGTAATAGTAATAGTAATAGTAATAGTAATAGTAATAGTAATAGTAATAGTAATAGTAATAGTAATAGTAATAGTAATAGTAATAGTAATAGTAATAGTAATAGTAATAGTAATAGTAATAGTAATAGTAATAGTAATAGTAATAGTAATAGTAATAGTAATAGTAATAGTAATAGTAATAGTAATAGTAATAGTAATAGTAATAGTAATAGTAATAGTAATAGTAATAGTAATAGTAATAGTAATAGTAATAGTAATAGTAATAGTAATAGTAATAGTAATAGTAATAGTAATAGTAATAGTAATAGTAATAGTAATAGTAATGGTAATGGTAATGGTAATGGTAATGGTAATGGTAATGGTAATGGTAATGGTAATGGTAATGGTAATGGTAATGGTAATGGTAATGGTAATGGTAATGGTAATGGTAATGGTAATGGTAATGGTAATGGTAATGGTAATGGTAATGGTAATGGTAATGGTAATGGTAATGGTAATGGTAATGGTAATGGTAATGGTAATGGTAATGGTAATGGTAATGGTAATGGTAATGGTAATGGTAATGGTAATGGTAATGGTAATGGTAATGGTAATGGTAATGGTAATGGTAATGGTAATGGTAATGGTAATGGTAATGGTAATGGTAATGGTAATGGTAATGGTAATGGTAATGGTAATGGTAATGGTAATGGTAATAGTAATAGTAATAGTAATAGTAATAGTAATAGTAATAGTAATAGTAATAGTAATAGTAATAGTAATAGTAATAGTAATAGTAATAGTAATAGTAATAGTAATAGTAATAGTAATAGTAATAGTAATAGTAATAGTAATAGTAATAGTAATAGTAATAGTAATAGTAATAGTAATAGTAATAGTAATAGTAATAGTAATAGTAATAGTAATAGTAATAGTAATAGTAATAGTAATAGTAATAGTAATAGTAATAGTAATAGTAATAGTAATAGTAATAGTAATAGTAATAGTAATAGTAATAGTAATAGTAATAGTAATAGTAATAGTAATAGTAATAGTAATAGTAATAGTAATAGTAATAGTAATAGTAATAGTAATAGTAATAGTAATAGTAATAGTAATAGTAATAGTAATAGTAATAGTAATAGTAATAGTAATAGTAATAGTAATAGTAATAGTAATAGTAATAGTAATAGTAATAGTAATAGTAATAGTAATAGTAATAGTAATAGTAATAGTAATAGTAATAGTAATAGTAATAGTAATAGTAATAGTAATAGTAATAGTAATAGTAATAGTAATAGTAATAGTAATAGTAATAGTAATAGTAATAGTAATAGTAATAGTAATAGTAATAGTAATAGTAATAGTAATAGTAATAGTAATAGTAATAGTAATAGTAATAGTAATAGTAATAGTAATAGTAATAGTAATAGTAATAGTAATAGTAATAGTAATAGTAATAGTAATAGTAATAGTAATAGTAATAGTAATAGTAATAGTAATAGTAATAGTAATAGTAATAGTAATAGTAATAGTAATAGTAATAGTAATAGTAATAGTAATAGTAATAGTAATAGTAATAGTAATAGTAATAGTAATAGTAATAGTAATAGTAATAGTAATAGTAATAGTAATAGTAATAGTAATAGTAATAGTAATAGTAATAGTAATAGTAATAGTAATAGTAATAGTAATAGTAATAGTAATAGTAATAGTAATAGTAATAGTAATAGTAATAGTAATAGTAATAGTAATAGTAATAGTAATAGTAATAGTAATAGTAATAGTAATAGTAATAGTAATAGTAATAGTAATAGTAATAGTAATAGTAATAGTAATAGTAATAGTAATAGTAATAGTAATAGTAATAGTAATAGTAATAGTAATAGTAATAGTAATAGTAATAGTAATAGTAATAGTAATAGTAATAGTAATAGTAATAGTAATAGTAATAGTAATAGTAATAGTAATAGTAATAGTAATAGTAATAGTAATAGTAATAGTAATAGTAATAGTAATAGTAATAGTAATAGTAATAGTAATAGTAATAGTAATAGTAATAGTAATAGTAATAGTAATAGTAATAGTAATAGTAATAGTAATAGTAATAGTAATAGTAATAGTAATAGTAATAGTAATAGTAATAGTAATAGTAATAGTAATAGTAATAGTAATAGTAATAGTAATAGTAATAGTAATAGTAATAGTAATAGTAATAGTAATAGTAATAGTAATAGTAATAGTAATAGTAATAGTAATAGTAATAGTAATAGTAATAGTAATAGTAATAGTAATAGTAATAGTAATAGTAATAGTAATAGTAATAGTAATAGTAATAGTAATAGTAATAGTAATAGTAATAGTAATAGTAATAGTAATAGTAATAGTAATAGTAATAGTAATAGTAATAGTAATAGTAATAGTAATAGTAATAGTAATAGTAATAGTAATAGTAATAGTAATAGTAATAGTAATAGTAATAGTAATAGTAATAGTAATAGTAATAGTAATAGTAATAGTAATAGTAATAGTAATAGTAATAGTAATAGTAATAGTAATAGTAATAGTAATAGTAATAGTAATAGTAATAGTAATAGTAATAGTAATAGTAATAGTAATAGTAATAGTAATAGTAATAGTAATAGTAATAGTAATAGTAATAGTAATAGTAATAGTAATAGTAATAGTAATAGTAATAGTAATAGTAATAGTAATAGTAATAGTAATAGTAATAGTAATAGTAATAGTAATAGTAATAGTAATAGTAATAGTAATAGTAATAGTAATAGTAATAGTAATAGTAATAGTAATAGTAATAGTAATAGTAATAGTAATAGTAATAGTAATAGTAATAGTAATAGTAATAGTAATAGTAATAGTAATAGTAATAGTAATAGTAATAGTAATAGTAATAGTAATAGTAATAGTAATAGTAATAGTAATAGTAATAGTAATAGTAATAGTAATAGTAATAGTAATAGTAATAGTAATAGTATAGTAATAGTAATAGTAATAGTAATAGTAATAGTAATAGTAATAGTAATAGTAATAGTAATAGTAATAGTAATAGTAATAGTAATAGTAATAGTAATAGTAATAGTAATAGTAATAGTAATAGTAATAGTAATAGTAATAGTAATAGTAATAGTAATAGTAATAGTAATAGTAATAGTAATAGTAATAGTAATAGTAATAGTAATAGTAATAGTAATAGTAATAGTAATAGTAATAGTAATAGTAATAGTAATAGTAATAGTAATAGTAATAGTAATAGTAATAGTAATAGTAATAGTAATAGTAATAGTAATAGTAATAGTAATAGTAATAGTAATAGTAATAGTAATAGTAATAGTAATAGTAATAGTAATAGTAATAGTAATAGTAATAGTAATAGTAATAGTAATAGTAATAGTAATAGTAATAGTAATAGTAATAGTAATAGTAATAGTAATAGTAATAGTAATAGTAATAGTAATAGTAATAGTAATAGTAATAGTAATAGTAATAGTAATAGTAATAGTAATAGTAATAGTAATAGTAATAGTAATAGTAATAGTAATAGTAATAGTAATAGTAATAGTAATAGTAATAGTAATAGTAATAGTAATAGTAATAGTAATAGTAATAGTAATAGTAATAGTAATAGTAATAGTAATAGTAATAGTAATAGTAATAGTAATAGTAATAGTAATAGTAATAGTAATAGTAATAGTAATAGTAATAGTAATAGTAATAGTAATAGTAATAGTAATAGTAATAGTAATAGTAATAGTAATAGTAATAGTAATAGTAATAGTAATAGTAATAGTAATAGTAATAGTAATAGTAATAGTAATAGTAATAGTAATAGTAATAGTAATAGTAATAGTAATAGTAATAGTAATAGTAATAGTAATAGTAATAGTAATAGTAATAGTAATAGTAATAGTAATAGTAATAGTAATAGTAATAGTAATAGTAATAGTAATAGTAATAGTAATAGTAATAGTAATAGTAATAGTAATAGTAATAGTAATAGTAATAGTAATAGTAATAGTAATAGTAATAGTAATAGTAATAGTAATAGTAATAGTAATAGTAATAGTAATAGTAATAGTAATAGTAATAGTAATAGTAATAGTAATAGTAATAGTAATAGTAATAGTAATAGTAATAGTAATAGTAATAGTAATAGTAATAGTAATAGTAATAGTAATAGTAATAGTAATAGTAATAGTAATAGTAATAGTAATAGTAATAGTAATAGTAATAGTAATAGTAATAGTAATAGTAATAGTAATAGTAATAGTAATAGTAATAGTAATAGTAATAGTAATAGTAATAGTAATAGTAATAGTAATAGTAATAGTAATAGTAATAGTAATAGTAATAGTAATAGTAATAGTAATAGTAATAGTAATAGTAATAGTAATAGTAATAGTAATAGTAATAGTAATAGTAATAGTAATAGTAATAGTAATAGTAATAGTAATAGTAATAGTAATAGTAATAGTAATAGTAATAGTAATAGTAATAGTAATAGTAATAGTAATAGTAATAGTAATAGTAATAGTAATAGTAATAGTAATAGTAATAGTAATAGTAATAGTAATAGTAATAGTAATAGTAATAGTAATAGTAATAGTAATAGTAATAGTAATAGTAATAGTAATAGTAATAGTAATAGTAATAGTAATAGTAATAGTAATAGTAATAGTAATAGTAATAGTAATAGTAATAGTAATAGTAATAGTAATAGTAATAGTAATAGTAATAGTAATAGTAATAGTAATAGTAATAGTAATAGTAATAGTAATAGTAATAGTAATAGTAATAGTAATAGTAATAGTAATAGTAATAGTAATAGTAATAGTAAATAGTAATAGTAATAGTAATAGTAATAGTAATAGTAATAGTAATAGTAATAGTAATAGTAATAGTAATAGTAATAGTAATAGTAATAGTAATAGTAATAGTAATAGTAATAGTAATAGTAATAGTAATAGTAATAGTAATAGTAATAGTAATAGTAATAGTAATAGTAATAGTAATAGTAATAGTAATAGTAATAGTAATAGTAATAGTAATAGTAATAGTAATAGTAATAGTAATAGTAATAGTAATAGTAATAGTAATAGTAATAGTAATAGTAATAGTAATAGTAATAGTAATAGTAATAGTAATAGTAATAGTAATAGTAATAGTAATAGTAATAGTAATAGTAATAGTAATAGTAATAGTAATAGTAATAGTAATAGTAATAGTAATAGTAATAGTAATAGTAATAGTAATAGTAATAGTAATAGTAATAGTAATAGTAATAGTAATAGTAATAGTAATAGTAATAGTAATAGTAATAGTAATAGTAATAGTAATAGTAATAGTAATAGTAATAGTAATAGTAATAGTAATAGTAATAGTAATAGTAATAGTAATAGTAATAGTAATAGTAATAGTAATAGTAATAGTAATAGTAATAGTAATAGTAATAGTAATAGTAATAGTAATAGTAATAGTAATAGTAATAGTAATAGTAATAGTAATAGTAATAGTAATAGTAATAGTAATAGTAATAGTAATAGTAATAGTAATAGTAATAGTAATAGTAATAGTAATAGTAATAGTAATAGTAATAGTAATAGTAATAGTAATAGTAATAGTAATAGTAATAGTAATAGTAATAGTAATAGTAATAGTAATAGTAATAGTAATAGTAATAGTAATAGTAATAGTAATAGTAATAGTAATAGTAATAGTAATAGTAATAGTAATAGTAATAGTAATAGTAATAGTAATAGTAATAGTAATAGTAATAGTAATAGTAATAGTAATAGTAATAGTAATAGTAATAGTAATAGTAATAGTAATAGTAATAGTAATAGTAATAGTAATAGTAATAGTAATAGTAATAGTAATAGTAATAGTAATAGTAATAGTAATAGTAATAGTAATAGTAATAGTAATAGTAATAGTAATAGTAATAGTAATAGTAATAGTAATAGTAATAGTAATAGTAATAGTAATAGTAATAGTAATAGTAATAGTAATAGTAATAGTAATAGTAATAGTAATAGTAATAGTAATAGTAATAGTAATAGTAATAGTAATAGTAATAGTAATAGTAATAGTAATAGTAATAGTAATAGTAATAGTAATAGTAATAGTAATAGTAATAGTAATAGTAATAGTAATAGTAATAGTAATAGTAATAGTAATAGTAATAGTAATAGTAATAGTAATAGTAATAGTAATAGTAATAGTAATAGTAATAGTAATAGTAATAGTAATAGTAATAGTAATAGTAATAGTAATAGTAATAGTAATAGTAATAGTAATAGTAATAGTAATAGTAATAGTAATAGTAATAGTAATAGTAATAGTAATAGTAATAGTAATAGTAATAGTAATAGTAATAGTAATAGTAATAGTAATAGTAATAGTAATAGTAATAGTAATAGTAATAGTAATAGTAATAGTAATAGTAATAGTAATAGTAATAGTAATAGTAATAGTAATAGTAATAGTAATAGTAATAGTAATAGTAATAGTAATAGTAATAGTAATAGTAATAGTAATAGTAATAGTAATAGTAATAGTAATAGTAATAGTAATAGTAATAGTAATAGTAATAGTAATAGTAATAGTAATAGTAATAGTAATAGTAATAGTAATAGTAATAGTAATAGTAATAGTAATAGTAATAGTAATAGTAATAGTAATAGTAATAGTAATAGTAATAGTAATAGTAATAGTAATAGTAATAGTAATAGTAATAGTAATAGTAATAGTAATAGTAATAGTAATAGTAATAGTAATAGTAATAGTAATAGTAATAGTAATAGTAATAGTAATAGTAATAGTAATAGTAATAGTAATAGTAATAGTAATAGTAATAGTAATAGTAATAGTAATAGTAATAGTAATAGTAATAGTAATAGTAATAGTAATAGTAATAGTAATAGTAATAGTAATAGTAATAGTAATAGTAATAGTAATAGTAATAGTAATAGTAATAGTAATAGTAATAGTAATAGTAATAGTAATAGTAATAGTAATAGTAATAGTAATAGTAATAGTAATAGTAATAGTAATAGTAATAGTAATAGTAATAGTAATAGTAATAGTAATAGTAATAGTAATAGTAATAGTAATAGTAATAGTAATAGTAATAGTAATAGTAATAGTAATAGTAATAGTAATAGTAATAGTAATAGTAATAGTAATAGTAATAGTAATAGTAATAGTAATAGTAATAGTAATAGTAATAGTAATAGTAATAGTAATAGTAATAGTAATAGTAATAGTAATAGTAATAGTAATAGTAATAGTAATAGTAATAGTAATAGTAATAGTAATAGTAATAGTAATAGTAATAGTAATAGTAATAGTAATAGTAATAGTAATAGTAATAGTAATAGTAATAGTAATAGTAATAGTAATAGTAATAGTAATAGTAATAGTAATAGTAATAGTAATAGTAATAGTAATAGTAATAGTAATAGTAATAGTAATAGTAATAGTAATAGTAATAGTAATAGTAATAGTAATAGTAATAGTAATAGTAATAGTAATAGTAATAGTAATAGTAATAGTAATAGTAATAGTAATAGTAATAGTAATAGTAATAGTAATAGTAATAGTAATAGTAATAGTAATAGTAATAGTAATAGTAATAGTAATAGTAATAGTAATAGTAATAGTAATAGTAATAGTAATAGTAATAGTAATAGTAATAGTAATAGTAATAGTAATAGTAATAGTAATAGTAATAGTAATAGTAATAGTAATAGTAATAGTAATAGTAATAGTAATAGTAATAGTAATAGTAATAGTAATAGTAATAGTAATAGTAATAGTAATAGTAATAGTAATAGTAATAGTAATAGTAATAGTAATAGTAATAGTAATAGTAATAGTAATAGTAATAGTAATAGTAATAGTAATAGTAATAGTAATAGTAATAGTAATAGTAATAGTAATAGTAATAGTAATAGTAATAGTAATAGTAATAGTAATAGTAATAGTAATAGTAATAGTAATAGTAATAGTAATAGTAATAGTAATAGTAATAGTAATAGTAATAGTAATAGTAATAGTAATAGTAATAGTAATAGTAATAGTAATAGTAATAGTAATAGTAATAGTAATAGTAATAGTAATAGTAATAGTAATAGTAATAGTAATAGTAATAGTAATAGTAATAGTAATAGTAATAGTAATAGTAATAGTAATAGTAATAGTAATAGTAATAGTAATAGTAATAGTAATAGTAATAGTAATAGTAATAGTAATAGTAATAGTAATAGTAATAGTAATAGTAATAGTAATAGTAATAGTAATAGTAATAGTAATAGTAATAGTAATAGTAATAGTAATAGTAATAGTAATAGTAATAGTAATAGTAATAGTAATAGTAATAGTAATAGTAATAGTAATAGTAATAGTAATAGTAATAGTAATAGTAATAGTAATAGTAATAGTAATAGTAATAGTAATAGTAATAGTAATAGTAATAGTAATAGTAATAGTAATAGTAATAGTAATAGTAATAGTAATAGTATAGTAATAGTAATAGTAATAGTAATAGTAATAGTAATAGTAATAGTAATAGTAATAGTAATAGTAATAGTAATAGTAATAGTAATAGTAATAGTAATAGTAATAGTAATAGTAATAGTAATAGTAATAGTAATAGTAATAGTAATAGTAATAGTAATAGTAATAGTAATAGTAATAGTAATAGTAATAGTAATAGTAATAGTAATAGTAATAGTAATAGTAATAGTAATAGTAATAGTAATAGTAATAGTAATAGTAATAGTAATAGTAATAGTATAGTAATAGTAATAGTAATAGTAATAGTAATAGTAATAGTAATAGTAATAGTAATAGTAATAGTAATAGTAATAGTAATAGTAATAGTAATAGTAATAGTAATAGTAATAGTAATAGTAATAGTAATAGTAATAGTAATAGTAATAGTAATAGTAATAGTAATAGTAATAGTAATAGTAATAGTAATAGTAATAGTAATAGTAATAGTAATAGTAATAGTAATAGTAATAGTAATAGTAATAGTAATAGTAATAGTAATAGTAATAGTAATAGTAATAGTAATAGTAATAGTAATAGTAATAGTAATAGTAATAGTAATAGTAATAGTAATAGTAATAGTAATAGTAATAGTAATAGTAATAGTAATAGTAATAGTAATAGTAATAGTAATGTAATAGTAATAGTAATAGTAATAGTAATAGTAATAGTAATAGTAATAGTAATAGTAATAGTAATAGTAATAGTAATAGTAATAGTAATAGTAATAGTAATAGTAATAGTAATAGTAATAGTAATAGTAATAGTAATAGTAATAGTAATAGTAATAGTAATAGTAATAGTAATAGTAATAGTAATAGTAATAGTAATAGTAATAGTAATAGTAATAGTAATAGTAATAGTAATAGTAATAGTAATAGTAATAGTAATAGTAATAGTAATAGTAATAGTAATAGTAATAGTAATAGTAATAGTAATAGTAATAGTAATAGTAATAGTAATAGTAATAGTAATAGTAATAGTAATAGTAATAGTAATAGTAATAGTAATAGTAATAGTAATAGTAATAGTAATAGTAATAGTAATAGTAATAGTAATAGTAATAGTAATAGTAATAGTAATAGTAATAGTAATAGTAATAGTAATAGTAATAGTAATAGTAATAGTAATAGTAATAGTAATAGTAATAGTAATAGTAATAGTAATAGTAATAGTAATAGTAATAGTAATAGTAATAGTAATAGTAATAGTAATAGTAATAGTAATAGTAATAGTAATAGTAATAGTAATAGTAATAGTAATAGTAATAGTAATAGTAATAGTAATAGTAATAGTAATAGTAATAGTAATAGTAATAGTAATAGTAATAGTAATAGTAATAGTAATAGTAATAGTAATAGTAATAGTAATAGTAATAGTAATAGTAATAGTAATAGTAATAGTAATAGTAATAGTAATAGTAATAGTAATAGTAATAGTAATAGTAATAGTAATAGTAATAGTAATAGTAATAGTAATAGTAATAGTAATAGTAATAGTAATAGTAATAGTAATAGTAATAGTAATAGTAATAGTAATAGTAATAGTAATAGTAATAGTAATAGTAATAGTAATAGTAATAGTAATAGTAATAGTAATAGTAATAGTAATAGTAATAGTAATAGTAATAGTAATAGTAATAGTAATAGTAATAGTAATAGTAATAGTAATAGTAATAGTAATAGTAATAGTAATAGTAATAGTAATAGTAATAGTAATAGTAATAGTAATAGTAATAGTAATAGTAATAGTAATAGTAATAGTAATAGTAATAGTAATAGTAATAGTAATAGTAATAGTAATAGTAATAGTAATAGTAATAGTAATAGTAATAGTAATAGTAATAGTAATAGTAATAGTAATAGTAATAGTAATAGTAATAGTAATAGTAATAGTAATAGTAATAGTAATAGTAATAGTAATAGTAATAGTAATAGTAATAGTAATAGTAATAGTAATAGTAATAGTAATAGTAATAGTAATAGTAATAGTAATAGTAATAGTAATAGTAATAGTAATAGTAATAGTAATAGTAATAGTAATAGTAATAGTAATAG